>CM077217.1:11159003-11694003 GCA_039654625.1 Rhinogobio ventralis | reverse complement strand
GGATAACGTCATGAAGAAACTGGCTAAAGTTTCTCACATGACCAGTGGTGAGTAATACTGCAGAGGAAGAGCAGACATGCTTCAGTTACTGTCTCGCATGGTTACAAATGAGGTTCAAGTCATTCTCAGAATACTTTCAGCAGTCACTGAACTGAAACCTCTTATTTTAATATTTGAACTATCTGACATATGACGTTTATTTATTTTGTCTATACATCTAATTTTCTTTCTGAAACAATTTTTTATGTTGTCCAAAAGCAAAACGTCATGATTCAAAAAGTTAACACTCTTTTTAGAAAGAAATCCATTATGCATTTGCTGTTAAGAGAACCGCTTGACTTCCTGTTTTATCTAAAGGTGATTGACTACATTGCCCTTTATATGGCATTAACAGGAAGTCAGACTTCCGGACTTTTTCAAAAGAAGCATTTTGTCGAGAGACCAAGAATTAAATCTCCTGAACGTTGTGGAAACGTAAAAAAAAAAAAAAAAAAAAAACATTTAGTTTTTCTTTCACCATAAAAATGTGCTTTTAATAACCTAATTGTTTAACCCATTATATTCTTGTTTGACCCCACAGATCGAAGACAGTGGTGTGCTATCGGCGTTCTGCTGGCCATCCTGTTTGTCGTGATCATCCTCTTCATGGTTCTGTGAACAGTACGTTCACTCCAACTGAGGTTTTCGGAAAGAAGAGAATGAACAACAAAACCCTTTCGCCTTCGTCTCTAGTCCATCATACGGTAGAACGCTGCTCCTTTTTGCTTTCCTATAAGCAGCCCAGACTGAAAACAAACACTAAGCACGGGCTGTTTTTTTCGCAAACGCATTCCGGTTTAAGCGATAATACGGTCTGAATCATTTCATACGAGTTGTCGTCATCCAGGATAAATAATTTCTTTCAGATGGACCATGACTTTTAACACTTAAGCAGCTAAAAGAATTAATAAGAGTTTATTTTTTTCTAGTGTTACTAGAAAATATTGCCTACATTATTTCCTGTGCACTGCTTTAACAGTCGGTTTAGACCACTAAATAATCAGCACTAACTACAAAGTTACTAAACACTGGATTTTAACAAACCAGATACTGTTTAAGCGGGTATGTTACTGATCATACTAATGCGAATTAGTTGTTTACTGTCTAAGTGTTTATTTCTGTGTGTGCGTGGTTTACTTTTTTTAATGTTAATCAGTTACTAGTCAGATTTATTCACATGCACTGCGCTTTGCCTCTTGAGACTGGATGGAATCATGTTTTGAACGGAAACATTGATGTTAAGCGCTCCGTATAACTGCCTGAAAGTCTTCGAATAGGTTAGCAATTGAAATATTAACCTGATGTACAAAAATCCTTTAGTAAGCATTAAATGTGTAAATTGCGTGACAATTGGTTATTAAACTGTAGGAAGTCTGAAAAAGAATCACTTCAGATGGAAGTGAAGTTTTGGACCAAAAGCTATTTTAGTATAAAAAGTTAAATTTGATAACTAATGGTTTAGTAGTTAAAGGGATAGTTCATCTGATAGTTCAACCTGTATGAGTTTTATTCTTCTGAACACAAAAGAATATATTTTGAAGAATGGCAGTAACCAGACAGTTGACGGCACCCATTGACTGCCATGGTATTTTTTTTCCTACTATGGAAGTCAATGGCAACTGTTTGGCTATGTTATGATGACAGAATTTTTATTTTTGGGTGAACTATCCCTTTAAGTATTAACTACCTTTAACTATGAGGTATAGGTCACTATCTAGACTATCAGAGGGTGAAGTTACATTTCATTTTAGGACGCCAGGCACTCGTGACACAACTTTAAGTTTCACATTTTTACACAGCTCAGAAAGTATGTTCAGACAATATTGACCATTCATATTTGCGCAAATCGTCGGTTTGTGGTGTATTTCTACTGCTAACTCAAATGGAAATGTATGAAGCAGCAGTCACTTTTATTTGTTTTCTTTTGACAGCACAACACTACATATTCTGTGTAAAACTTTTATCCTACTGGATATTTGTATAGAGTTTTGTTTTTGTTTGTATTTTGTTTCAATGATCTCATGGGTGAATCACACAGAGAAATGTTATATTTCACTCCGAAATCAAAAGAAAAAAAAATTACAAATTACATTTTGCATAAGAAAAAGTTGCATTATTATGACATTATTTTCATGCCAATTAAGCACATTTGTCATTACTGAAATGCGAAAGAAAAAAAAAAAAGTATTTTAATTATATATATTAATAAAATTAATCTTGTCTGGACAAGATTAGTACATTAAATACATCAAATATTATCTTGATGTATACGTTTTCTTATAATAATTTTTCTTTTTCACATTATGGTAATGAGAATTATTAATTGGCCGTAAAAAGCTTAATTTGAATGAAAATAATATCATTATGTGGAGAGAAAAAAGCTATGCTAAAAATAGGCAAAGTATTTATTTTTTATGGTTTTTAATGTGAAATATGACCTGGACATGTTTTTGAAAGACTACAATCAGACCACTTTTGTTTTTCAAAAGCTAGAGGAGAAATACAAAATTTACAGTGTTTTTATCTCTCCAGCATTTCCGTTGGCCCATATAATAGTGTTCCAGCTGATTCTGACTGCCCTTGGTCACATGATGCAGTACGTCAGCTCTGATTGGTTCGAAGTGTGAATGAATTGATTATGCAATTTTACGATACAAATAAAAAAATCTACAATTGCACAGTTATGTCACTGTTTTTGAGTCGCGGTGACGAAGCGGAGAGATCAAGGTAGTGAACGGGGCTCATAAACGCTGTTCTTCCTGATTGTGTGAATTTCAATTGTACGCGTTTGTTTGCGTTGTTTGTTTGCTCCTGAAGAGAGTGCAAGTATTTTTTTACCCCTCATTGTTTCTCCTCGTCCCTCAGAAAACTGTCAAACCACCCCTCAGTTTGTCACTGTGTGAAACTCTGAGCCCCATTAAAATAATCATTGCAAAATTGTGTGTGGATTTAATTCATGTTGAGTGGATATAAAAGTAATGATCAAAGTTAAAAACATTAAAAATCAACAATTAAAATGATCCATCTATTTATCTTATTTTTATTCATATCTTATTTTTTATATTTTAAAATATATGCACGTTTATTTATATATATAATTTGATTTGTATTAATTTCTATTTTATTTTCATGCATATATCTCTTTTTATTGATTTATTTATAAGAAATATAAAGTATATTTAAAAAGTCTATTAATTTGTTTTTGTTTTGTGCAATCTGATAGAAGAGAGACATTTATAGAGCTTAATATGTATTGATCCTGAAACATTCCTCTGAATGAGGTTGTATTTTTCTACTGTGGTTTTAATCTGAAGAAGGTGACGTGCACAGATCACAGATCAGCATCTATCAGAATATCAGTATTGATTATTGTGTTGATGGTGACCGTGGTGTGACCGGTGCTCTATTGATCCACTAATCCAGCAGGCAGGATGGACCTTTCCATAGAGGCCAGAGAGGGGCCATTCACCCTGATCTCATGACAGGTGGCGTCTTTCTCCTCTGCCTCCCCTTCCTCCCTCTTTGTCTGGCCCAGTAATGATTAGAGATCAACACCTGAGTCCCACAGTATTGAGCCTCCAAAGAGCCAAACCAGCATGACTGTAACTTATAGGAGTATTTAACGCTCCCTTACATTGGGGAAGTTTTGTTTATAGAGATACTAAATTTGTTGACCAAATTGAGAAATATGACATATACAGTATTTATATATATATATATATAATTTCCTATAACATCTAGTTTTGCATATATTAGCTTTATTATATTAAAATAAAATAAAAAATAATTTATGCCTATAGCATTGTACTTTTAAAGTAATATTTATATTTGATAATATATACTATGCTCTATTATATTATTTTATAATAATATATAGTATAGTAATAATCCTGTAATGCTCTACTATATTCATATATATTTTTATTGTATTATTTTATTATATTAAAGCTAGTATATATATATATATATATATATATATATATATTAATGTTAATATAATAAAATACAATACAAATATATATGAATATAGTAGAGCATTACAGGATTATTATACATTATAAAATAATTATATTGCCACAATTTTTCTCATATGTGCCATTAAATATGGACTGCCCATTTATAATAATATGTAAATAATGCATATTATTGGTGTATATTGTACAATGTTGTGATTAATATTTTATTTTTGTTTTGCGTATTATTTCATATTATTTTGTTATAATATATTTAATATTTAAATTATCAGGAATAATTTTTTTTAAATGTGTTTGTGTATAGTAAAGCATTAAAGGATTAATATGGTAGCATTTTTTAATTAAAAATTGTAATGTATTATTTTATATTGAATTAATACTAATATTTTGGCATATGTATTATAAAATATTTAATGTAGTTTTTAGTTTTAATAATAATAGACTAGAATGTTGGGCTCCAAATAGTGGTGATATTTGTGGCTAAAACTGGGTTTGCATAACTGGAGTGGTTCTAATGATGGATTTAGAGCGAGACCGTGTGTGTGTGTGTGTGTGTGTGTGTGGCAGGGAGGCAGCAGGTGCAGGATGCAGGTTCCGCGTTGGGCTTCTTTATCCCGCAGTAAGTGGAGGGGACAGCTGAGCTCTCATACCCGTGGGGAGGTGGGGGCAGGGCTGAGACGCACCCCTCCGCCAGCTGAGCTCATTAGCATCACTACACACAACACAAACCTGCACTTGAGAGCAGCGATCATGTTTATAAGGGTGTAGAAAGCCTTGAAACCTACCCAGAGTCCTTTTAAACAGCGCTGTCATGGACGACCGTGATCTTATCTTATAGTTATCAGTGACGGCTATGAATATTGGGTAATGAAGTGTATAATTGCTTAAAGCTGAAGCCTATAAATGCATGTAAGCATCTATAAAGGCATGAATGAGATTGTGCAGCTTATTTAGAAGAGGTTTGTTATTAGTTTTATAAGCGTTTTGACTGTCAATTTTTGTCTTGTGTACATTAAAACTGAGGAAAAAAAAATATCTAGGGAACAGAATATGATAAGAGACTTGGAAGTGGGATCTTTTGACCACCCAGAATACCCTTGCAACCACTTGAAACACATCAAAGCACATTTTGCTTCTGTAAATGTAAATGAATGCTCTTTGTTTTTTTGTGTGCGTTTTTGTGTACGTTTGTGTATGTTATGAATGTCGGTGACCAGGATGGAATCAATCATTGTCTAATCAATAAGGGAGGACAGGCAAGATATTGACCAGCGCACACGCCTCCCATTTACCTCCACCCTGACAGCTGAAGGAACCAAGACCCTCCACACAGAATGCGTTTTTCCATTCCACTTTTCCATTGTTTTTCAATGTAAACACACGCTAGACGGACAGTTTTAACCATAGCGCTTCCATCTTTTGCGTGGCATTTGGAGCTCAAGTTAAAAGTTGTTCAACTTTTTTTTAAAAAGCGTGTCTAGACTTTGCAACCTTCTTTTTTCCATTCCATTCCACTGCGCGACATTTCCATTGTTTTTCAATGTAAACATGTGGACGTCTTTAACCATTGCACTCGCATCTTGTGTCTTTTGCAGCGCCTCGTGCATGACGAGGCATTCTAAAAACGTGGTGCTCATATTAAAATAATTTCAACTTTTTAAATGCGCGTCTCTAGACCTTGCGTTTTTTTTTTCATTCCACTGATTTGCGTCTGGTGTTTTTAACAGCATAAACATGTTCTGTGTCAAGAGGTACGGGGCGGTTTACACAGAACGTGTTTTTGCATTGCACTGCACTACTTTTCCATTGTTTTTCTTAAAGGTTGAACTTATTTCAACTTGAGCACCACGTTTCTAAAACACTGAGTTAAGGGCGCTTCATACAGAATGCTTTTTTTTTTCATTTGAAATGCGAGATGCAGGGTAATGGAATGAAAACAAACGCAAGGTCTAGACATGTTTTTAACTCTTTACCCGCCAGCCTTTTTTTAAAAAGTTGCCAGCCAGCGGCAGCATTTTTGATCATTTCCACAAAAGTTTCAGGGCCCCTAGCGTTTTGTTGTATCAATATCTGAATATGCAATATATCAAAAAAAAGAACAGACCCTCTACTTTTAAACAAACAAAAAAACTTATTCTAGCTTCATGCATTGTTCTTTTTTATCAATACTTGAATATGGGTAAGTTTCATGTTTTGCAGAAAGCTGAGAAAATCATGTTTTTGTCAAAGACAACATCCAAATCAGATTCAGAAAGATGATCAAAACAGATGGAGTAGATCGAGTTCATCAACACCCCCAAAGTGTCGATATTTCATTCAGTAACATTAGGCACTTTTTTATTAATATCCTGTTTAATGTTGATGATCGTGTTATTTTACATATGCATTCTGCTGACATATGCTATCGCTGGTTTCTGCTTCTTCACGGCTTTTGATCAGGAGATTCAGTACTCCTTTAGAACATGCGTAATAGCACCCCCTAGTGTATAACAGTGAAAATACAGAAAGCTGGAAAATTCGAGAAGGGTATTGCTGCAGCCTGGAGATCTCCAAATGAGGGTGGGAGCTCCAAAATAGGGCGTAGCTTCCTCCCATTGACAGCACATGGCACGCATGCATGATCCCCCCCCCCCCCAATCCAGTTCAGTGCAAACTCCACCCCGCAGCCGATTCTAACGATTTCATTGGTCAATGACGATCACAGTACTGACTTCCTACAATGCTATGCTACAACAAATTCTAACCCCTAAACCTACCCTACACCCTAACCTTAACCAGTGAAATTGACTGCAAGGTGGGATTTGCGCTGAATAGCGTACTAAAGAAAATGGCAGTTCAGGAGATAAGCAGTTAATAAGATTAACTGCGGGGCCGGGCCGAACCGTAACTTCCGAACCAGACCTCACCGGACATTGGCATATTTTTAGTTGAACTCGCAGGGGATTCCTGCTTATATAATTGAGGTTCAAACTTCGGTCCAAATGCCACTGGCCACGAGCTCTGGCCTCCTCTCTGACGGAGCATATTTCATAACTTTTTTGTTCTAATATCAACTAGAAACAATGTTTAATTTACAAACATTTATTTTGAAATGCAAGTCAATGACAATTGGATGAAGCCAGAGCCAATAGCAAAAGTCTTTTCACTTGGAGATCCCGCCCCCTTTTGGAGGTTCTGCCCACTTTTGGATTTGGAGATCTCCGGTCTGCAGTTATACCTACTTGGAGAATTCCATCAATGGCTGGGAAAGAGTTAAGTTACATTTCTTTTAACTTGAGTGTTTATGGAAGTAAAATAATGCCAAATGCTTTTGAAACAAAACAAATTGCACTACAAATTGCAAAAATATGCATTGCATTAACCATGCTTGCATTTTAATGTATTGTATTTTAAGGGCTTGCATTTTAATTGGCTGAAATTCAACATGGTTGTATATTTAAGATATGAATATTTCAATTCAAAACATTTCACGCACATTTTCATTATTAAAAATTCTAGAATCCATATTCACCTCTCAGATTTTACTTCCAAAATATATTTATTCTGTTTAAAAATACAACCTATAATATTCGACAGGCAATTTTTTGCTCCATTTTATTTCGCATTCAAATTCGGCAGAAAATTCAACAGTTCACATCCAGGAACTGCAGGAATAGCAGTAGATTACCGAGCATAATCTCCATCTGCTGTTAGTCGGCTGTTGAGTGTTGACGAAGACTAGAGCACGTGTAGAGAGAGTCATTCATTCATTAAAACGGATTTACAGAAATGGAGCAAGCCATACGTATTTGTGATGATTATCAGGGCCAGTATATATATGGAAAAGCTCATAAAGACACAAAAGCTGTGTTTATATTTAAGTCTTCACGGTTACTTTAATGCATATTAAACGGTTACTTTAATTCAATGCATATTTTTTTCAAGTTTTTTTGTTTCAAAAACATTTGCCATTATTTTACTTCCATAAGTATTACCCTATACCCTCCTTACCAGCAAAAAAGAAAGAGAAAACGGTCAACGACGTCCGTCTTGCACATGTTTACATAGAAAAACAATGGAAAAGCAGCACAGTGGAATGAAAAAAAGCCTCTTAAAGTTAACATGAAATCAAAATGGACAATTTTTTTTTATGGAATATTGCAGTATTCATTATAAATGATTTATCTGTGCACATAATTTATCTGCTCTGGTAATCTTTAATCAAAATAACTTCCCCTCCCTCTTGCAGCGACATCTCTTCTCTGATGACGTGTTTACTGGCGCGAGGGCGGGACAACCTGTCACTCACATGAGATCGTCCAATAGCAAACAACAACCATCTATTCAATTCCCAATGGACAAAATCAAGTCCCGCCTTACATTTTGTCTTGTTTGAGTAGCTGTTTCTCTCGGATATATGTTACAATAGGGAAGAAAAGACTATCGCAACTTCCATTTCAAGTCGACTCTAAAGGAAAATTTCTAGTTCAGTACAAGTTAATCTGAATCCACAGCATTAGTTAATTTCCACTTGTCCCTCGTTTTCTTACAGTGTGGCACTGAGTGACAAACAATGATTTTAATGTTTATGGATTGTTGGTCCTGCTAAAACGCTAACAATATATGAAGGAAAAAAACAAGCCGTCCCACAAAAGCCAGTTGTTTTATTTCATAGGAACACATATAAATAAATGTAACAAAATACATTAGGTTGGTAGCTTTTTGTGCAGCATGTACCACAATACTGATATCCTTGCTAATAGTGTCAGGTTGCACTGTAGAGGCATACCAATGGAGAAATATCGAATCAATTCACTAAAGAGCATTTAGAGCTGATGATCAATGTGACTGCAGCGTGTGCAATGAGTTCTAAGAGAATATATAAACCGTGTGCAATATAGATCTGTGTACTTGTCAGCAGCATGAAGAAAGTTTTGTACTAGAACCGACGGTCGGAATGCGAAAACGACGGAGGCTTTGAATGAAACAAAATGTTCAGAAGGAGGATAAACACTGATGTTCATTGGTCTTTTTTTGGCAAACACATTTAGACTGTCCTTCATTAAAATAATACTTGAGTTTAACTTTCAGTATGTGAAATAGCCTTGTCCTTCATACATAATTGTGCCACAGATATATATAATATTCTGTTGTAACGATATAATTCAATAGTACCTTTCTGGTAGGATCCAATAAATGTGACTGAATATGGTATTTCTTCGAGGTACCACTGTAAATTAGTAATAACGGATGCTTTAGGGATGAGTTCACCCAAAAAATTAGATTGGAACAAAATATATGAAAAAAAAAACCTTAATTTTTGGGTGACTATCCCTTTAATATGGACACCATCATTGCTTAATAGCCCAAAAAACTCGGTAAAACGTAATACTGGCGTTTAAACAAACTCATTCCTGCACAGTGTTCGATTGCGCTGACTGAAACAAAATGCGATCAGAGCCTGGTCTCCAGTTAGCGATGTAGGCGTCTATGTCGTAGTACACGGATTGAAGCTGTACTGTTTTGAGTCATTAAACGGGTCACCAGGTCCATACTGAGTCCCGCCACCTTCTCGCCGTTCACCTCTAAGATCTCGTCCCCGACCCCAAGCAGACCCGCGTAGAGTTTCTCCATATTGCTGTCGCCCATTTCTTCAACGTACACCCCTTAAACATAAAGCGAGTTAATCTTAAATGTTCCGACTGCGTCAAATGAAAACGAGAGCGAGAGGTCACTCACCTGAGTCTGGCCTGCCTTTTCCTCGTGAGATGAGAAAGCCGAAGGGGCCGTTGGGGGGTCTGGAGAGCTCCAGTAAGATGGTGCCATCAGGGAAAGCCTGAGCCACGCGTCCCACCGGGCGCACCGCACTGGGACGCCCCACGTCCTCTACACTCAAGGCACGCTGAAGACCCCTAAAACACACACACACACAGACATTTATCTACCTAATACAACCACAGAAATGCAACATACGTATTTTACTGCCAGATTATATGGTAAATTACTTATTATTTAATAATTATATCATTACTATTATTTTTTTAAATTATGCTCATTCAAGCAGTTGGCATATAACGGAGCTAGAACTTTATTTTCTTAGGAAAATTTGAGTGGTTCTTGATCATTAAAGTTGCTACCACTTTGCTAGGGTGTTGCCATGGTGGATATATTTTTTAAATCATATTTATATAATTACTTTTAATTACATTTATGTTTACTTTTAAATATATATTAAAATAATATATTAAATATTTTAAATACATAATTATATTAGTATTTATTTAAGATATATATAATATACATATTTATAATATAACAATATTACATTTTTTGAAGAAAATGTATATTTCCAGACATTGGGCAATATACCATGGTAGAATACCATGCATTTTCAGCTGTGAAGGCTGAATAAACAAGATACAACCAGAACAGATCTATCCTTACTGGCTCTCAAGCAAGATGATGTAAGCTGCTGCTCTGCTCCAGCCACTAGGGCTGGAATTTCCTCTCTGGCTATCTCTCCTTCACTCAGACACACATTCACACGCTCATAAACACCACACACACACTCTCACAGGCGCTATCAGATCGCAACCCCAGTGACAAACACACTATCTGGCACTGTGAACAACCCAAACACACTTAAAGGGCAGCATCTACTAATACATGCAAGAGGCTGAATATAGCAGCAGCATGTAGACAGGTGATCATTCCCAGCATTCCATGTCTTTCTTTGGCAGACACACACACCTCTATTTTTATCCTCCATTCCTCCCTCCCTCCCTGCCTCTTTTTATTGCTGCTGCTGCTGACCCAGTCAATGGAAAATACTTATCCTGTTGCACAACACGACAGCTGTTTGAACATTACAAGAACACGATGCATGCTCTGCAGAACATGTCATGCTTGAAATTGCCATCGCTCATTACACTATAAGGTTACAAAGAGGTAAATAGGCAGATTAAATAGAAGACCAAGCGGCGTGCATGTGCATGAAATAATACTTACAAAATATTACAGGGATGGTATCAGGTTATTTTTTGTAAATGATTATGGGATTATTTTTTAAAAATCTGTAAATTATAAAAAATAAATTGTATATTGTATTTAGTATTTATTTATATATTATTTAAATATTATATAAACATAATATTAATAGAATAGTAATATTATTATCATTATACTATATATACTATATGTTATGTTATACTATATATATGTTATAATTATTTAATATAGTTATATTGTTTTAAATAAAATTATATATATTGCATTTATCACCCTCATTTAAAAAAAATAATGAAACCCTTAAAAAACTTTGCAATATTCATGATATAACATTATGATATTTGTCAAAAATGTGAACATTTGAAGAAAAAATATATGAAAATAAACATCAACACATCAATTGCATTTCTTGGACATAGCATTGTTATTATATTTATTATATTATATTGCATGAAATAATACTTACAAAATATTAGGGGGATGTATCAGATTATTTTTTGTAAATGATTATGGGATTATTATTATTTTTTAAATCTGTAAATTGTAAAAAAAATATATATATATTTAGTATATATTAAAATGTTATAATAATATTAATATAATATTATAATATTATTGATATTAAATGAATATAATATATATTATTAAATATTATATATTTATATATATTTGTATTGCATTTATCACCCTCATATTTTTTTTAAATAATGAAATCCTTATTAATTCTCCATGTCTCGAGAATTAATCTAATCAAATTTCACATTTGAAAAAACAAAATGAAAATAAACGTCAATACAACAATTGCATTTCTTGGACATTGCATCATTATATTATATTATAATTAATAATATAATATATATTGTCTGGTGTAATTTGAAGTGAAACATCATGTTAGTGTGTTATTAATTTGTATGGTGTGTAAATTTCGTACCTGGTTAATACAGGGCTGCAGGGCTGTTCTCCTGGAGTGTATGCAGAGGAGCGGTCTGCTATCTTTCTGGGAATTTCGAGGTTTTGAGCCGATGAAGATCTCCTCAGTTGGAGAAATGGAGACCCCTAGTGGTGAAAAATTATACAGTCAGTGCCACTCACTATATTATCGCTTTGAAATGTAAATTTGAATGAATAACCATATCTACTTTCTTCGATTGTAATTAATATCCATTTATAAGAAACACCTTTTTTTCTTTAAAAGAATTATAGTTTTTTTGAGGGACTTCTAAAGGATGTAATACAATAACAAAAGATGCTAACCAGACGTATAGACTGCAGTGAGGGGGCTTTCTTCAGCTGGTAGTGGTGTCTCTGTGTGGGGCTGGGGGAGGTGGAGGGTGATGTTGGCAGAAGGGTTTGGTTCGAGTTGGGTTTGGGATGCAGGCTGAGCTGATCCATGCTGCTGGATCGTCCCTTTCCCAGCAACCCCACACTGTTCAGCCCCATGGCGGAGAAGAACCGCCGCAGGGAGAGTTTGGGTCGACCCTCCCGCTGCTCCACATCCGACCCCGCTCTAAAAAAACAGGGTAAGTCATAACAGGTTATTTACACATATATGTATTTATATTCTTTATACATGCAGTATATATATGATATTGGTTTAGTGATGCCTGTATAAATGTTTATGTAATTGTGATTCTCAGTCAGTAGGTGGCAGTGTTGTAAGTCATAAGTAAATCTGGACCACATCTCTCCTGACCTACTTTGAGCCTAAATTGCTAAAGCAATCTGTATGATTGTTGCCCCGGAAATTAAATTGCTCAGCAAAAGGATTGAACATTTTAGTAAAGGATCTGGTTTGTTAAAGTCAAAAAAGAGGGAATTACAGAAAAGGGATGTAGCCGTGGGTAAGGGCATAGCATACTCATCATTTCCACCTCTTTCTTTCCCTCTTTACTCACTGTGAAAAGTTTGGGCTAGTTGCCCTGTGATGCACTGGTCTGATTGGCCCTCTGACGTGTCCATCATTGAGATGAGTCTGGGCTGATTCAGCACTGCTGGATGTTGCATCAGACCCTAGTTGTCCTGTAGTCTTGTGCGGTTCCACATCTGAGTAAAATAGAAAGTGCATATTAAAGGATGATGGATGAAATATTCTATGTAAATTGTTAAATATTATGATGATACTGTGTAAACTGAACTGTTAATTATAACAATATAATGCATCTCATGTTACTGAAACGTAAGTGTCAGAATGCATTTCCAAGTAGCATCACACAAGATGGAAAATTGTTGAAGTGGGTGGAAAAAGACTGGAAGAGCATAGTTGCTGATCGCACTAGCAACTGGCCCACTGTGGGATTACTCCGCTAGGACAGTATGGATCTGCTGATCTAGACAATCCCCAGTGGGACAGGAACGCATTGAAGAGAAGCACACACACCCAAAGGTGACACCTCGCTGACTGGAGCAGAGCTCACAGGTCTACCTGGAATTACCACTTAATTCTGGGAAAAGCTTTGATTAATTTTTAGATTACATTACGCAAGAGTGCATCTGAAATCTAACCTTCACAATGCTAAACATTAGCTTTATCCTTTGCAGTGTGAAGCTCAGATATGTATTAAAAAATTAGGAGGCTCTATTAGATCTATTACAGCTAGTGCTATTAGTGCTTTACGAATTGCAGACTTTGTGCTATTGTTTATTTTTCTGAAAAACTCACTTACAGCTAAGTGGCTAAAGTTCAGTGCTAGTAACCAGAAGGTTGCAGGTTTGAGTCTGTCAAAGGGCAATAACAAAGACTTTATATATAGGAAGACGGTGCACTCCGATTACTTATGAATGGGAGAAAGTGCAACGCCCAATATGGCGAATAAGCCCGCCTTCTAAATGAAAGATATAAGTAAAATCATTGAGTCAATGCAGCTGCCTTTAGAAGCTCCAGTTGCTATAGAAACAGTCAGTGTTTTCAGACTTGCACTCAGGACTGTGCATGCGCATTGGCTGGTCTAGCATGAAAAACAAGCTTTTTTAAACTCTATTTGAACATAAGAAACAAACTTTGAGACAATTGTTGTCAGATTTCATTGGTGATTTCAAATATGAAATTTAATCGTATGCTTAGTGAACAGTTTTGGTGTTCTGCAATTAAAAAGATAGCAGCTGCACTTACATGCCCGAAAGGCAAAAGATGGTGGCCAAGTGAAATGACTTGTCTTAAAGGGACTTTGGCGATAACCATTGTGCCCTTAAACAAGGCACTTACTCATGGGCCCTGTTTACACCTGGTATTAAGATTTGTTTTGGTCGATCGGATCACAAGTAGATGAGGGAGACATACCTGTTTACACCTGGTGTTTTTATCCTTCTCTTTTGTCCACTTTCAACCACTTTTGTCTTCATTTCTTTGTGGGGAGAGTCTATGGGCAGGTCAATGTATGGGCTTTTTCAGATCTTTCCATATAATGGACAAAATAAGCTTGCGCAATTTACATATGAACATAGATGATGACAGAACAGCAGCTTTCGTTTCTGCTCTGAAGACCACACCGAACACTGTGAGTGTGTGTTAGAAATCAGGAATGGTGAGAGAAAATCGTGCTTGGTACATTTTTCGTCTTCAAAACAAATTTGGGTCTTTAGCCCACAAAGTTTAAATCCCGTCAAGCTAGTGCGCTTCCTATGTTTGCGGTCTTTTGGGGATGTTCAAACTAGGTCTGGGTATTATACAAATTTCGATTTTGTATATATACTGTATATATATATATATATATATATATATATATATATATATATATATCAGGTACTATATATGGCAAATTTTCTCAAGGAAAAAAAATCTCTTAACTAATGCTGTAAACTATGGGAGTCAGTTGGCACTACATTAGCCTATTAGCCTATAATATTGAAGGTAAAAATTAACTGATTTGTATACAAACACTTAAATTACACTCAGGATGTATTTTTTAATAATAATAAAGTTATAATATTAACTTTAACTCCAATTGTTTTTTTTTAAATATAAACATTTAAATTGTTGCTGTCATAAAAAATTGACGGATTTATTCAAGCATGCATTAAATATCGAAGTATATAATACTAAATATTATAATTAATATGTAATATGGTGCATATATTTAGCAAAATTCTCATCTCTGGAGTTCATTTTTCTAGCTGACTAACGAGTTTATGGACACTGGATATGGTTTTTCTGAGGTAAATGTTACGTTACGTGACATTGTTTACTTGCTGTTTTACTGACGTCTTTCCGCGGTTGAAACACTGATTGAGCGATTCCATGTGACATGATATGGATTTCGGTAAGTTGTACTGTACATTTTAACATAGTTTCAGATGCTCATTCATGTTTATTTCGCGCTGTAACTGGTATTAAGGCGGAAGAGAAGATCAGTTCATGTGCTCTCCACGCTGCCACTTCTCTTAAACTGAGCTGCGCCAGAGCGATCTCACGCCACAGCGCCAAAACGGTATTTATATTTTTGTATTCTGTAATAAAATGGACATAATTTGAAATCTGAGACTTTGTTTCATATCAATAGTAATAAAGCACAAAGATTATTGCGGTTTATTGGATGGGAGGCGCGCTACAATGTCCCGTTCATTCTTCAAATGAAAACAGGATAGACTAATCGATTCTTGGGATTTAAGAATCGATATCGGTTCATAAAAATGAGAATCGATTAAAATCGAGTAATCTATATTTTTCATTAGTTTAAACGCATTTGACCACATGAGAGTTTACATTACCAAAGCAATCCGGTCAAATGTATTTTCGACTACTTCTGGAAGTGGTTGAAAGTGGACAAGCTCTAAATGTTTTAGACCCCATTTACACTTGTATTTAGCGTCGTCCACTTGTGATCTGATCGACCAAAACGCATCTTAATACCAGGTGTAAACAGGGCCAAGGTTTCTTTTTGGGGGTTGTCTTTGTATGTGTAAGTCAGGGGTGTCTAATCCTGCTCCTGAAGAGCCACTGTCTTGTAGAGTTTAGATTTAACCCCAATTAAACCCCTGAACCATCTAGAAACTTCCAAGCAGGCAGTTGTGCTGGTCTTCCAGGCAAGCTGGAGCTAAACTCTGCAAAACATTGGCCCAAACCTTCTGCTCACTGACTACTGTTAATGTAGTTGAACTAACCTGTTGACCTTTCCTCCCCTTGTATGGGTAAGTTTCGAGCACACAGAACCGGGCTTGTCCTGAGTAAGGGTCCAGGGGTGACCATGGCCGATCTGTCTTCCCAGAAACCCAACCCAGAGATGGCCTGCTCCTGTACAATGCCCCCTGCCTCTGTGGAGTCCAGATGCACCAGGTGGTACTCTGGCGAAGACTTGAGTGTGACGGTCCGCCGACCATTATAACGGTCTTTGGAGCTGGATTTCAGGGCTGATTTTTTCGGTTGAAGAGGCGGAGGGGTTGGCTGGGGAAGGTTGGAACTTGGCGGTTCTCCTTTTGGAGGCAACGGAGGTGCCACAAGACCTTTGCTGGATGTGGGGCTGCATGTGGCTGGGACTCTCTGTCCAAGTAAATCCGTGGCATAGGGGTTGAGTGGCAATGCTACTCCATTCGAGAGACACATTTGAGTCCCATTGGGTGTGAGTTTGTTGCAGTCCGGAGGTGTTGGAACCCTGAGGCCATTGACGTACAAGGGTTCCTGTTTGCTCTCAAGTTTCCGAACCTTCTTCTTCAGCTTCTGAAATGTTCCTCTACTGCTCACATTATCCGAAGGACTGCAATGCGTTCCATCACTGTGGACAATAGCGGGACTTGTCCCAATGTACGTCTCCTTAATCTGTTCGATCCGGACTAGTCGGTTGGGAAGGGTGGGAGCAACCCAACATGGCACCTTCTTCCCTTCTACTTCCCCGTTAGGTACAGACAGAGTATTTGAGTTCAAACTAGGATCATGGGGTTCATTTAGAAAGGTTCCACAAGAGTTGCACTGCCTGTTTACTGTCTCCGAACCTTTGCCATTTAACAAACATTTCTTAGCTTTTGCCTTCCAGAAAATTGAATCCTTCGAGCCATGTCCTGTCTCTGCCTGTCCACTGATGTAAGATGATAATGTGGGTTTGGACACCAGCAGGCCCTGTGCTCTTTCTCCAGCCCTGCGTCGCTGGCGTAGCCGTTCCAGGTAGCGCACCTCGGCATCCTTCTCGGATTCGTCTTCGAAACGCACACGAGTTGGGGACTGGCCGTGTCTCCGTCGGGTTCCACCCACTGAGTCGCCACTGGAGGAGTCACTGAGGTTTCCCGAGACCACCGCCACGCCCTCCTTCCCAGCAAGAGGAGCCTGGTGTAAGGGTACACCAACCCGGGAGAGCAGCTCCCTGTACACACATGCACATATATGAAATTAGTTGCATTCCTGTGCACTTAGATACACAAAGAAACGGATGCATGCCAAACTAGTCTGCAGTCTATCTCTCAGCATGGAGACATGGGCAAATTCCTAAAGAAATTTTCCCTCTGCTTTGCCTCCTCTGTGCACATTCCTGGCATGCTCCTTTTAGGAAGGTCGTCTTCAGCACACCAGACATTTTGATATCATCAGCTTTGTTAGATATAAGAAAACCAAAACTAGTGTCTTTCTATATTCTGTGTTTGCTAAGATGTGGAATTGCAGGAATAGTAATCTACAGGTGTATTATTATGCACTGGGACTTTTTATGCCCATTAAGCATTGTGCACTGTTCTGAAACCTATGGGACTTTTTACAGCTGTGAGTTTGTCTTAAACATTCAATCTCAAGAGAGGCAGTTAAGTGTTAAGTTTAACCCGAGCAAACTGACAGCAGTGTAATCAACATTGGCGAGCTGTTTTCCCCATAAGGGAGAGGCAGGGAGGGAATTAGGGAGAAGGAAAGTAACAGCTGGCAAACATGACAGGTGTAGCGGAGCAGTACAGCAAAGCAGTTTCATCAAAGCTCCTGTTTAAATAAAACAAAAAAGTCACAAATTCACTATTATTTGTTTAAATCCAAGCCAGAATGTGGATATACAATTTGTATTTGTTTATTTTGTTCGCTTGTTTGTTTTTGTTTTTTTATTTAAAGGTTTTATAAAACTTAATAGACCAAGTACACTAATTTATGAAAAAAAAAATCAAATCACATTGGTTGCTGAAAATTTTATTAATTATTATTAATTTCATTTCTTATTTTTATATTTTAAATATTACTTTTTATTATTTACATATATATTTGTAATATATTTTAATAATGTTTTTAATGTTTTAATGCGTGTCAGGTTTTGTTGTGACATTTGAAATTGCCCTAATCTGTTCCGGATGCTGCCATGCTTGTCTTCATACCAAACAAGGAGACAGGCGTTTGGGGCGGCTCGCCCATCTGTCTTTGTGTGAAAGTGCTGAGGTAGAGAACAGAGCGTTGGATGGGGAAGTGGGATTTAGAGGCACCAGACGTGTGTACACGTTGTATAATTCAGGTTGTCTTATATAACACGTGGCTGGCAAAAATAGAGAAGAAGAGTTTGGAGGAGGAAGCCCGTACACTTAGTTTAGAAGTTTAAATTCAGGCTACAATTAGCTTTTTGCTGTTTCACTGTAATGGGCATCTTTCTTATACTATTATATAATACTCATATATCAATTTCATACAAATACGTAGAAGATACAACCTTATTTTAAAGTCTTTATAATGCCATATTTTATGATGTATTAAAAGACCAGACCAAAATAGAAAGCAGCACCTGTTGCTTCTGAAAAGAGATTTGCCAAACACTTCCCCCCTTCGCTTTTATCAGCTGCCCGCCTCCAAACAGAGCAAAAGACAATTCAGTCCAGCCCCAAATATAACAGTTTAAGATCTACATCCCCACACAAATCCTCAAGTGTGACGGTTTCCTTGTTTTGATATGAAGAGAGCTCCCTTCCCATGATGCCTAAGCCTCTAAACCCCAACCCCCCAGCAAGCCAAAGACTAGAAAAAGAGGCCCGGAGAAACTTACGGGTTGTCCCTCTGGACGGGTAGGATGGTGTGGTCGGCTTTGAGAGGGTTGGACCGGGCCTTCATACGCGCTCTCTCCAACAGTCGTTTGGCCTGCTCATGGCGAGGGCTCAGCGGAAGGTCGTCGCCCAAAACAAAGGCCCTGTGGGCCGGCCAGAGAGAGACAGAGAGAAAGAAACACGTCAGCTCCTGTGCGGAGTGGGGGGATTAAGTGGAGCAGGCCGTCATCACTAATTAGGCTGATGGTTGTTGAGTGTGTGTTGGGTTTGTACCTGATTATGATGCGCTTGATGGGCTTATGCATGTGTTTACATGATCAAAGGCTTGAATATTACTCTAAAATAGAAATATGGCCATACCAGGATATAAAAAGACATAAATCAGAATGTATGGGTCATTCTCAGGAACTGGTATGCCTCAGGACTTACTGCTGAGTAATTCAAAGGAAACTGAACTTAGTCTCATTATTTAATAAAGTAAACTCTGTTTAGTGTGTAACATGAAAGACATTTTTTAAAAATGTATTTCTATTTATTTGTTTGTTTTTTTGCGTTTTTATTTTTAATTCAAAGGATTTTTAAAACTAAAAACACAAATTACACAAAAAATAAAACCATTAAAGTGTCATAAATCAGAATGTATGGGTCATTCTCAGGAACTGGTATTCCTCAGGACTTACTACTGATAGAATGAAATTAAACTTAGTCTCATTATTTAATAGCTTTAACTTAAGTGTGTAATGTGATTTTTTTTTTTTATTATCTAAATTTGGCCTTTATTATTATCTTTTACTTTTATTTTATTATATGTTCAAATATCATGCTTGCTTATACTATTAACTTTTACTTTTTTTCTATAATGAAAATGTGTCTGTTATTCCTTTTCACTGTTTTGATATTTTCCTTTTAATTTTTTTTTATAACATTATATATATAAGAATTTTTATTAGCTTGGAGAAAAGGGCTGAGCTATTTCCTTTGTTATTCAACTCTTAGGTGGAGTTTGAAGGAGAGGCAGGAAGAGCCAATGATATGATCTCGATCCTCTGCTTATGAAAAACTTCAGCAACTGTTTTCTCCTGAGCTCATGTTCCTCTTTTTTGTATGTTCAACATGTAGACATATATGCCGATGCTGTTTTTTTAAAAGGAGAAATTAAGGAAAACTGCTTTGGAGAGTCAGGGAAATTAAATAATAAATCTCTATTCAGCACTGTGAGAAGCTAAATATACATGGCGTGTGAGAATATGGTATGTGAGAGCATCAATCTGTGCTGCCCACCTTTGGCTGTGTTCACTACCTTGGAGCGATATCCCAGAATCCCAATCACTGTCATTCAGGCCACATATATCTGTGGAAACAGATACAGAGACATTCGGGGTGCAAATTACAGGGGTTTTTGACCTCTATAATTAATTTTGACTTGATATATATATATATATATATATATATATATATATATATATATATATATATATATATATATATATATACCGATCACGCATAACATTATGACCACTGACAGGTGAAGTGAATAACACTGATTATCTCTTCATCACGGCACCTGTTAGTGGGTATTAGGCAGCAAGTGAACATTTTGTCCTCAAAGTTGATGTGTTAGAAGCAGGACAAATGGGCAAGCATAAGGATTTGAGCGAGCTGGTGTCCAAACCCACAAATGATGGCCATTGTCAAACAACTGGGCCAGAGCATCTCCAAAACTGCAGCTCTTGTGGGGTGTTCCCGGTCTGCAGTGGTCAGTATCTATCAAAAGTGCTCCAAGGAAGGAACAGTGGTTAACCGGCGACCAAGGCTCATTGATGTACGTGAGGAGCAAAGGCTGGCCCGTGTGATCAAACAGACGAGCTACTGTAGCTCAAATTGCTCAAGAAGTTAATGCTAGTTTTGATAGAAAGGTGTCAGAATACACAGTGCATCACAGTTATATAAACATGAATATATACATGAATGAATGTGTATTTATATATACATAATAATTATACACAGTACACACACATATATTATGTAAACACAAACTTTTATTTTGGATGCGATTAAATGTGATTAATCGATTTGACAGCACTGTTATATATATAGTTGTGTGTGTATTATTTTATTACTTTTTTTTTCTCCTGCTTTCAGAACAGACCAGACCTGTGTTCCACTAGTTTCACTACAGTGCAGCATCTACTTCAAGTTGAGTGAATTGTTTTAGCCTAACAGCTAAAAGCAAGCTGTTTATCTCTTTTGACATGACAAGGTCATCTTGTTTGTCAACATCTGGTGCTTCGAAAGTGAGGAAAAAAACAGCAAATGAAGCACCACACCATCTTTGTATTTCCCATCTCACAACCTTTATCACAGTAAGTCAGTTTTAATCAGTGTAATTCTCATTCTTATCCTTCTGTCCCCTCATATCTGGATTATCCAACTCTCTCGTCTATATGACCTCTACTTCATTAGAGAGGTGTGCCTGTTGCGTGTAATCCTTAAACGTGCTAAACGAGACAATGTCATCTCATCAGACATGCGCTAACGCCATTTAACACCTGTCTGATAACCTTGGATTAACTATGCATTATATCGTACATTCCATTCCATCGGATAAGACTGATTACATCACAGCTTCCGGAAACAAGTTGGCAGATTTTGAGCTGAGTTTGAAACACCAGGTTCTTAAAAATGTGCTCTTTGTATTCATGTTGATTTTATATGGTTTTAAAACCTTTTACACTACTTTCAAGAGTTTGTTTAATTACTCTAAACATGTCATGTGGTGTCACTATCCAGTAACAATTATTAACAGACATCTTTATTCATTATTATTTTTTATTTAAAAAAAAAAATTCAATGTAAAAGTATTTTTCACAAAATATCATGACTTGTTGCTTCATATTTTATTATTTTTTTGGGGAGTCGCACCACATGACATTTTACAACCTGAACTAACTTTAAAAATAAAAAGGTAAAATTATGTGACGTCTTAAGAGTCTTATGCTGCATCCCAATTTACCTACTTATACTACATCCTAAAAGTATGTACTCTTTTTGTGAAGAAAAAGTACATACTTTTGAGTGTGTAGCAGAAAAGTAGGCAAGCTTTAGGACATACTACTTTGTCATCTTTAACGGACACTCTGTCGCTTAGTTATGTGCATCCTGTCACCGTTTAAACTGCCCTGTCACAGGTAAAACCCTTCACATTCAATTTAATTTAATTTCCTACCGTTTCGGAGAGAATTGTAGTAGAATTTCATGTGGAGACCCCCCTCATGTGTTTGCAATTTTAATATGATTATGTGTTTAAAAGTTAATGGCCAAACGTATCATTACAAAAGTTGTCAATGCTGTTGCAGATAAAATATAATGTGGATAACACTGAATAGATGTCTTTTCGTCAGGTTAGATAGTGATTATTATTAACTCAAGTCAAACCCCTTTATCTAAACTTTCTCTGCTTAACCGTCGGACTCGCACATCCACCATGTTTGACGTTTTTTAACACTTTTTATCCCCGTTTGTAGTTCTAATTGAATCCTCGTCCAACTCACAATTGGTTATGCGCAATATTAGCCTTCAGAGTGTGCACGGATCTGCACTTCGAATTCTAATCAGAAATAGTAGACCATCCGGGTATCTTTGGAATAAACTCATTTCAACATACTACGATTTGGGACATACTAATTCTATTTTCGAATACTATTTAGGACGGATAGTATGCGAATTGGGACGCACCGTTAGTGAACTTGACACAGTCATGAGGCTCTGCAGGGGTCCTCTATGATGTCACTTCCTGTTTTAGGTTTTGTTTTGTTTTTTTCTGCATTCTGGTTGGACCTCATGAATGATTTGCCGGACAACCGTTTTAAAAAATGTTTTTATAATTAAGCAACGGGAGTCAATGAGTTTTGTTATTTTTTTTAATAATTAATAAATAAGTTTTCATAGACTGACGTCGTCATACTCAGATTCTAGTCAGAATATGTCTGATACTGCTCCATTGGGCTGTGATTATGGGGCGTGTTTCAATCGAACCAGGAAAGAAAATGTCTCTGCACTCAATTGGATAGACCTACAACCCATCAGAGAAACAGAGTAAATGACGTATGTTGAGCAACGCATAGTTGTCAATAGAACTTGCACGCACGCACGCTGGAAGTAGAAGAAGATGATGAGTGTAAACGATATCTGCCGGTGTTGTGAAAAGAATTTAAGGATACACAGAGTACTTACCAACACAGTCATAATTTTTGAGAGAATTTTTAATTCAGAATTTTTTTTTTTTTAAAAACATCATAGAAGAGGTTTGTTAAAGTCATGCCTGAATTGCATTTTTAACATATTTTTGAAGAAATTAAAAGATCCAGAAAAAAAAATTGCACCATGTCACCAAGCCACTGTAACGGATCTCCTTACCTCTACCATCAATGTGTGTTGGGTCGTCCAACCTCTGTCCTGGCACATGGTCTTTGTTCTGGGATTTCTGCAGCATCTGTTTGAGAAGGCCACGGTTCATCTCGACCCTCTCGGCCAATGACAGCGTGCTTCCACTGCTGCACATGCTCTCCAAGCTGTCGGCCCGCCAGAGTCCATTTTGTCCCACCTCGCCATGATTATACCTGCGTAGGTGACTCTCCAGGCTGTCAGACCTTTGGAGTTCCCTTGGAAACTTATGGCCCATTTTAGAGCCAACAGCCCATGGCCCTCCATTTGGTCTGTGTTTCCCAGCAGGAACATCCCTGTTTGAAACTGGCATCTCCGGTCTAATGTACCTCCAGAAACACTTTGGTGGCATCCAAGGTTTATCAGATGGGGAAGCATCGTCTTGAGTACTGCAAACACCGTTTGAGAGGTTCTCCAGGCTTGCTCCTTCTCCATGGCCACGGGGAATTGCCAGCAAGTTTTCGGAAGAGATGGGATCATAGTCAAGTTCTACCTGAGGCTTAGGGTCTCCTGTCAGGAACATCAGGGGCTTGCGAGGTTCCCCGTCTTCATCACTGCTGCTGGAGCCCCAAGCATCAGTGAGGGCGTATCCTAGCATGAAGGTCCCGGGAATCACCCTCTTGTCCTGGTTCTTACTTCCAGGTTCATTCCAGGCAACTCTGCGCTCAGTGAGAGCCTTGACCTTGGACTGCAGCGCCGATACGGCAGAGCTTTGAGCTTGCTGATTTGAAGGTGAGGACGGGGAGCCAGACTCTGGGTTGGTGCCAGAAGGACACCCATTCTCTGGCTCTCTGAGGCGGATGTCAGTGTTTTGAGAGGCGGCAGGCAGGGTTTCAGCATCCTCAGAAGTCACTGCTTCCTCCATGGTGAATCAGAGAGTCAGTGGAACATTATGGTGGCTGAGGGTATGGAAAGAAACAAGAACAAGAGAGAATCATTGACCATTGTATGGATTATTCATATTTGTACGCACAGGAGAACTTCTCACAAAAAATGTCTGCCTATTTCACAAAGGTGTGTACACACATCAATTTGTTCTTAACCTTGTTCTAATGTTAATGAATCTTAAGTATTTTAATGAGAGACTGCATGAGATTAGTCATTTGCATGAAACATGGACAAACCATCTCCATATAAAGATTTTCAGCAAGTTTTTGGTGAATCATAATTTGTTCATAAAAACATTCATACACAGATTTCATGCACAAATTTGTGCATATGCATGGTTAGTGAATGAAACCCAATGTTTACATACTTAAATTGAATCGTTTGTTTATTAAATAAGTATTTTATATAAAAAATATTTTGTCTTCCCCCCCAAAAAAATATGTTTACTTGAGAAGTAACACTACAACACTGCATAAAATATTAACACTTCAGTGAGAAAGTATCTTTAATAATACAGGTTTATTTTTTCTTTCTGCTAATTGATTGAATAAATGGTGGAGTTTTATCTGCACTGCAACTGTTATTTTTATCTGCAATGTTCTGACCGTGTATTTTGTCTTATTCTACCTTCTTTTAACATTAAGTTTCTTTTCTCTAGGATTTTTTTTTTAACTTATTTTTATTTAAAAACAAGACAAAAATACTCATTAAGAATACAATTTTCAGTGCAAAGAATTCAGTGTAAGCATTTGCATTTTTGAGTGACATTTTGTCAAATAAATGTGTGCAAACAGGCCGTTATTAACAAGTATCACTTACTGCATGATATAATGTATTTGGCATTTTGAACTGTCATTTTAAGGCCATTAGTAACCACAGAGGGTTTAATTGTCCTCAGACCAGTGGAAAGCACATTCTTCATTCAACTGAATTTTTGATAAATGACTTTCTGTTGACACAAAGAGTTTTACATCTTCCATTCTTTCCAAACAGCTTTGGCCAATGCTTGACCACAATATAAAATGTCACAAACAACTGCCAGTATGTCATTGTGGCATTGAAACTAGATTTTCCCAAGGCTGAGGGAAAGTAATAATGAATATTTTAGTGTGTCACATAAGTTTAATTTGCTCTACTAACTACTAACGCCACTGATGTAGAACAAATAGTTTCGCCAGTAACCGATACAACACGCTAGCCTGTTCTGAGAATAAGGTAGGGCTTGTTGACACATTATCCCCATTTTAGCTTTCGGCTTAACAGCATTATCCTGTTTTTAATCCTCTAATTGTCATTTAACAAAACACATTGTTGTCAAACTAGCATCTGAACGCTCTTAACTTTTAATTAATAAACCTAAGCTGTTTAGGTGTTAGAAACATGTACTTGGCATCTGATTATTTAGGACCAGAATAGAAAAGCAAGTTGCCTTGGGTTAGGGTTAGGTACACAAACGAGTGAGTTAATTTAGTTTAATTAGTCTTCTCTTAATTAGGACTCCTTCCCGTTGCTCCGGTACTTCACGTTTGGATACATAGATGTCATTCTGTCTGAAAGCATACACACAATATAAGAAAGAAAAATCGAAATAATTTTAATCACTTATTAGGTTTTTAAAACACTACAAACCTGTTCATATGTCACCCTTCACAAATATGATTAAAGTGTTCAAGCTCCTAGAGTTACAACAAAATCTAGTTGTTCAATGGCAACATATTTGACTGATGATAACCTTGTAATTTAGTAAAGAGAAAGGCAGTTTTTTCTTTAAACAACCAATGAGGGACAAAACTATAGTCTCAACACTGTAAAAGTTAGTTATAACAACTTGAGATAACTGATCCAACTTAACTAGACGTAATATTTTGTCACGCACAAGCAAATTTTTTTTTAACGTGAAACAACACATTATTTTTTATTCTAATGTTGAATTTTAAGCTGTGATAAATAATCACAGCAATACATTTTTAAGGTACAGGATAAAAAAATTATAAGGGTTCCCGGATTCAGTAATTTTTTTTAAATAAATAAATAAAATAGATATTATTATATGTATAATTACTATGCTCACAAAGAGCATATATATATTCATGATAAAAATATTCACTCAGATATTCACTATAAAAATGTACATGATTTTGATCCATTATTTTTTTTAAATAAATTAGTCAATACATCAATCAAATAATATTATGCTCACAACAAGCAATTTCTAGCCAATTAAACATAAATAAAATAGAATATAGAAATATTAACAATAGAAATTTCCATGATTTTGTTCCTTGACCTTTTTAATAAATAAATAGACAGACAGACATACAGATAGATAGATATATAGATGTTTATTTTATTTATTTTTTAAATAAAATTGTTATGCTCACAAAGAGCTATTTAGCCAATTACATACTATAAAGTGAAGCAGAAAAATTTCACTATAGAAATTTCCACGATTGTTTCCCATGACTTTTTAGGAGTTTGATAAGTTCGGTGACTTTTCCAGGCCTGGAAATCTTGATATTTCCATGTGCTGTTTTTAATTCCAGTGGAAAAAAAGGTTGGTGATGTGAAAACTAGAGGAAATGAGACCATTTCAAAAGAGTGAGTAATACAATTCTTGATGTCTCACTTTGTGCAGCCCAGGACAGCAGTGCGTCTGCAGTCTAAAATCATTTTACTGCTGGTGTTGAACCCCAAACACACGGGGGTCACTCTGTCGGACCAGGAATGAAAACAATCGTCTCGCGCGGGACCACTTCTCTCATCTGACATTTATTTAACACTGGGGCTCAAAGGAAACAAAATTCCGCAATGCAATGACTCGCACACAGGTGGCCATAAAAGCTGGACAAACATCGTTTTAAAACACGAGAGCTGTAAATCGGAGAAATCACGTCATCGCACTCATTGAGAAGAAAAGAAAACTAAACATCTTAACTTCTTTAAACATCTTACCTCCTTCGTCCTTCTGCTGTCTATCTCCCACAGCAGCCATATGCTCCCTTAAAAACAATTTTACGATTTTAAAAACAATATTCGGTTACCAGGAGTCAGCAAAAACTCAAGCGGCCAGTCAAATCCCATCTTGCTCTAGTTTCTGCTTTGCTTTCAGTTTTGAGCGTCGCAAATCTTTCCTCGTTCTCTCTCTCTCTCTCTCTCTCTCTCTCTCTCTCTCTCTCTCTCCAGCTGTTTTGGGCCAGCTCATGTGTGCTCGGTACACTCCCACTTCAAATTTGGCTTACTAAACAAGTACTGGCTATCATTCACTTATTCCTCTCGCGTTACAGAAGAAGGACTAACTGTAAAACTGGAATACATGTGGAAAGATCGCTACGTTGCTATGGAGACCGTCGTGGCCACCTTTGAGAGAAACTGACCTGTAAAACGTTCCTATTGGTGGAGCGGCCCACGTAGCTCCGCCCCCAAACAGGAGGAGCGTAATCCTACCCTTGAATTTGGGTGGAAAGGAGATGGAAGAATTCTAAAATGCTGAGAGGAAGTTCGAGAGTCTCCAGGCACATATTCCAGCTGCCAAGGAATTTCCTTTGTTGATTGTGAGCGCGCGCCCGCTGATTTGTGCCCGTCTTTATGTTGACCTTAACGTTAAGAGAACTTTTGGCGTTTGGTTTAATTTTTTTTAACACGTACACCCATTAGAAGTCACTCAGACTTCATACGTGATTATTTTTCTTCCAGTAAGCACACAAATCCAGTTCTGAAGCAAAGCCAGATGTAACAGAGAGCACTGGGCTGGGTCTTGAACTTCATGCACAGTTGAGTCCAAGGACGCATAAACTGCAAGAAAAAAAAAAGAATAGGCCTTATTTGTGCATTCTTCTGACACAGACCCAGCCCTGCCTTTAGCGAGAAGTTACTCAGTAATTTGTGCATGGACAAACTCTCAATCACTGTTGCTGTAAGCAAGTCATTACCTGAGTTTTCAAGCGTCCTATCATTCACACGCACCTTGTAGTTACATGCAAATCAGTTCAACAACTAAAGGGTGAGGGCTGCTGAAGGGCCAACTGATGACATACGAACACAAGGACTTACATCTTATCTCTTGCAAAGCATTTATTTATTTTAAAGGCTTTTAAAACTTTAAATATAACTATATTAATTAATTATTTTATATTATTATAAACAATATAAAATTATACATTTTAATGGTTTATATTTAAATGTAATTTATATATTTATATTAGTACTGTCAAATTGATTAATCGTGCTTAATCGCATCTAACATAAAAGTGTGTTTGTGTGAGTGTATTTATATATACACTCACCTAAAGGATTATTAGGAACACCTGTTCAATTTCTCATTAATTCAATTATCTAATCAACCAATCACATGGCAGTTGCTTCAATGCATTTAGGGGTGTGGTCCTGGTCAAGACAATCTCCTGAACTCCAAACTGAATGTCAGAATGGGAAAGAAAGGTGATTTAAGCAATTTTGAGCGTGGCATGGTTGTTGGTGCCAGACGGGCCGGTCTGAGTATTTCACAATCTGCTCAGTTACTGGGATTTTCACGCACAACCATTTCTAGAGTTTACAAAGAATGGTGTGAAAAAGGGAAAAACATCCAGTATGCGGCAGTCCTGTGGGCGAAAATGCCTTGTTGATGCTAGAGGTCAGAGGAGAATGGGCCGACTGATTCAAGCTGATAGAAGAGCAACTTTGACTGAAATAACCACTCGTTACAACCGAGGTATGCAGCAAAGCATTTGTGAAGCCACAACACGCACAACCTTGAGGCGGATGGGCTACAACAGCAGAAGACCCCACCGGGTACCACTCATCTCCACTACAAATAGGAAAAAGAGGCTACAATTTGCACAAGCTCACCAAAATTGGACAGTTGAAGACTGGAAAAATGTTGCCTGGTCTGATGAGTCTCGATTCTGTTGAGACATTCAGATGGTAGAGTCAGAATTTGGCGTAAACAGAATGAGAACATGGATCCATCATGCCTCGTTACCACTGTGCAGGCTGGTGGTGGTGGTGTAATTGTGTGGGGGATGTTTTCTTGGCACACTTTAGGCCCCTTAGTGCCAATTGGGCATCATTTAAATGCCACAGCCTACCTGAACATTGTTTCTGATATATACATAGTTTTAATATATACTGTATATATGTATAAATAATAATGAATACAGTTTTTCTATGCCGTATTTAAATTATTTGTTATTACATTTTTAAATGTATGCCATGTTAAATAATAATTAATTATATCATATTATATGATAATAATAATAATAATAATAATAATAATAATACAGTACATAATCTAAATATTAGTTTTATATGTATAGAATTTAAAATTATATTTTATTATATTTATAAATTCATTACATTTTAAATATTAAATATAAATTAAAACTAAATCAATATAATATATTAGTCTATAAAATATTCAATATTAATTCAAATCACTATATAATATTTTATGAAAGTTTTTTAAAATTAGTTTGTTATGTAAGTTTAGATTTGATGATTCTACTTTATTAGAAACTTGTTGCAAATACTGTAAAAACACCATTATGTTAGCTATTGGGGTTTTATTTGCATTTTATTTGCATTTTAAATCAGTAAGACATTATAATAGTTAGTACTCACATGAAATGTAACAATAAAGCATTCAAAGACATGCAGTTCACTTAACAGCACAAGCACTAATGTCAAGTTCTGTGACACTTACCTGTCAGTCACTGGTATAATGTGCATAGCTAACCATCATAGTATTTCCAAAAGGTTATATACATTTGCTATACTTCCTCCAGAGCAATATAATCTTCTCTAGATGAAGTTTGCAGTGTTTTGAGTTCACAAGTTCCCCACACATTAGTCCCGTGGAGACACACAGTTGGTTCGGTCAGTTAATCTGCCCAAAGATTAAGACAAAACAAAATCCTCAGTAGCCAACCACTGGCGAGACATTGTTGCGTAAATCACTTCAATCTGGCCTCCACAAGCCTCCGCAGTATGACTCAATGAGGATCAGATGAGATTATTTCATCCAGCACTGGAATGAGCTCAGCTGTGCCAACCAGTAATAACCAACTGCAGAACCGCAGAGCCACAGGTCACAGCAATGTGAGGACAGCAGCGGCAGGCCAGTCTGGGACCAGTGTTGGGGTGGAGCTTAGCACCATTGAGGGTAGGTTTAGTGGTGGTGGGGTGGGGGTGGGGGGGCTGGCCATTCATTAAGGTAGAGCTTATAGTTATAGTGAAGGGTAGGGTTAGTGGTTGGGGTGGGATTCGGAACTTCAGGTCTGAGGCTGCTGGCCTGCATGGCGCAGTGCTGCTGTCCTCAGACTGTTGTGACGTGTGCAGAGTATCTCATGCCAACGACTCGTGACGTCATCTGCTCTGATCCCGGCTGTGGAAAGTGACAACTGTCCACTGGTTACAGAGTTGGATTCGATCCGGCCTATCTGTTCTCAGAACAGTCCATTTCAAGAAGTGTAACTGTTGGACTATATTACCATAAACTTCTAGAACTATAAACTAGTTTGTTGGTGTAAATGCAAATGTGAAGTGATCAAATGCAGTCTTGATTTGTAAACTGGGTTCTGGGTTTTAGGGGCTTCTGTAATTGAGTATCGTTTCGTTTTGACCCTCATTCTCTAAGCTGTCAGTGGGAAAGGTCACTTGGGGAAACATTGAGCTGGCTTAGGCAAATGCAGTGTGATGTGTAACATGATGAGTCCAGATGCAAATTCAAAAATAAAAAACCCTTACCTGGTTACTTATCATTTAAAAGACAATCCATAAATGGGTTTGTGTATAAACGTTAGATAATTTTTTTTGGCATAAACATTAAATGCACCCAAATTTCCAGTGAAACCACTCCATCTAGTGGTGGCATGTTGTATCTGATCTGACTGTTTTTAGTGTTTATCTCTTCATCACAGCACCTGTTAGTGGGTGGGATATAATAGGCAGCAAGTGAACATTTTGTGCTCAAAGTTGATGTGTTAGAAGCAGGACAAATGGGCAAGCGGGCCAAATTGTGATAGCTAGACGACTGGGTCAGAGCATCTCCAAAACTGCAGCTCTTGTGGGGTGTTCCCGATCTGCAGTGGTCAGTATCTATCAAAAGTGGTCCAAGGAAGGAACAGTGGTGAACCAGCGACAGGGTCATGGGTGGCCAAGGCTCACTGATGCACATGGGGAGCGAAGGCTGGCCCGTGTGGTCCGATCAAACAGACAAGCTACTGTAGCTCAAACTGCTCAAGAAGTTAATGCTGGTTCTGATAGAAAGGTGTCAGAATACACAGTGCATCACAGTTTGTTGCGTATGGGGCTGCATAGCCGCAGACCAGTCAGGGTGCCCATGCTGACCCCTGTCCACCGCTGAAAGCACCAACAGTGGGCACGTGAGCATCAGAACTGGGCCACAGAGCAATAGAAGTAGGTGGCCTGGTCTGATGAATCACGTTTTCTTTTACATCACGTGGATGGGCGGGTGTGTGTGCGTCGCTTACTTGGGGAACACATGGCACCAGGATGCACTATGGGAAGAAGGCAAGCCGGCGGAGGTAGTGTGATGCTTTGGGCAATGTTCTGCTGGGAAACCTTATAACATATATAATTTATACAACTTATACTTTATTTTATAATATCATTTTAAAAGTAATAAAAAGGGGGGCAATTAATGAATTTTTAAAGAAAATTATATATAAAATACGTAATATTATATTAAAAACAATATGTATGATTTTAATAATTAATTGTAATGTATTATGTATTAATACTACAGTTTTAAAATGAGAATGAAAATTTATTTCACTGAACTTATGATCTATGATACTATTCTCGAATGTTTTTTCATACTGATTGTTTTGACCCCTTCGTGATGAATATATGAGTTATTTGTCCTACAATTGTCGTTTAAACGATGTCTACGCTAATATCTCATTAAAACGAACTGTCTAAAGTTAATAAAAGTCTGTGAAACTTAATAAAAGTCATGCTGATCATCTGATACACAGTGACATAAGACATCAGCTGAGCTGAGAGGAGGAGGAGGAGGAGGATGCTACTGATGTCACTCTGCTAGTAGCACACACACTTCAAACATCAACAAACCGAAAGAGGGTAGATTTACTCATTTTATCAATTTAATAGAACACATATATGACAAACGTAGTGTTTAAACATGTTTCGTTGTTTTTAAACGTCTTGGGATTTTTGTTTTTGTCGGTTTATCGTCGATTTTAGCATAACGGCGCCGCGAGCGCAAGCTAACTGATGAAACTGATAGGCGGAGAAGTTAAACCGCTAAACTATGTTTACTGTAAAACAGAGGCAATATCTACATGTATATGGGCTCAGTTTAATAAACTGGTCTTAGTAGGCTTTATTTGAATTGTTTTTATTTATTTAGGTAGTGAGTTTATTGGAGGATGGCGTTTGTGAAGAGCGGATGGCTGCACAGACAGAGTGAGTGTTTTTTACACCATATTTATGGCATTAAAAAGCCCAAAATAACTCAAACGAAGGATTTGAATGTCGAATTGTAGCATTTTGGGATGTTTTTGTAGTACATATACAATATTAAGTTGCACTTGTATAATTTAAAGCCTTCTGGGAACTCATGAAATATAAATGAAAAATGCTAAATGTTTAAGCTTGGAGGTTGAATTGAAAAGCTTTTCAGTTTTCAGAACGACTAGTTTCTTTTGCACTTCTTGACAAGTTGTCTTGGCACGAGTTGTTAGAAGGAAGTTGGAAAAACAGCTGAACTTTGTCTTTGACTGTGTCTCAAAACCTAGTGAGCTGACTATCTAGACTTCATCTTGTTATTCTTGTAAGTGTTTTAAAGCAATTTTTTAGATGTTGACTTCATGATTTCTGTTGGATTATTTTTTATTTTATAGAATATATATATATATATATATATATATATATATATATATATATATATATATATAAATATATATAAATATATATAAATCAATTTGATACATTTAATTATTTTATGATATAATTTAGAAAATATATATTTTTTAAAACATGGCTTATATTAAAATAATTTTGTCTAAATAAATTATAATTAAAATAATTTTATATTTAGTATTTTATAATTTAATACAATTATAATCAATTTATAATTTATAATCAACATAGAATATAAATACTATTGGTACATTTTAATTATAATATAATTGTAAAAAAAAAAATATTATAAAAACTAAAGCAATTATATATTTAGTAATTTGTATAATACATTTTATATTTATATATATATATATAAATTGAATATAACTTATACTTTAATTATTAATTACTTTAATTATTATTTAATAATTACATAATATAATTTAAAAATATTTGATTACATTTATAATACATGTATAACAAAAATATACATACATTTGTTACATTTAATTATTATATTTGTATAATTATTATATATATTTAACACCAATAAAAAATAAAATAATTTAAACTAAATTATATGTGTAGTAATTTTATAATTTAATACATTTATAACATAAATATATACATAAATATATTACACCTTTTACTTTTATTTTATAATATAATTTAAAAAATATAATATTTTATTAAATTGTATGTTTCTAAAAAGTAATTCAATAAAACAACAACAGCAAAATAAATAAGTACAGCCTGTGTCTAACTGCTGTTTTCTATCAGGCACCATCTTGCGGCGCTGGAAGAGGAACTGGTTTGACCTCTGGTCAGATGGACGTCTGGTCTTCTACGATGACCAGCAGCGGCGGGACATGGAAGATGAGATCCACATGAAGGTGGACTGCATCAACATCCGCAGCACCAGCGCTTGTAGAGGTGGGTGTGATCCACACTTCACTCTTCATTTGCTGTCTTTCCTTCTGCTTTTAAACTGCAGGACGCCTCAAAAGTGCCTTTTTATGTAGTACTTGAGAGGTTTTTGTCCAACAAAAGATGAAAAATTAAAGTTCTGAAGTGTTGTTGTTCTTCATCCTCCTCTATTAATTCTCAGATCTCACACCACCCGAAGGCAAAAGCAAAGACTCCCTCCTGCAGATCGTCTGCCGGGACGGTCGGGTCATCAGCATCTGTGCAGACAGTGCAGATGATGCTTTGTGAGTGCAGTTTCTCAGTATTATTTTACAATGTGTGCTTTAAAATGAGAAACTCAATGTATTTTTTCGCAGGGCTTGGACCATGGCCCTCCAAGATGCCAGACTCAACACTGTGAGTTACATAGACGCATTGAGTGACACATACACATTTGAACTTTCCGATTTTGGAAGCATTACAGAGGCATTTTCTGACATGAATTGGTGTGTTTTGTAGGTTGTGGTTCCCCCTCAGATCGGTTTTGCCGAGGACGCCGTAGCATCAGCACCTCCGCCCTATTCTGAATTAAATCCAACTCCACAGGTAATAAATATATTCTCTCACTGATATTTAAAGGAAAATGGCTGTACAGGGAGTGCAGAATTATTAGGCAAATGAGTATTTTGACCACATCATCCTCGTTATGCATGTTGTCTTACTCCAAGCTGTATAGGCTGGAAAGCCTACTACCAATTAAGCATATTAGGTGATGTGCATCTCTGTAATGAGAAGGGGTGTGGTCTAATGACATCAACACCCTATATCAGGTGTGCATAATTATTAGGCAACTTCCTTTCCTTTGGCAAAATGGGTCAAAAGAAGGACTTGACAGGCTCAGAAAAGTCAAAAATAGTGAGATATATTGCAGAGGGATGCAGCAGTCTTAAAATAGCCAAGCTTCTGAAGCGTGATCATCGAACAATCAAGCGTTTCATTCAAAATAGTCAACAGGGTCGCAAGAAGCGTGTGGAAAAACCAAGGCGCAAAATAACTGCCCGTGAACTGAGAAAAGTCAAGCGTGCAGCTGCCAAGATGCCACTTGCCACCAGTTTGGCCATATTTCAGAGCTGCAACATCACTGGAGTGCCCAAAAGCACAAGGTGTGCAATACTCAGAGACATGGCCAAGGTAAGAAAGGCAGAAAGTCGACCACCACTGAACAAGACACACAAGCTGAAACGTCAAGACTGGGCCAAGAAATATCTCAAGACTGATTTTTCTAAGGTTTTATGGACTGATGAAATGAGAGTGAGTCTTGATGGGCCAGATGGATGGGCCCGTGGCTGGATTGGTAAAGGGCAGAGAGCTCCAGTCCGACTCAGACGCCAGCAAGGTGGAGGTGGAGTACTGGTTTGGGCTGGTATCATCAAAGATGAGCTTGTGGGGCCTTTTCGGGTTGAGGATGGAGTCAAGCTCAACTCCCAGTCCTACTGCCAGTTTCTGGAAGACACCTTCTTCAGGCAGTGGTACAGGAAGAAGTCTGCATCCTTCAAGAAAAACATGATTTTCATGCAGGACAATGCTCCATCACACGCGTCCAAGTACTCCACAGCGTGGCTGGCAAGAAAGGGTATAAAAGAAGAAAATCTAATGATATGGCCTCCTTGTTCACCTGATCTGAACCCCATTGAGAACCTGTGGTCCATCATCAAATGTGCGATTTACAAGGAGGGAAAACAGTACACCTCTCTGAGCAGTGTCTGGGAGGCTGTGGTTGCTGCTGCACGCAATGTTGATGGTGAACAGATCAAAACACTGACAGAATCCATGGATGGCAGGCTTTTGAGTGTCCTTGCAAAGAAAGGTGGCTATATTGGTCACTGATTTGTTTTTGTTTGGTTTTTGAATGTCAGAAATGTATATTTGTGAATGTTGAGATGTTATATTGGTTTCACTGGTAAAAATAAATAATTGAAATGGGTATAAATTAGTTTTTTGTTAAGTTGCCTAATAATTATGCACAGTAATAGTCACCTGCACACACAGATATCCCCCTAAAATAGCTAAAACTAAAAACTACTTAAAATATTGATACAAAAATATTCAGCTTTGATATTAATGAGTTTTTTGTGTTCATTGAGAACATGGTTGTTGTTCAATAATAAAATTAATCCTCAAAAATACAACTTGCCTAATAATTCTGCACTCCCTGTATATCTGTGACAAATGTTGATTACTACAGGAAATAATATTTTATATAAAAAATAATATCCAGCTTATGTGGTTGAAAGTGTTTTAAGTGTGTGTTCACACTTATAATTTGGATCTTTTGGTCCGGAAAAAAAAGCTTTTATGTTGTATATTCTGTGATGGAACTTGTCAAACATCCAAAACAATGCTTTGTGCTGGACTAAATGTGCTCGTTGTATGTGCGTATATCTGATGGTAAATGATGACAACTCGTGAAGAGTTTATAAAATGTGTAAAACAGCGGCAGGAATCCCTCCGTCACACACACAAACCAAGATTTTCTGTGAGGAGATGAGGTTCTTCTGATGCGTGTACTGAACTGTGATGGCCAACATCACGAATATGACGAGAAAAAACAAGTATGCGTGAGCACTTTGTCCTTTTTAGGGTCTCATCTTCCTGTTTTTGGTTAGTTTACATGTCTTTGGTCCATGTTGTCTTCATATGTCATTCAAACTGCATCAGAGTTCGTTTGGAAGCGGGCCGAGACCCATCTTTTACACTTGTTTGGCGTGCACCAGGGTTCGGATGGCAGCGTTCACACTTATTCAAATAAACCGCACTAACAGAGTAATCATACCAGAGTTTGTTTTAATCGAACCAAACATGCCAAGTGTGAACACACCCTAAAGCTCTTTTTAGATGTTGACTTTTTCCATTTCTGTTTAGTTTACTTGTTTGACCAGGAAGAGCTATTGAGGTCGGATTACATTTACACTTAAAAGTATATTGGCTGCTATAAACAGGTTATCAGAATGTAGAAAAAAAACAAACAATAAAACGCTGCTTGAAATTATGGTTTCAGTTTCAGTCTCATTTTCTAGTTTAGTGGAGGAAAACAGGACACTCATGTTTGTTTTGCGATAATTATTTTCATGTTATGCCTGATATTCAAATTCTATACTTTTTTGTCTAAATAAATTATACTTACTATTATTCTTTTTAAATGTTATAATATCATTTATTTAATTTATAATAAAATGCATAATAAATGTACAATAAGTACATTTTTATAATTGAATCATTTTATTTAAAAAATAGTAATTTAATTACATTTTATAATTATTATAATTAAAATATGATTTAAATATTACTAAAATAAAATAGGGGGATATGAGCATGCACACTTAAAAACGAAATATCCTAAAACCAATAACAATAAAAGTGATTGGTAAAATACAATTATTTATTTATTTATTTTATAGTGTAATTAAAAAAAATTAATGTTATTGATTTTTAAAATGTAATTTAATAACAAACCAATATAAAATAAATGTTAAAAAAAAATGTCAACATTAGGAAAATCATCCACACATGTACAGGTGCTGGTCATATAATTAGAATATCATCAAAAAGTTGATTTATTTCACTAATTCCATTCAAAAAGTGAAACTTGTATATTATATTCATTCATTACACACAGACTGATATATTTCAAATGTTTATTTCTTTTAATTTTGATGATTATAACTGACAACTAAGGAAAATCCCAAATTCAGTATCTCAGAAAATTAGAATATTACTTAAGACCAATACAAAGAAAGGATTTTTAGAAATCTTGGCCAACTGAAAAGTATGAACATGAAAAGTATGAGCATGTACAGCACTCAATACTTAGTTGGGGCTCCTTTTGCCTGAATTACTGCAGCAATGCGGCGTGGCATGGAGTCGATCAGTCTGTGGCACTGCTCAGGTGTTATGAGAACCCAGGTTGCTCTGATAGTGGCCTTCAGCTCTTCTGCATTGTTGGGTCTGGCATATCGCATCTTCCTCTTCACAATACCCCATAGATTTTCTAAGGGGTTAAGGTCAGGCGAGTTTGCTGGCCAATTAAGAACAGGGATACCATGGTCCTTAAACCAGGTACTGCTTGCTTTGGAACTGTGTGAAGGTGCCAAGTCCTGTTGGAATATGAAATGTGCATCTCCATAAAGTTGGTCAGCAGCAGGAAGCATGAAGTGCTCTAAAACTTCCTGGTATACGGCTGCATTGACCTTGGACCTCAGAAAACACCAGCAGATGACATGGCACCCCAAACCATCACTGACTGTGGAAACTTTACACTGGACCTCAAGCAACGTGGATTGTGTGCCTCTCCTCTCTTCCTCCAGACTCTGGGACCCTGATTTTCAAAGGAAATGCTAAATTTACTTTCATCGGAGAACATAACTTTGGACCACTCAGCAGCTGTCCAATCCTTTTTGTCTTTAGCCCAGGCGAGACGCTTCTGACGCTGTCTGTTGTTCAAGAGTGGCTTGACACAAGGAATGCGACAGCTGAAACCCATGTCTTGCATACGTCTGTGCGTAGTGGTTCTTGAAGCACTGACTCCAGCTGCAGTCCACTCTTTGTGAATCTCCCCCACATTTTTGAATGGGTTTTGTTTCACAATCCAGGGTGCGGTTATCCCTATTGCTTGTACACTTTTTTTTCTACCACATCTTTTCCTTTCCTTCGCCTCTCTATTAATGTGCTTGGACACAGAGCTTTGTGAACAGCCAGCCTCTTTTGCAATGACCTTTTGTGTCTTGACCTCCTTGTGCAAGGTGTCAATGGTCGTCTTTTGGACAACTGTCAAGTCAGCAGTCTTCCCCATGATTGTGTAGCCTACAGAACTAGACTGAGAGACCATTTAAAGGCCTTTGCAGGTGTTTTGAGTTAATTAGCTGATTAGAGTGTGGCACCAGGTGTCTTCAATATTGAACCTTTTCACAATATTCTAATTTTCTGAGATACTGAATTTGGGATTTTCCTTAGTTGTCAGTTCTAATCATCAAAATTCATGTGTAATGAATGACTGTAATATACAAGTTTCACTTTTTGAATGGAATTAGTGAAATAAATCAACTTTTTGATGATATTCTAATTATATGACCAGCACCTGTATATACTGATACCAATAATAAAAAAAAAAAGATATACTGACAAATCATGCATCCCTATTTTTTTCTTGTTGATCTAGGTTTTCTATCCTGATGGATATGGCGGTTATGTTCCTCATCCTCCGCCTTATGCCACACAGATGGTCTATTCTGCAGACGGGCAGCAGTATGCAGTTGCCTACCCTTATCATTATCAAGGTAACAGGAAGTTGGTTGGCTTTTGACCTATGACCTTTATGTAGTTTGATTTGACATTTGTTTCTTTGTTTCCATCAGGTGGATACGCACCCGGTGTCAACCACGTCATAGTGCAGGAGCGCCGCCGTGACGACACAGGTGATGTTGCTCTGGGGATGTTGGCCGGCGCTGCAACAGGATTGGCCCTCGGCTCTCTATTTTCCGTATTCTAATGTGTTTGTGTAAACCCAGCCCAACCCATCCTGACCTACAGCACAGGAAACTGTTCCTGTGTTGTTTTAACTTTGCCTGTACGCCTCGTAACGCGCAGGGCTGATAATGTAGCCGGGCTGGGGGTGCGTTTGCTTTCTTTTCAGTATTCGTCTTTGTACCAAAGCTTATGTACTTTTCATTAGGCACCAAAAAAACGTGTTTGCAAATTTAATCTATAACTTACAAAGATGTACACTAAAGTATTGGTGGCTAGCCTCAAGATAAGGATAACCAGTAAGGTTTAAAGATCATCCGCTCTTTAATAAGACAAAGTGGCTATTGTGTCTGTTGTCTTATACTAACGATGGCCTATGAAGAAACGGAACAGATCCTGATGAAATGAATGATGGGAAACCTGTTTTGTTTATGCAAAAGCCAAAATTTTGCTGAATTAAATATGTGTGTGTCAGTCTCGTTTAAAAAAGGAATAGTTCACTCAAAAATAAAAATACGGTTGTAATCTTTTTTTTCTTTTTCTTTGAGAAAGTGTCAGTGAAATTGAAAAGAAAACAACATTTATTTGATGAAATTTCTTCAACATAAAATATCCATTTTTATTGTATGGAAAACAGCAGCCTGAATGTTTTGTTTTAATATCTTTAATTAAAAATCATGCGTTTCAAGCTATTTTAGAGTGAGTAGATAATAACAGAATTTTCATTTTTGTGTGAAATATTCATTTAAAGCTAATCTGACAGGAAAATAATACTAATGATGATTAATACTGTGACGGCAGTTGCGATGTTATTCAGGAAAGAGTAAAGAGTGCGTTCTTAATTCTACCGCACATTTTCTGGTTATTTTTCCTTTCTTTGCCTTGTTTTTTTTTTTTTTTTTTGTGGCGGCCTTCATTTAACTAATTTAATTGTTTATTTATACTCAGTGTTATCAAGTGTGGGGTTTTTTGTGTGGAGACGTTACACTTTCTTTGCGTTTGCGTTCTTATATCGTTAATATAAAATGTTACATTTTTCCAATTAACTAGCACAATGATTATTCCCAGTGTTTGTGATGGGATGCGATAAGGGAAACTTCAGGGAAAAGTTGGATCGACTCGTGATTGGTTAGACTTACTGTCACATTTACACACAATTATGTGATCGATTTGACTCTTGTGTTTACTTAGCAGGTATAATTATGAGTATATCCGTGATAAATGTTTCATTTATACAGGATTTATTAGAATGGATTTCGGGTCATGGTTCAGTTTAACTCAGTTTAATGGACCATTGATTTAGAAAAAGGACATTTTCATCTGAGATTTGCTTGTATTATTTCAAATGTTGTTTTTTCTTTATTGCTATGTTGTTTAAACCTCAAAAAAACATAATTTAAATGTTATGTTGTCACATATACCAACATAATCATCAGTGTGTAATTTATAAACTATTAAAATAAGATGTCCTGTGATTTATTGTGTCAGTTTATTTATGTATGCATTTTATATTAGCTACAAACACCTAGAATTGTTTTAAACCAAGCAACTAAGTTAATGTTTTTTAATTAAGATTTTATTCATTATTTTTATGTTTTTATAAATAATAATGTTCACAGATAAATAATTTATAATAAAAACTGCAATATTCCATTATAAAAAATTGTCAATTTTGAAAACAAATAAAATACTAAAGAACTACGTAGTGTGAAGTTACTGGACTGTGCTGCGTAATAGCGCCCATTTAGTGTTGGTATTTTCTGTTTGTGCTGTATGTAATCATTAGATCAAAGTAAAAACAGAAGACATGAAAAACAGGAGAAACACGGGATCAGAGGTAATTTATACATTTTATTTACAGATGAAAATAGAAAAATACAGAGTAGAAAAATAAACTTCAACGGCAACATACAAACAAGGTCTGAACAATTTGTAAACACATTTCACAGATCTGTGGTTGTCTTTGATTCTGGTTCAAAGTTTAGTAAATTTAACTTTAGCTGTTTTAAGTGTTTGTTTGTTTTGTTTGAGCAAAAGTATTATTTACCAATGAGGTACAAAAGTGACCTGCCACAAGTAGCCAACATAAAAATACTTTTGTTTTCCTCTCTCAAAAGTCTTGGTATAAACATCAGGGTCAATTTGTAACAAACCTCTTAAGTTAAGATCTTAAGTAGTTGATTTATTTCAAATGGTTGTTGATGCTTAAATCCCCCCAAAATCATAACCACTGATCGGTTATGTTCGGGACAATATCAAGCCAGCTCAGCTCGCAAAAATGTTTCACCCCGAGTCCAGAAAATGTCAAAATGAAGAGTTTGAAAGATAAAAGATGCAGAAAGGGCTCTGTAAACATAATGGGTAAAAATATAAATAAATGCCTCGTGAATGCAAAATTTCAGCCCTCCTGGCCAAAGTCCTCAGTGAACTTCTTCAGCTTCACCAGATCGTCTTCGTTCACGGTGGGCTTGGTCTTCTCGAGTGACCTGAACATGTCCTCCTGAGACACGGACCATGAGGTCAAAACAAGCTTTGGGATTTAAAAAAAAAAAAGTTTTTACTAAACTTGAGCTTACCAAGCTAACTATCGGCTCCAGGAGTTTATCGCTTGCCACGTCCACCCAGGTCATCTCGATTGCGTTTGGGTCGTTTGGAGAGCAGGGCGTCAAGAGGTCATCCACGTCATCATCCGGGTTGTTCCACGCCTTTCCTTTGACCTGTTAAAACAGACATGAGAGGATGGAATCAGATCGATTTAACGCTTTACTAGTCGCGCAAATGTCCTTTCGTACCTTTTTGAAGTGAGTCGAGGACTGCACTTTGCGAATGGGCTGCATGAGGGCGTCGCGAACGACAATGCTGATGTCGGCACCCGAAAAGCCGTTGGACTTCTTCCCGAGTGTGATGAAATCAGCTTCATTGAGGCTATTGGGGGTGGAGCCGAGGTGCAGCTTGAACATGGAGGAGCGAGCGGGCTGCTCAGGAAGAGGGATGTAGATGCGCTTTTCAAACCTATAATAATAATAATAAACAAATGCCAATAATGAAATTTAAAACCATTAGAATGTGTTTGGGTTTATATAATGCACCTTCTCCTGATTGCAGAATCCAGCGTCCAGGGGATGTTGGTCGCACCAAGGACCAGAATTCCTTCGTTGTCGCTTCCTACACCTAAGAGAATGGGAAAATTAAGGTTATAAATCAATAATATAAAAAAATCTTTATATATATATATATATATATATATATACACACTCACCTAAAGGATTATTAGGAACACCTGTTCAATTTCTCATTAATGCAATTATCTAATCAACCAATCACATGGCAGTTGCTTCAATGCATTTAGGGGTGTGGTCCTGGTCAAGACAATCTCCTGAACTCCAAACTGAATGTCAGAATGGGAAAGAAAGGTGATTTAAGCAATTTTGAGCGTGGCATGGTTGTTGGTGCCAGACGGGCCGGTCTGAGTATTTCACAATCTGCTCAGTTACTGGGATTTTCACGCACAACCATTTCTAGAGTTTACAAAGAATGGTGTGAAAAGGGAAAAACATCCAGTATGCGGCAGTCCTGTGGGCGAAAATGCCTTGTTGATGCTAGAGGTCAGAGGAGAATGGGCCGACTGATTCAAGCTGATAGAAGAGCAACTTTGACTGAAATAACCACTCGTTACAACCGAGGTATGCAGCAAAGCATTTGTGAAGCCACAACACGCACAACCTTGAGGCGGATGGGCTACAACAGCAGAAGACCCCACCGGGTACCACTCATCTCCACTACAAATAGGAAAAAGAGGCTACAATTTGCACGAGCTCACCAAAATTGGACAGTTGAAGACTGGAAAAATGTTGCCTGGTCTGATGAGTCTCGATTTCTGTTGAGACATTCAGATGGTAGAGTCAGAATTTGGCGTAAACAGAATGAGAACATGGATCCATCATGCCTTGTTACCACTGTGCAGGCTGGTGGTGGTGGTGTAATGGTGTGGGGGATGTTTTCTTGGCACACTTTAGGCCCCTTAGTGCCAATTGGGCATCATTTAAATGCCACGGCCTACCTGAGCATTGTTTCTGACCATGTCCATCCCTTTATGACCACCATGTACCCATCCTCTGATGGCTACTTCCAGCAGGATAATGCACCATGTCACAAAGCTCCAATCATTTCAAATTGGTTTCTTGAACATGACAATGAGTTCACTGTACTAAAATGGCCCCCACAGTCACCAGATCTCAACCCAATAGAGCATCTTTGGGATGTGGTGGAACGGGAGCTTCGTGCCCTGGATGTGCATCCCACAAATCTCCATCAACTGCAAGATCCCAGTAACTGAGCAGATTGTGAAATACTCAGACCGGCCCGTCTGGCACCAACAACCATGCCACGCTCAAAATTGCTTAAATCACCTTTCTTTTCCATTCTGACATTCAGTTTGGAGTTCAGGAGATTGTCTTGACCAGGACCACACCCCTAAATGCATTGAAGCAACTGCCATGTGATTGGTTGATTAGATAATTGCATTAATGAGAAATTGAACAGGTGTTCCTGATAATCCTTTAGGTGAGTGTGTATATATATTAAAATGTTAGTATAAAAAAATATATATATATACATACACATGTACAAAATAATTGTGGGTCTGAAAAAGCAATGAAAATGTAAAAAAAAAAAAAAAAAGACTGACTGACTGACTGACTTGTTTTTATAATATATTAAAGCATATTTGAATATATTTTACATCGTTTTATTTGACATTTGTATAGACCCCCATACAACAACCATCCATATTTCAAAACATATAAATATAAAAAATGTCACATTTTCAAAACAATAATAACCCTGCCAAATAAGACCCAGATGACACAAAACATTTTTTTTGCTTGCGACAAAGCTAACGCTAGCTTTGCGTTTACCTTGCATCTGAACTAGAAACTCTGTCTTGATCCTGCGGGCCGCTTCGCTCTCGTTCTCGTTTCTCGAGCCGCACATTGAGTCGATCTCATCAATGAATATGATTGACGGCTTGTTCTCCCGAGCCAAACTGAACAGATTCTTCACTAACCTAAAGATGATAACAGTATTACTAATGAAGGCAGAAGGAATCAACATGATCAAAACATCTATGTACAACGAGACATTCTGAGACCATGAGATAATAGGACATTTAAAAAAAAATTGTATTATGAATACACAATATTAATATATTATAAATTTAAATAAATATATATATATATATATATATATATATATATATATATATATATATTATATACTTAAGTAAATTATGTAATGTAAAAATTGCAATTATTTGTATTTCAAAGTACAATTTTAAATACATATATGTGTGTGTTTGTGTATATATATAAATAAATTACATAATATAAACATTTATTTAATACATAAATACTAATGAGAATACTAAAGAATTTTTAATAAATATGAATTATATACACACAATAAAACCACAATAAAAAACATATATATATATATTACTGTATTTACAGTATTACTAATGAAGGCAGAAGGAATCAACATGATCAAAACATCTGTACAATGAGACATTCTGAGACCATGAGATAATAGGACATTAAAAAAAAATTATTATTATGAATATACAATATTTTTATATATATATATATATATATATATATATATATATATATATATATATATATATATATATATGTGTGGTTAAACGATTTCATGTTGATTTTTATTGTGGTTAAATAAATAATATATAAATAATGTATGAAATATTAAGTAACGATATAAAATTATTGAATGCACTTCATTTTGAAACATCTGCAATTGGTTCAAGAAATCCATGTATAATAATCATTCAAATTTAAATAATACTATTTAAAAAAAAATTGTGAATGATTAATATTTACATAAATGATTAATATTTAATTATTTATTTGAATATTAATATAATATTCATTGTTGAAATCATTCACACTCAACATCACTTACTTCTCGCTCTCCCCCAGCCACTTGGACACCAGATCTGATGATGAGATGGAGAAGAACGTGGAGTTGTTGGCCTCGGTAGCCACTGCTTTGGCCAGGTAGGACTTCCCTGTTCCCGGAGGGCCAAAGAGCAGAATCCCTCTCCATGGAGTCCTTTTCCCTGTGGATAATGATGTTTAGAACAGTTCAGAAAGACAGTTTCATGCCTATTTCATTCCGTATGTAACTTGTCATACCAGTGAAAAGATGAGGGAATTTAATTGGCAAGATGACTGCTTCTTTAAGGGCCTCCTTGGCTCCTTCCAAACCAGCAACATCATCCCACTTAATGTTGGGCTTCTCCATGACAATAGCACCTGTAAAGTGTAAAAGTATGAGTGAGTTTTTTGCTTGTAGTTCCTATTATGACTTTTAAAAGTCTGTACAGCACAAAATGTTGTACCCTGGAGTTGATTTTTGAATTTCTTTTTCTCTGAATCGCCATCATCACTGTCGGTCCTGTAAAAGACAGAATTTTACATTTCGTTTTCTCTGTTTAACAGGAAGTTTCAGTAGGAAGTAGAGCGTCTCACCCTTTCTCATCAGACTGGGGAACTTTGACAGGTTTGGAGGGCGGCGCGCTCTCTATCTTCTTCAGGTACTGCTTGAGCTGCTCCGCTCGGTCCAGGTACTCGGCACACTTTGCTCTGATGCTCTGCTTGGCCTTTTCCCCCTGAGCATCATCTGCACCATAAAACATCAACATAAGAAAACACGCCATCATATCATATATATTAAATATATAAAAAATATACATATATTATAAGACAACATAATGGCTTATGAAATATATTTAAAATAATTATTTAAATTATTATATTATTATTATATTATTTATTAGTTCATGTATTTTTCTCCCAATATGTTGTTGGATTAAATGAATTTCATAAATTTAAAATATGAAATTTTATATATAAATGTAAAATAGTCTTATATTATATGTATATAGCTATATATTTTCCACATACATATATATATATAAATACACAAACACTCTCTCACACACACACATATATATATATATATATACACACTCACCTAAAGGATTATTAGGAACACCATACTAATACTGTGTTTGACCCCCTTTCGCCTTCAGAACTGCCTTAATTCTACGTGGCATTGATTCAACAAGGTGCTGAATGCATTCTTTAGAAATGTTGGCCCATATTGATAGGATAGCATCTTGCAGTTGATGGAGATTTGTGGGATGCACATCCAGGGCACGAAGCTCCCGTTCCACCACATCCCAAAGATGCTCTATTGGGTTGGAATCTGGTGACTGTGGGGGCCATTTTAGTACACTGAACTCATTGTCATGTTCAAGAAACCAATTTGAAATGATTGGAGCTTTGTGACATGGTGCATTATCCTGCTGGAAGTAGCCATCAGAGGATGGGTACATGGTGGTCATAAAGGGATGGACATGGTCAGAAACAATGCTCAGGTAGGCCGTGGCATTTAAACGATGCCCAATTGGCACTAAGGGGCCTAAAGTGTGCCAAGAAAACATCCCCCACACCATTACACCACCACCACCAGCCTGCACAGTGGTAACAAGGCATGATGGATCCATGTTCTCATTTTGTTTACGCCAAATTCTGACTCTACCATCTGAATGTCTCAACAGAAATCGAGACTCATCAGACCAGGCAACATTTTTCCAGTCTTCAACTGTCCAATTTTGGTGAGCTTGTGCAAATTGTAGCCTCTTTTTCCTATTTGTAGTGGAGATGAGTGGTACCCGGTGGGGTCTTCTGCTGTTGTAGCCCATCCGCCTCAAGGTTGTGCGTGTTGTGGCTTCACAAATGCTTTGCTGCATACCTCGGTTGTAACGAGTGGTTATTTCAGTCAAAGTTGCTCTTCTATCAGCTTGAATCAGTCGGCCCATTCTCCTCTGACCTCTAGCATCAACAAGGCATTTTCGCCCACAGGACTGCCGCATACTGGATGTTTTTCCCTTTTCACACCATTCTTTGTAAACTCTAGAAATGGTTGTGCGTGAAAATCCCAGTAACTGAGCAGATTGTGAAATACTCAGACCGGCCCGTCTGGCACCAACAACCATGCCACGCTCAAAATTGCTTAAATCACCTTTCTTTCCCATTCTGACATTCAGTTTGGAGTTCAGGAGATTGTCTTGACCAGGACCACACCCCTAAATGCATTGAAGCAACTGCCATGTGATTGGTTGATTAGATAATTGCATTAATGAGAAATTGAACAGGTGTTCCTAATAATCCTTTAGGTGAGTGTAGATATATATATATTTTTTTTTTTATTTATTTTTTTTATTATAAATAAATATAAAATGTTTAAATAAATATAAATAACCATAAAATATATTTAAAATTTGCAAATAAATTTCTTGAAGAGAGCTTACACTTCACCACATGAAGAAAATACTGGATTGAATGTTGATAGAGGCGCAGAGCTTCCTGGTAGTTTTTCGCCTTGTCCTCCTCCGAGGCTCTGCTGGCCAAATCAATGGCTTTCTATTGCACAGAAGTAAAGATAGATGAGACCTGTCATTGCCCTTATAATGTCTTACAGATGGGCATTTTATCAACTACAGTCACTTTTGGCCAGGTAATTTCCACCATATCTAAAATTAGGTATTGTGTTTAACATCATTCTGCAGTGGAAATGCCATTTTTAACATTAGCGACTCGTTATAATTTTCATAAATGCACACAATTAAACATTTTTTCACACTTTTTGCATAATTTTATTAATAAAATGACAGCCTGATTGGAAATGTATAATATAACCTAAAGCATAAAAGTGCCTGTAGTTGAAGAAATGTTTAAACTCTTGAACTGAAATTAAATCTCTGTTGGACTGTCTGCGTTATATACGATTGTGGTGTAATGTACGGATAACTGGTTAGACCAGTTTAAGGACAGGCTGGGGAATACACAACAGACACTAGTTAAAAAACCTTTACCAAATGTACCAAAAAAGTTAATAAGCACCTTCTTACATGTATGTATGTATGTATGTATGTATGTATGTATGTATCGAAAAAGTAAACAATCTTCCTAAGCAACGAGAGCAAACCGCATATTTACCTGCTAAAACAATATATACGCTAAAACGGAACAATATCATGAATATTTACATGTTAACTAGATACTATATAATACAGTTAACTAGAGCAAAACAAGAAAAGACTACAAATGTTATAAAAATACACATTATATAGCCTGCAAAACATAAAAAGGCCAATTATTATGACTGTCACACCACTTATGAAGTCTCTTACCTGTAAATTGGCATTCGTCATTGTTGACTGGATTTTAAGGTGAACGTATGATATGTTACGGTTCAAATTTAAACATTTTTTAAATAAATGTATCGCAGAATCGCGGTGTGTTGGTAAATCTGTGCGTCCTTGCGCACTTCCGCATTGAGTGTTTACCCTGACGTCACGGATGACAGACGTCCATCGAGCCACACCTTCCCGCGTGTCAGGCTCGCCTCCATTGCGACGTATCAAAAATTAGTTTTACTGAAAAATTACTGAGAGAGAGAGAGAGGGTGCCAGCACTGTTTAAAATAATAAAGAAAATCATATATATATATATATATATATATATATATATATATATATATATTATTACATAATAATATAATAATAATATTATTATTATTATTTAACGTATTTAATACATATTAAATACGTTAAAATGCAGCATTTTCTTTTACACTTTGTTACATATTGTTGGTTTTACTGCTTCTATTGCTCTCCTCATTTGTAAGTCACTTTGGATAAAAGCGTCTTTTAAATTATTAAATGTAAATGTAATTAGTTTGTGAATGTTTTGCTCACTAAATTGCATTTAATGAGGGACAAAATAACAATATATAAAAATACACAATGTATATATATTTTTAAAAATCCATGTTTAATATTAAATATATAAAATATACATATATTATAAGGCAACATACTGGCTTATGAAATATATTTAGAATAATTATTTAAATATTATAATTTTTTTTGAATAGTTCATTCCCTTATAAAATACGTTTCTTTTACATTTATAGTTTTGACAAAAAAAACATTTTATCACACTTCTCACACACACAAAATGCAAAATAAAATATTTAGGAGAGCACATATTTAAGCACCAAGGTTTAGACATTTTTAAAGAAAATATAAAATTCAAAATGCATTAAAAATTAGCAAGAAAAAATTACTCGTCAAAAACCCAACAATTCATTCACAACAAATAAAATTAAATATGGTGCTAGAAATGTTAAACATTTTTTTAAAAATTGTGTATGCAATCAAATAAATCTGTTTTTTTTTCTTCATAAAAGACGTTAGAAAGCAACATTTTCTTTTACGTTTATTGATTTGACAAACATACAGTTCAACACGCTTCTCACATAGACAAAATGCTAAATAAAATGTTAAGAAAACAAACATTTAAGCACCAAGATGTTCAAAGAAAATATAATGTCCAAAATGCATTTCAGCAGAAAATAAATATGACAGAAAAGCTACTCATCAAAGAGCCAGCAATTATTTTGTTTTATTTGGTTGTGACTTTTTGTCCACTGATTCATGAGCTCTTTTAATAAAAACATGCTATTAATTAAAATACCTTTGCAGGCTAAAAGACATTCTAACATTACTAAAAATATTTTTTTAAATGAGCATAAACTGCTACTTCTTATAAAATATGCAAATTTAAAGGGGCACTAAGCAATATTGACAGCTAACGGTTGAACTGGGTACTGCAGTTTTTTCCCCGCCATCTCCTCCGACTGGATGCTCACACGGGTTGCCAGGTTTGAGGAGACGCAACAGAAACGAGCATAATGGACAATAGAAAGCCTTGCAGTATAAGTTGATCAGCTAATATATATATATATATATATATATATATATATATATATATATATATATATATATATATCTGCAATGTTTTTATTGTCGAGACTTTTTAGGTCGGGTAGAATTTTCAATCTCTGACCCAGTTTGTTTGCTGGATTCCATTGCGTTGTTTTCCGCTAACTGGCAACCCAGAGTGTCGAAATACTATTGGGTAAATTGGCAGTGGGTGGGATCACCCAGACCAAAACAAAAACGTACATTCTGACACGGAACTCAAATTTAAAGAATAACTGGCTGTAGCATTGTTTTTCAGAGAAACTTAGCGTGTTTCCTACATCTCTGCAAAACACATTATGGTATTTTGTATTCTTTTGTACATTCAAAAAATGACAGAGCACCTTTTAATAAATGCTTTAGACTGAAAACAAAAAGCCAACAACATTAATACAGTATGTCATAACATTTCAAGGGTGAAGAATAAGCAATTCTGCTTTTCAGTGCATTTGTGTTGTTGATCTGAAGCTTCAAGCATCCGCTATAAGAGACTGGAAAGATGTTTTCAGTCTCCCGGGACTGAGACGTAGTGCATTCATTTTTCATGGACTTAAAAACAAACACAGCAGTCATCAACTCCCTCCGTTCAGCATCGGCAGTCGCAGGATTCTTAGGATGCGCTCATTCTTCGTAAGATCCTCCGGCAGTTCATTGTTCTGTAGAGAGAATGTGATACCATCAGAACGTGGTACAATAGTGCCATTAAAGCACAAGATAAAACCTCTATTTTCATTATCTACTATGAACTGAATTTGATTACAGCATTCAGCATATTTTTAGCAACTGCCTGCATTACATTCATAATACCTCAACTACCACACTGACCAGTAGATGGCAATGCTAGATATGAACAATAACAATACCACAGACATTATGCACAAGACAAGTATTGATGTAATAATTGCATAATTATTAATGTGCATGGACAATTCACACAATTATTATTTATTCAATTACGATTACAATATTTATTAATTAAAATATATCAATATATTTACATGAGTAAATAAATAATTATGCAAGTAGTCCATACAAATTAATAATATTGCAACTTATATATTTGGGGTTGTTTTGAACAATTTAAATAAAGCTTGGGTCAGGGTTGTTATCAATAACTAAAACTATTATATTTCTGTTAAATGAAATAAAGCTAAAATAAAATATAAATATTGATTGAAAAACTTAAATTAAACTTGGCAATAAACTGAAATAAGCTGAAGCACTAAAATTATTAACTGGAAATAAATAAAAATTAAAACGAACTAAAATTAAAACGGAAATAAGAATAAATTAAACCTAAATAGCAATATTTAAAAATAACTAAAATAAACAAAAATAAACATGGAAATTAAAAATATAAAAATAAAAGCTAATTCAAAATATTAATAAAACTTTAATAAAGCTAAAATAAAACTGGCTTGGGTAAACATATGGAGAAAATGGATATTAAAATAAAATCAATAAAAAATATATTTAAAAATATTATATATATATATATATATATATATATATATATATATATATATATATATATATATATATATACACAGTATTGAAGAGATATACAATATTCTACAAACAATACCCCATAATGACAACGTGAAAGAAATTTGTTTGAAATTTTTGCATATTTATTAAAAATTAAAAACAAAAAAAATCACATGTACATAAGTATTCACAGACTTTGCTCAATTCTTTTAAGCACCTTTGGCACCAATTACAGCCTCAAGTCTTTTTGAGTATGATGCTACACGCTTGGCACACCTATTTTTGGGCAGTTTCACCCATTCTTCTTTGCAGGACCTCTCAAGCTCCATCAGGTTGGATGGGGAGCGTTGTTGCACAGCCATTTTCAGATCTCTCCAGAGATGTTCAATCGGGTTCAAGTCTGGGCTCTGGCTGGGCCACTCAAGGACATTCACAGAGTTTTCCCGTAGCTACTCCTTTGTTATCTTGGCTATGTGTGCTTAGGGTCATTGTCCTGTTGGAAGATGGAACCTTCACCCCAGTCTGAGGTCCAGAGTGCTCTGGAGCAGGTTTTCATCAAGGATGTCTCTGTACATTGCTGCATTCATCTTTTCCACAATCATGACTAGTCTCCCAGTTCCTGCCGCTGAAAAAAATCCCCACAGCATGATGCTGCCACCATCATGCTTCACTGTAGGGATGGTATTGGCCAGGTGATGAGCGGTGTCTGGTGTCCTCCAGACATGACGCTTGCCATTCAGGCCAAAGAGTTCAATCTTTGTTTCATCAGACCAGAGAATTTTGTTTCTCATGGTCTGAGAGTCCTTCAGGTGCCTTTTGGCAAACTCCAGACGGGCTGTCATGTGCCGTCTAGCCACTCTACCATACAGGCCTGATTAGTGGAGTGCTGCAAAGATGATTGTTCTTCTGGAAGGTTCTCCTCTCTCCACAGAGAAAGCTGGAGCTCTGTCAGAGTGACCATCGGGTTCTTGGTCACCTCCCTGACTAAGGCCCTTCTCCCCCGATCGCTCAGTTTGGCCGGGCAGCCAGCTCAAGGAAGAGTCCTGGGGTTCCAAACTTCTTTCATTTATGGATGATGGAGGCCACTGTGCTCATTGGGACCTTCAATGCTGCAGAAATTTTTCTGTACCCTTCCCCAGATCTGTGCCTCGATACAATCCTGTCTCAGAGGTCTAAAGACAATTCTTTGGACTTCATGGCTTGGTCTGTGCTCTGACATGCACTGTTAACTGTGGGACCTTATATAGACAGGTGTGTGCCTTTCCAAATCATGTCCAATCAACTGAATTTATCACAGGTGGACTCCAATCAAGTTGTAGGCTGAATCCGAAATCGCCCCCCTATACCCTTAAATAGGGCACTATTTGAGGGGACAGCCATTTGTAGTGGTGTCCGAAACCATAGTGGACGTTATTGAGTGCACTCATTCTATCCCACATTGCACCGCAATAACGAGTGTACAGCCGATGTACACAGCGGCTGTCCGAATTCGCTCACTTGTTTTCATTCACTCCTTCAAGTGAACTGTATTATGGACTAAAGTAGGTAATAGTGATTGAGGGTTTAAGGGGGCGATTTTGGATTTAGCCGTAGAAACATCTCAAAGATGATCAGTGGAAACAGGATGCACCTTTCAAAGATTTCAAACTTCTTTCACGTTGTCATTATGGGGTATTGTTTGTAGAATTTTGAGGAAAATAATGAATTTAATCAATTTTTGAATAAGGCTGTAACATAAATTGTGGAAAAAGTGAAGCGCTGTGAATACTTTTCAGATGCACTGTATATATACACTCACCGAAAGGATTATTAGGAACACCATACTAATACTGTGTTTGATCCCCTTTCACCTTCAGAACTGCCTTAATTCTACGTGGTATTGATTCAACAAGGTGCTGAAAGCATTCTTTAGAAATGTTGGCCCATATTGATAGGATAGCATCTTGCAGTTGATGGAGATTTGTGGGATGCATATCCAGTCTTCAACTGTCCAATTTTGGTGAGCTCGTGCAAATTGTAGCCTCTTTTTTTCCTATTTGTAGTGGAGATGAGTGGTACCCGGTGGGGTCTTCTGCTGTTGTAGCCCATTCGCCTCAAGGTTGTGCGTGTTGTGGCTTCACAAATGCTTTGCTGCATACCTCGGTTGTAACGAGTGGTTATTTCAGTCAAAGTTGCTCTTCTATCAGCTTGAATCAGTCGGCCCATTCTCCTCTGACCTCTAGCATCAACAAGGCATTTCGCCCACAGGACTGCCGCATACTGGATGTTTTTCCCTTTTCACATCATTCTTTGTAAACTCTAGAAATGGTTGTGCGTGAAAATCCCAGTAACTGAGCAGATTGTGAAATACTCAGACCGGCCCGTCTGGCACCAACAACCATGCCACGCTCAAAATTGCTTAAATCACCTTTCTTTCCCATTCTGACATTCAGTTTGGAGTTCAGGAGATTGTCTTGACCAGGACCACACCCCTAAATGCATTGAAGCAACTGCCATGTGATTGGTTGATTAGATAATTGCATTAATGAGAAATTGAACAGGTGTTCCTAATAATCCTTTAGGTGAGTGTAGATATATACACCTATCTAATATTATGTTGGTCCCCCTTTTGCTGCCAAAACAGCCCTGACCCGTTGAGGCATGGACTCCACTAGACCCCTGAAGGTGTGCTGTGGTATCTGGCACCAATCTGGCAGCAGATCCTTTAAGTCCTGTAAGTTGCGAGGTGGGGCCTCCATAGATCGGACTTGTTTGTTCAGCACATCCCACAGATGCTCGACTGGACTGAGATGAGTGGTGGACCGGGGTCAGCATGGGCACCCTGACTGGTCCTCGGCTATGCAGCCCCATAAAAAAACAAACTGCGATGCACTGTGTATTCTGACACCTTTCTATCAGAACCAGCATTAACTTCTTGAGCAATTTGAGCTACAGTAGCTTGTCTGTTTGATCGGACCACATGGGCCAGCCTTCGCTCCCCACGTGCATCAATGAGCCTTGGCCGCCCATGACCCTGTCGCCGGTTCACCACTGTTCCTTCCTTGTACCACTTTTGATAGACACTGACCACTGCAGACCGGGAACACCCCACAAGGGCTGCAGTTTTGGAGATGCTCTGACCCAGTCGTCTAGCCATCACAATTTGGCCCTTGTCAAACTCACTCAAATCCTTATGCTTGCCCATTTTTCCTGCTTCTAACACATCAACTTTAAGGACAAAATGTTCACTTGCTGCCTAATATATCCCACCCACTAACAGGTGCAGTGATGCAGAGATAATCAGTGTTATTCACTTCACCTGTCATAATGTTATGCCTGATCGGTGTGTATATATATATATATATATATAAAATTGTATTTATTTAATTTTATTTAATTTTATTATTAACAATATTTTCTCATTATCTCTACCCAGGATTTATTTATACACCCCATATATAAATTGCGGTTTTAATTTGCATGGACAGTTGGCATAATTATTTGTTTATTAAAATATTTATATCCACACATCTCAAACTGACCTTGTTGGTTAAAGCTGGATCGGCATTTGCCTTCAGCAAGAGTGCAACTGTTTTTGGATTCCCGCCCATGACGGCAGCATGTAGGGCTGTAGAACCATTCTAGATTACACAACAAAATGGAGGAGGAAGGAAACACATTTTTTGTTCCAAAGACGGTTACAAATTGAATAATTTTTTTTTCAGATGTCAGTTGATATCTCTCGTACCTTCAGAAGGCCAAGTGAGGGGGAGAACTTGAGCAGTTCCTCAATAACGTTACAGTGTCCTTTATGTGCAGCCTTGAACAGAGCCGTGGAACCATCCTTCAGTCAGAAACACAAGCCAATACAGCCATTAGAGACTCAGGCACCCACATAATAGAATAAATGAGGCATTTGTCAAACATTTCATGCATTTTTAATAAGCTTCTTTTCCACCTGGCTGAACTGTTTGATTCAAGCCCGGGTAAAAATATGAAGAAAATGTTGTGGAAAATAAGTAATAGAAAACAAAATAAAACAATAATTAATCAAATAAAAAAATACAATAACATTTTAAAAATGAATTAGTGATTGTTTATTTAATTATATTTATTTTAATAATAATAAATATTGAATTAAATATAAAACTAAATTCATTCATAAAATAACAAAAACAATACAAATTTCAATTAATTCAATAATAAAAATATTGAATTAAATGAAAATTAAATAAACATTAAAAAATAACAAAACAATAATACAAATTAAAATAAAATAATAAAATAAGTGAATTAAATAAAACAGTAATTAATTATATAAAACAATAAAATAATGAAATACAATTGTAATAAACTCAATTAAATAATAAAACACAATAATAATAATAATAATAATAAAATACATTAAAATAATAAATAAAATTTAATTGAGCTAAAACTAAATAAATATAACAGAAATAATAAAATAAAACAAAATATCCGGGTAGAAATATGGAGCTACTGAAAACCGGAATTAAAAAAAGAGAATAATTAACCAAGTTTTCAACATACTTTTCTATCTGCATCACGGTCCGCACCTCGTAGCAGCAGAACTTTCACCACCTCACTATGACCCATCTGTGCTGCCATCCAGAGCGGAGCTGTGCCATCCTGACCCAAAACACACAATCAAACAGAGAACAAAATAAATGCATTACAGCATACCAAACACCACTATTGAAAAACAGAAACTATGAATATAAGCCATTATCATTTTAGACCTCTCGAGGTTGATTGACTTTAGCCCCAGATGACATGAGCTGACGTATTACAGTAACATGACCCTCTTGGGAAGCCAAAAATAAGGCTGTCGCACCATCCTGAAACAGAGAAGATGTTTTATTTCATTTATTATGACAGATGAAAATGAAATTCAGAGGATATAAAAAAACCTGCATAAAATAACATTACATTACATGAACAATACTAAATAAATATTACACCGGAATAAAATATTACATAAAAGAATACATTTATTTAAATAATAAAGTTAAAATAGAAAAAAAATATGATATTTAAATCTTATATTTCAATATTAACATATATAATTAAATCCAATTATTATTAAAAAGATAAATTAAATGCACTAAAAACATAAATCTTTAAATCAAAACATAACATTAAATAATATATATATATATATATATATATATATATTAAATGTATTAATAAAGATAATAAATGTAAGATAATAAAAAATACTAATTAAATAAAAAATTAATAAGTAAATAAATAATTACATTACATGAACAATAATAAATAAATATTACACCAGAATAAAATAATATTACATAAAATAATAAATTAAATTAAATAATAGTTAAAATATTTTTTTAAATTATATTTAAATCATATGTTTTATTATTAAAAAATATAATTATTAAATCTAAGTATTATTAAAAAGATAAATAAAATGCACTAAAAACAATCTTTAGATCAAAACATTACATTAAATAATAAAAAAGAAGGAAAATAAATAAATAAAGATAATAAATGTAAGATAATAAAAAAAAATCAATAAAAAATATAATAATAATAAGTAAATAAATAATAAAATAAATATTACATTAGATTAAAATAGCATTACATTGAATGAAAATAAAAATACATACATATATAAAATAATGTTACATAGTGAAAACAGTTTTTTAACAGTTTTGATTTTGTGTTTCATTCAATGTAATGCTATTTTGATTGGAGGTTTAAATTCTAATTAAATAAAACAAAAAATAAATAAAACAAAATAAAAATAAACAAGTAAATATTACATTAGATTAAAATAAAAAAAATACATTACAAATAAACTTGTATAACATGACATTCTTGGCAAGACATTCAACTGCTAAAACAAATATTTCGACAAAATGATCTGGAAAATGTCTGTGTGTTTGGGCTATAAGGTAAAAATCAATCCAACTGTTCCTAAGAGCAGAGTTTAAACACTGAATCAGCAGAAACCTTAGAGGAACTGGCACAAACATGCATCTCACGAGCAGCTACAGCTTTTAAAGAGCAACAGTGTGGTGGCCTCATGGGAGGGAGACGTGTTGACTAACATTGAGCTGGTCGTGGACATTGGCGCCGTTCTTCAGAAGGGTGTCCACCACTTTGGAGTGACCGTACTGACAGGCTGCGGAGAGTGCTGTGCCGCCATCCTGTAGATTACAAACCCGTCAGTTCTGAATAATCAGATTTATTCCAGCTTCCTTCCATAAATACTGCAATTCTTATTTTAGGCTATAACATAACGCACCTTTGTCTGAAACTCAGTGGACGCTCCAAATTCAAACAGGAGCTTGACAATTTCATTATGGCCCTGTTGTGAAGCAAAGAAGAGGGCGGTGGAACCTGTCTGGAGGAACAGTGACATCATCTGCGTCATCATCAGCTCACTTATGTATACAAACACACTTCAGATGTTATCAGCAGCACTTACATACCCGTTTGAGGAGTAATATTACCACACATTACTGCACTATTAACAACCTGTCACTCTATCTATATATATATTTAGGTCTGACAAAAATAACATTCCCTGCAGCTTATTGCTGGGTAGATGTCAACAGAAATGCTAGTGAGAAAAAAACAAACAAATATATAAATAAACTTAGATTAAAATAGCATTAAATAAATAAACAAAAACATAATTATTACATTATCTTAATTATTCATTTATTTTTAATTCAATGTAATGCTATTTTAATCTAATGGGTTTGTTTGTTTTATTATTTTATTTTATTTTTTATGATTAATTTGTAATGTTACTGTAATCTAATGTAATCTTTATTGTAATTGTATGTCTTTATTTATTCCTTTATTTATTTATTTATTATTTTATTTGATAAGACTTTTTATTATAATAAATATTATATTATTTAATTTTTTATTAAATTTTTTTTAATTTAATGTAATGTTATTTTAAGCTAATGTAAATAATGAAATGTAATGAAATAAAAAGATTACATTAGATTAAAGTAAGAAATTAATTAATAAATATAATATACGAAAACATATAATAAATTAAACATAATAAAATAAACGATCCCATTAGATTAAAATAGTGAATAAATTTGATAAATATAATATATATATCTAATAAAATAAAATAAAATAAAAACAAAGCAAAATAAAATAAAATAAAATTAATAGTTAAATAAATAAGTATGACTTTAGATTAAAATAAAATAACATTAAATGAAAAATATAAATAATAAAAAATATATTTAAATAAAAATACAACATAAAAACAAACATTACATTAGGTTAATATAACATTATAATAAATTAACAAATAAAATAAATAAAACTAATTTTGATAAATAAAAAATTATAATAAAACAATAAATTACATTAAAATAAAAACATCTCATTAAAATGAATACTAAAATAAAATCTTATAGTTGTGTTTAGATAGATATTTTCTTTTAGCTTAAGAAGTAAAGATGTATATCTAATAATGAGACTAGTTTAAGACTGTCACATACTGCATATCCTTGAATCATTACAAAAACAGCCTAGAAATATTATTGAGGAATTAAACAACTACATAAAATAGTCCATTACAATACCAAAGTAAGCATGATGTAGATTTGTACCTCTCTTTGCAGATTAATATCGGCACCTTGCATGATGAGTTCCCGCACACACTCATAATGCCCGCTGTAAGATGCCACCATTAATGCAGAGGTGCCGTACTGCTGAAACACACCATAAAGCATTATTCTATGGACATATTACGTTGTGGGTTTTTTTGCTCAGTGTGTTTGTAAATACTGATTGCATTGTGAAGCATTCAAGAAAGAAGTAGATTCATACACCATCTTTGCAGTCTACATCCACTCGGCCGCTGTTCAACAACAGTTGAAGCAAAGCCAAGTTTCCTTTCCTTGCTGCCCAAAACACAGCGTTGGCAAGAGGAGTCTCCTTCTGTCAGACACATAAACAAGCAGAATCAGACAGAAACAAAAACATACAATCATCATTTATACGAGAGATCACACTGTTATACCTCATGTGGATGTTAAATGCAGTTTATTTACTCATATTATTATATTATTGAAGGACTGCCATCGATACTATCGACTATACTATACGACCATCGTTACCAGCACAAATCCTCTTTTCAAGTCCTCAACATTAGCAAAGAATAAAATATCATTAAAAAGAATAAAATAAAACTAAAAAGCACTAAATGTAAAAAATCATTTATTTAAAATTAATGCTGTCAAATCGATTAATAGCAATTAATCACATCTTAGAACATGAATATGACCAACATAGAAGTTTGTAATAATAATAATAAAAAAAAATATATATATATATATATATACACACACACACAAACTTTTATATTAGATGTGATTAATCAATTTGACAGCTATTAAGAATTGTAATATTAAAAATAAATTACTTTTAAATAAAATAGGTATATTAATTCAGAAGTGTAGAATATGAACCTGCTAAATAAAAAGGCAGTAAAGAAGATTCCAAAATAAAGTACCATAATAAACTATGGTTACCATGGTGATTTTTGTAAGGGCGGGGTGGGCGGTCACTCGTCATAAGGCCATAAAGATGCCCGTGACTGACATAAAAACTCTTAATTCGTTATTCGGTGACACGTTTATTCGTATTAATCTTAAGACATATTTAGATTGTATAAATAATGTTTTACCAAAGTAAATATTGATGTTTACCTTGAAAGACATCCTAGGAATCTCATTCGTGCTTCATCTTGCTGGTTTGGGCTGTGTCCCTTATTCCCTTATAATGTACGTCCGCAGCGCCCATTCATCCCCAGTGAAGAACTGAATGAACGGATATACTGTCTTGTTTACCGCAGTGAGTGTTACACGGAACCGAGCCAGCACAAACATGAGCGAGCAGCTTTTGCATCAACTGCGAATTCTCTCTCTCTCTCTGTCTCTCTCTCTCTCACACACACACACACACACACATAATAGATGTGTTCGATTCCTGAATGATTTGTTCTTATCCTTGTTCTTATGAGTCGGGTCTTTCCTATGAATCAGTTGAACCAGTTCACAAAACCGACTCATTAAACCAAGAATCATTTGACTGGTGAGGCGAAGTTTACGTTATTATAGTTAGTATATTATAAAATAAGTTTTTCTAACTTTATTAGCCAAACAACAAAGAAATGTTACAAAAAATAAATAAATAAATAAACCGCGACAGGAATACGCGCTTTCATAATCCTCGTTTAGGGAGTTTTCACGACGTAGGCCTAATGACGAATTTTCACCAAGACGTGAAAGAATCGCTGAAACTGTTCGAATGAAATCAAAGGTTATACTAAACTATATACAGTGATGTGAAAATGTTAGGACACCCTATTGAATTTCATGGTTTTCTGTATCAGGACATAATACAAACATCATCTAGTACTTTGGAAAATAAAACCTCGGATGAACAACAACACATGACTTATTACACTGTCATTATTTATTTAGCAAAAATAAAGTCAAGATGTAAAAAACATGGGTGACAAAGTTAGAACACCCTATCTTTCAATTGCCTGTAGATCCACTTTTATCAGCAATAACTTGAATGAATCATTTTCTGCATGATTTATCAGTCTCTCACATCATTCTAGAAAAATGTTGGTCCACTCTTTACAACATGGCTTCAGTTTGTTGAGGTTTGAGGGCATTTGTTTATGCACAGCTCTTGTCACAGCATTTAAGTCAGGATGAGGTCTGGACTTCGACTGAGCTATTGCAACACCTTCATTCTTTTCTTTTTCAGCCGTTCTGTTGTAGATTTGCTGGTGATCTTCGGATCATTGTCTGGTTGCATGACCTAATTTTGGCCAAGCTTTAGCTATCGGACAGATGGTCTCACATTTAACTCAAGAATACTTTGGTATACAGAGGAGTTCATGGTCGACTCAATGACTGTGAGGTGCCCAATTCCTGTGGCTACAAAACAAGCCCAAAATCATCACCCCTCCACCAGCATGCTTGACTTTTGGTACGAGGTGTTTGTGCTGACATGCTCTTTTGGTTTTCACCAAACTTGGCACTGTGCATTATGGCCAAACATCTCCACTTTGGTCTCGTCTGTCCAAAGGAAATTGTTCTAGAAGTATTATGGCTTGTTTAGATGCAACTTTGCAAACCTAAGCCGTGCTGCCATGTTTTTTTTTTGAGAGAAGAGGCTTTCTCCTGGCAACCCTTCCAAACATGCCATACTTGACCCATCTTTTTCTAATTGTACTGTCATGAACTTCAACATTTAACATGTTAACTGAGGCCTGTAGAGTCTGAGGTGTAGTTCTTGGGTGTTTCGTGATTTCTCTGAGCATTACACAGTCTGATCTTGGGGTGAATTTGCTGGGATGTCGTCCACTCATGGGAAGATTGGTGTCTGTTTTGAATGTCTTCCACTTGTGAATAATCTTCCTCACTGTAGAATAATGGACTTGGCCTTGTAACCCTTTTCAGATTGATGGCAGCAACAATTGCTTCTCTAAGATCATTGCTGATGTCTTTCCTACATGGCATTGTGTTAACACACACCTGAATGCTCCAGACCAGCAAGCTGCCAAAACTTCTGCTTTTATAGAGGTGATCACACTTGCTGGTGATCAGTTAACCAAAGGCATGTGATTAGCAGTGCCTGACCGTTACTTACCCTCTTAATTCCTATGTTAACAGTAAAGGTGTCCTAATTTTGTCACCCATGGCTTTTCCATTTTGGCTTTATTTTTGCTAAATAAATAATGACACAGTGTGATATGTCATGTGTTGTTGTTTATCTGAGGTTTTATTTTCCAAATTAAGACCTGCCAAGGACCAGATTATTTTTATTATTATGTCCTGATACAGAAAACCATGGAATTCAATAGGGTGTCCTAATATTTTCACATGACTGTATATACATTAAACTATATATATATATATATATAAAATAGAGACCCCACATTTTATATATTTTTTAAAAGATACAGCTATAGTTAGCAACTGTCAGATTTTTTTGTTTTGTTATTTTATTATAAAAGGCCAAAAAACATGTTTATTTACATAAAGCGTTTTATTAAATATTGGCTGTCTGTCTGCTTACCTACCACAGTGTTGTTTGTCCCATTTAACAAAAACAAATATTGTTACAATATGTTGCCGTCCGTATCACTTTTGATATATTATGCAAATTGTGCATATTTAATACAATAATGTGTAATTTTCATATTTTAAAGTTTATATGAGTAGTCATAATACAAAACATAAAAAAAATTACTTTTATATTTATTATTTTTATTCAATATGGCAAAGTAATTTGTGAGGAAAATATAATGTACTGTATACATATAATATAAAAATAATAAAAAGTAATAAAAATATAAGCTATAGTAATGAAATTTATATGTATTATTTCTTTAATTCAGCAAAGTCATTTTTAAAGAAAAATTGTAAGACTATTTACTATATAACATATAGTCGGTAAAAGTACTTTGCTGTATAATTATATAAATATATATATATTTTTTACTATAGCCTATATATATTTTTTTCTATACTCTAGACTATTTTTATATTATTATTATGATATAATATAATATAAAATAAAAATAGAGGCTATATAGTAAAAAAAGTCTAACTTCTTTATTTAATACGGCAAAGTCATTTTGTAAGGCAAATCGTAAGGCTGTTCACCTGTACCTCCCCTTCAACACAGACTGTTTATAATGAAAAGCCCCAAAATATGACCTGCAGAGGCAATCATGGGATGAACTGTAATAATGGGGCTAAATTATGACACCATTATGACAGCACTGAAGAACACACAGCTTGACTGGAGAAGGACAGATGACTCAGCAGTCACCCCCGTAATAAAGGCCTTGGTGTGGTTGGACTATACTTTGAGGATATAATGTCTGTATAGTACGTTCATTATATTCCAAACAAGAATCAGGCCAGACAAAACACGTCAGGCATTCAAACATCGCTGACTCAGTCCTGATTTAAATATTCAATAATAAAAGAAAAAGTGTTATATGAACCATCACATTTGATAAGATGACATTTGGGGGAGTTTTATGTGCAGCAATGTCAGTGTTTTGATACGTTGTTGGTTAGGGTTAAGCATTTTAAGACTTGGTAATTAGTGCCTATCTCTTGCAGGATGACATGGTATAGCAAGTTCTGACAGTATGGACACACCTTCTGTTTGATGGTATATAATGCAGAAGACATGCTGCACTTTCATCTGCACAACACTTCAGACGCTCAGACACTTTCTGCAGAGCCTGTGCATCAACATGTTCGGTAAGTCTGGAAGGAGTCGGAACTTTGGATATGGTGTAAATATTATTACACATTATTTATGTTAAATATTTTGTTATAAATATTTATTTAAGTTGCATTGTTGAACCAAAAATGTAACCTAAATTGTGCTCATTGTTTTTGTTTATTTATTTGTTTGTCTAAGATTAAGAAAAGCAAATAACCAACGTTCGTTTTGGACATGGTGTAAATATTATAGACAAATACAGTTGTGTAAATATTTATGTTACATATTTAGTTATAAATATTTATTTAAATTAAATTGTTAAACCGAAACCAAGATTGTGCTCAGTATTTTTATTTATTTATTTGGTTGTATATTTATTGTAACAGTGAATGAGTCTAAGAATAAAAACTCCAAAAATAAACTATATTTAGTTATAAATATTTATTTAAATTAATTTGCTGAACCAAAAACTGTGAACTACACTGTGCTTAATATTTATTTGTTTGTTTGCTTGTAAAAGTTAATGAATAAGAATTCAAAGAAAACAAAGAAAAACTTAAACTTTCATGTTATCTAAAGTGGTGAAGCAAATAACCATAAGTTCATTTTGGACCTGGTGTAAATATTATAAACAAGTTCAGTTCAATATTTATGTTAAATGTTTAGTTATAAACATTTATTTAAATTGAATTGCTGAACTGAAAATTGGGCTCATTATGTTGTTTTTTTTTTTTTTTCATAATTTTTTATTTTATTTTATTAAAAGCAAATCAGTCTAATCATACCTCAAAAAACCCCTCAAACTTTCAGGTAATCGATTAAATTTAAATTGAATTGTTTAACCAAAATGAACCAAAACTGAAATTGTGCTCAATAATTTTATTTATTTATTTGTTTGTATATTTATTGTACAAATTAATCCGTCTAAGAAAAGAACTCAAATTCTTATATATATATATAATTTTTTCCCCCAGTCAATCAGTCTAAAATATGAACTCTTTCCGCTCATCCAAAGTGATAAAGCAATTTTTTAGATGTAATGTGTCTTCTGCATAGATACCTATCAAGCACACTGGGTGGCGCTGTTCGGTAGAGCGGCAGTGTTTGCGCTCCTGATGTGGGTGCCTGTGCAGGTGGCAGCAGATTCAGAAGAGGAGGTTGCCTCAGAGTGGACACTGTGGAAAAAAGCCCATGAAATATCCCATGATGAAAAGGTCGGTTATGCTCATTTGAGTGTGGCTTAAAGAGACAGTACACCCAAAAAAAGAAATTCAGTCATTATTCACTCATGCTGGAATACAACATTTTCATTTCTGGGCTAACTGTTCCTTTAAAAACTTTTTTTTTTTAATTGAAAGGTTTGAACCACTATTGTGCTTTTGAGGCACTTAACCCTGTATAAACATTTAGTTTAAGTCACTTAGTGTGTTGTTAAGAGGATTATATGTTATACTATATGTTATGTTGTGTGTATTTCTTATTTTTCTTTATAACTGTAGAGTGACGACATTCAGAGACAGACCATCTGGGAGACCAACATGAGGATGATAGAGAAAAACAACGATGATTTTCATTTCGGATTGTCAACGTTTAGCATGGCAATGAACAAATACGGTGACCTCGTAAGTGAAATGACTGAAAAAACTACACTATTGAAATCACAAACATTATGAGAAACTGTGGTCCAATATTATATTTTACCTAATTTTTGTGTTCTCTTCAGACCAGTATGGAGTTCAACCGTTTACTGGGTGCCAAAATCAATGGCCCGATAGATAGGAGAGGAAAGATTGCATCCGCTCAGACGCTCCGTTTCAATGCTAACAGACTGGGATTAACCAATGTTGACTATCGAGCACAGGGATATGTGACTGAAGTCAAAGACCAGGTGGGATTCTCTTCTATTTTCTTAGTTGATCATCATTCATATGCTTTTTATTCCAAAGTATAGTTTTTTCTAAAATAATATAAGAACGTTTTGTTAACGTTGCCATTAAGTTATGAAACCATTATTTCTGAATGTTCTCTGAATTTAAATGTTTTAAAAGTTTTTTCTTGGTTATGTGAACGTTAAGGAAACATTCCACTTTATCATTCATAAAACATTATGGGAACGTTACTTTTGAACGTTCTCTGAACCTCCTGAAACACGTAGTAACATTTAAAAAATGTTAGACGAAAGTCCACATAAACATTTCAGGATAAAAAGTTGCGTGAACAATGTATAAATAAAATGTTTGTGCTAACATTTTGAGAACATTATTAAAGATCAGATAACTAAGAACGTTTGTTCTTAACTTTGAGAGAACCTTCCCAGAATGTTAGCCGTTCCCTGTTAGTTGGGATATGTACACTGTCAAAAATGATTCTACTGTATGTTTGGTGCAAAAAAGACTGATTTGTAATTTATTTTCAGGGATACTGTGGGTCTTGCTGGGCCTTTAGCACTACGGGTGCCGTCGAAGGCCAAATGTTCAAGAGGACGGGGCGGCTGATGTCCCTCAGCGAGCAGCAGCTGGTGGACTGCTCCAGGTCTTATGGCACGTACGGCTGCAGCGGAGCCTGGATGGCGAACGCCTATGATTATGTGATCAATAAAGGGTTGGAGAGCTCTAACACTTACCCCTACACGTCAGCGGTGAGAGATCTTGCTCGTTTGAATTAGAGAAGTAGATTGTATGATTTTTTCTGCGATGGCCATTCTGAAAGTATCTTTTTTGGTTATGGTTTTACCAGGATATTCAGCCCTGTTTCTATGACAGAAGTTCAGTTGTTGCCAGAATCAGTGATTACAGGTTCATCCCGGCCGGAGATGAGCAGGCACTAGCTGACGCCGTGGCAACCGTCGGTCCAATCACAGTCGCTATAGATGCCGACCATCCAAGCTTCCTCTTCTACAGTTCAGGTGAGATTTCATTTCTATTGATTCTATTTCCATTCTGAAAAGAAGAAAATGATACATAAAATAATAATATAGATGTGCACAAATACACATATTTGTTTAATGTTGAAATAAAATAAGCATTATATATATGTGTGTGTGTGTGTCACGGAATATTTTTATATATAATATATACATATAGATATTAATAAGTAGATATTACACAAACATAATTATTAATATATATGAATATTTATTTAATGTTTAATTAACAGATACTACACAATTATATATATATAATTAATGTTTAATTAACCGATATTACAAACATAATTTATGAATAAATATTTAATTAATATGTAATTTAATATACATTTATAATTAATAATGTAATAAAATTATTTTATATTTTATTTTTATTTATTTATATATATTATATAACAATTCAACTAATTATAATATAATATATATATATAATATATATAGAATTGAATCATCATTTATATTATATTATATTTATAGGAATCTACAAGGAATCAAACTGTAACCCTAACAACCTCAACCATGCTGTGCTTGTGGTTGGTTATGGCTCAGAGGAGGGCAAAGATTACTGGATAATCAAAAACAGGTAAGAGAACACCCATCATTTAGGTTTATGAGTACATTAACACCTCATGTACTCGTCTAGCAACACAACAAACTAAACACACCTATTTAATAGTTACTTCATAGAATACCATGTTTCAGGGTACATGTCCAAAAAAGCATGGTAATTCCTTGCTAGGTGAGCGACCTTGTCTTTTCCTTTCTTTTCACAGTTGGGGTACAGGATGGGGAGAAGGAGGCTACATGCGAATGATTCGCAATGGCAAAAACACTTGCGGGATCGCCAGCTATGCTCTTTATCCCATCATGTGAGACAAACAAGACATTTTCCAATAAAGACTTATGAGGTCTAAATTTTGTGTCAGAAATCAGTTCATTTAGGGCACTAGAACAACTATTACACTACAGAGCTGTACTTTATTCTTGCCATAGATCATGTTTTCAGCCCATCTTAAGCGTTTTATCAGATTTTTTCTCACAACCACTCCCACTGTGTAAACTCGTGTGGTTTTTCGTTGCATACACAGGTGTGTTTTGATACTATAAGACTTTAGCTCTCACAATAGGCTACTAATGGAGACACGGTCATATGCTTAAATGTTATGTCTAGTTGAGTGTGTCGATTAACCTGCACTGTCAACAACTTTTCTTGTGCAGTGCTGCGGAAACTGTATGTAATCAGTGCATTTCATACATGACAAATGTGTTTTACAATGCACAAACATTTTCAGAAATTGTGAGGATGTTTAAATGAAAAAAAATATTAATAATGAACATAAAAAAACAATTCAAGTTGCTGTTTTAACTATTAAAAAAACAAAATGTTACAACAAAAAGTAATTGATAAAATATATCATAAATGCTACAAAGATAATAATTGTATACTAATTTATAATGATCAATTATATTATTCTATATGTAATTGTTTAACTAACATCTAATTGTTTTTTCATAAACAATTTCTACATTGTAAAATATATCTATTTATTGAAAAACGTTTCAAAAATCAATCAACCAATAAATAAAATAAACATGTTAAAAATTAGACATTGTTAGGACTGAAACATAAAAAGTTAATAATTTATGAAGTTCCTTGAGGTCACAGATATTTCTTGACTTGCCTATTGGTGGTGCCAGCAGGTGGGTAAAAATCACTGCCCTACCTCTCCTCTGTACACATTGCTATCACACACCTGAAGAGACAAACAGGAAGAAAAGGGAATTTTTGAACTTTGCCAAGAGTAAAGACCACATGCAGGTTGCTGTAGTCTTGCAGTAAATGCATATATGGCATGTACATTTATAAATGGCTAAGTTCTTATTCTTGGGAGTCCAAATGAAGTGGACTGGAATACTGGTGCTCTTTTCTCTGGATCTCTGGGTATATGCAGATGAGCTGGGAAGTCCAACAACATTCTGGGACAATGATATCCAGGTCAAAAACAACAACCATCAAGAGTCATGGAGGCATATTTTCAGGAAGTATTGTGATTCCACACATATTAAGGTAAGATGTTACCTTAAAAAAAGGGTTAAAATGTAAAAACTCAAACCAACCTAATCTGGTCTTTGCAGACTAGTGGTCTGTTGGTGATGTTTTGTGCAGCTCTTAATTATTTTTTTTTTTAAATAAAAGAACAAATATTGAACCAACTTACTTTGGTCTGATGAATCAACAATGTCTTGATAGTTCATAATATGTTCCGAATTCAGCCACTTGATTCGTAAACGAATCGAACCACGTCACAAAAACGATTCGTTTGAATCAGTCCGAATAGTGTCACAAACTATTGCCACGTCCCAATTCGCCTACTTATACTATGCCCTAAAAGTATGTACTGTTTTTGTGAAGAAAAAGTCTACTTTGAGTGTGTTTGCCTTTTTTGTTTACTTACTACAGCTCTGTCGCTAATGCTGCCTTCACGTGCTATCGGAAATTTCGTACTTCACACTTCTGCAGTCGTGATACAAGCTCATCGCATTCAAAATTTGACTTTATTTATTTATTTATTTATTTATTTTACAGTCTATGCTTCATGTCCATTTTTTGAAACTAGTAGACTATTTACTACAATTCCGATAGCACGTGACGTGCATTCTGTCACGTTTACTCTGCTCTGTCAATCATACTGTCACAGTTAAAATCCTCCCAAGTTAAATTTAATTTAATTTCATACCGTTTCGGAGAGCAATGTAGTAGCACAGAGAACTCTCCTCATGTGTTTGCAATTGATGCATTTAAAATTATTGACCAAATGTATCATTACAAAAAGTTTACAGTGCTGTTGCAGATTAAATATAATGTGGATAACACTGAATAAATATTTCGTCAGGTTAGATACTGATAATTAATCACTCAAACCCCTTTATCTAAATCTCTCTACCATCGGACTCTCACATCCGCCATGTTTGTAGTTTTTTTAAAGACTTTTATTCGTGTTTGTAGTTCTAATCGAATCCTTGTCCAACGCGATGTGAATTAATATAAATATATAAAAAACGGTAATATAAAAATATGTGTCTACATATGGACTACGCGATGAGGCAAGAGAACCACTGAATCTTTTTTGAGCACAAAAAATGTGTCGAATCGTCGATTAATGGCAAATCGTCGACAACAGGTTTGGTGCTATTGTTGTGCAGAAACACTATTTAATCAGTGTATTTACATCGATATATATTCAAAATCGATTAATTTGGATATATATTGATACCTATACGATAGTAGGCTACATGTTAATTTTTCTCAAGGAAAAACATCTTTCTCTGAATGCGTGACAGTTGACAGCCCTGAGCCCGTCTAATTCAATATTTTTTAGGAATCAAAGGACCCTCGACCAGCAGGTTGAAGCATGTTTTGCTTTAGGCATGTCAGATAACAGATTTAACATGAACGCGCTGGCATGCAGCCAAAATAAACACGCGCAAACTACATGCGTTGTATAAAGGGAAGACCTTTGTGGATCTAATTGTTGCTTATCTGTCTTTTTGTCAATATATATCAAATTTGTAAAGTAATACCGTATCTTAAGGGTTAAAGTTCAGATTCAGATTTATAGGTGTTTTCAGTGACCCGTGGCGTCCAAACTGCAGCCACACATAGGCCTACAGAGACTATGAAGCACCTCTATTGTGATTCTCTGTCCTTAGAAAGCTTTCAGTGCCTTGATTTCCTCATTTTTGTCCCCTGGAACCGGGTAAATGCCATTGAATATTATACAGTACTAATGCTTTTACCATAGTTTGTGTTTTTAACCAAAATAATGCCTGTATAGCCTACCTTTATAGGGTTTTCCAAAATGTCTGCATATGCCTGGATCTCATATGATGATATTGACCTCTGCATTTGCACCATTACAGGACTGTGATCGTGGTTATTACAGGGAGAGAAATGGACCGCATAAGGGACGGTGTGTACCTTGCAAATGCAATGGCCTGTCCAATGACTGCGAACCACATACTGGAAAATGTTTGGTATGATTTCATTCTAAATTTTTTTTAAATGTACAGATTAGCAGTGTTTTTTATCCTATGTCTCTTTATTTTATTTTTTTTAATGTTACTATGTCACTTGTCCATGAAAAGATGTTTAATGCCCAGGCTTTTATCTAGCCAACTTAAATATAATATTTTATTTTTATATTATATATTATTGTATACTTATTATTTATGTTACATCGAGTTTAATCGCATCCGAAATTCAAGTTTGTGCTTTACATAATATATGTGTGTGTACTGTGTATAATTATTATGTATATATAAATACACACACATTCATGTATATATTTAAGAATTTTTAAAAATATTTATATAAATGATATAAATATATATACATGCAAATATTTCTTAAATATATACATGAATGAGTGTGTATTTATGTATAGATAATAATTATACACAGTACACACATATATTATGTAAACACAAACTTTTATTTTGGACGCGATTAATCGATTTGACAGCACTAATTATAATACATTTAATATAATTGATATTATTATAAACTCTATATTATTACTTTATCTGTAGGCTATGTAGCTTTGCATTCGCTTCATCAATGCTTATATTTTTAGAATATTTTTTTATTTTAAAACCCCTGATTGATCCCCTATTTGTGATAAGTCGACCATAACATGATAACAATAAGGTCAGTTTTTATGAGTAATGCATCTCCACTTTATAGTTGTGTACTCGATGCATCTTTTGCGGTGTCACATTGTGGTCCTGTCATATTGAAACAATGTTTTTTTTTTTGCAGAACTGCCAGTTCAATACAGCAGGTGACCACTGTGAGCGTTGTATGGATGGTTACTATGGCAGTGCCGCTCTGAGAACCTGTCGTATGTGTCCGTGCCCCTTAGCAGACCCATCCAACAGGTGCAATGTCATATAATCATAAAAATACATACATGAAAGTTTTCTTTGTTTATTTAAGAAAATGTTATTGTTTAAAAATGTTTGATTGTTTAAACATTTTTTTTCATTATTTATTGTTTAATTACTTTTATTGCTTATTAATTTGTTTGTGCAGTTTTGCGATTGGATGTCTCCGGGTTGGAGATGAGTTTGAATGTTTGTGCAAGCCTGGTTACTCTGGGGTTCGATGTGAAAGGTGTGTCTGGTTTTTAAAATATGTAAATATGCAAAAAAAATTGTGCATGAATCTTTTGGAAGAAATTGTTTTTCATTTACTTAATATTTTAGGTGTGCGCTTGGATATTACGGCAGCCCTTTAGCAGAAAGAGGTAGTTGTCAGCCATGTGACTGTGACCACGGTTACGTATGTGACCCACAAACAGGCGGTAAGCAAGCTCTCATGATTTACATAATAATAGTAATAATATAAAATAGTAATAATATAAAAATTTAGGCTGCTTAAATAAAATAATAAATAAAATAAAAATAGTAATAATAATAATATAAAACTTTAGACTGCCTAAATAAAAATAAAATAAGTTTTTGTTTTTTTGTTCTCATAGATTGTTATGAGGCTGATGACCCACACACTGGCGACTGCTACGGTTTGCGCTCACAATCCATTAAAAAATCCTCTAAAATTTCTTAAAAATTCCTTAAAAAGAATTTTAATAATATTCTGGGCCTATATATCCCTACATGGGGCCTCTTTACAATTTTTATATTCCAGTGATGTGATATTTATTCATATGCAGATGTGACAATGCATGACTGAGATCTGGATTGACTAACTCCAGGTTTTTCCTGTTAGAGTGCGATATCTGTGTCATTAAGTTAATGGATGGTCTTGAAGCGATGGATGATGATTTCTCCACACTGAAGTATCAACTTGAGTCTTTTAGTCGGAATGTTACTTCATACACGGGGCTGGAAAAACTTGAAGATGCCATTGCTGGTACAAAGGTCCCTACAACAATTTCCCACAACAGCACTTTGGAATGCTAATGTATTTTCGCACATCGTTTTTTGAAAACCGTTTCCCCTTCTTTAGGTTTTGGTGTGGCGTTATACTGCATCTGTCTTCGCATTGCAACCAAAGATTTTGGAGCTTGAATCTGATCTCAAAAGTGTTAAAGATGACCTCACTGTTCTCAATGACAAGGTACTGTAACTTTGTTTATGGTGGTTTATCTTTATGCCGTCCATCCAACTAACTACAACTTGTGTTTGTTTCTACAGGCAATTGAGATGTCCTGTACTGCAGTTCAGTTGCTAAAGACTTTGGACCAAACCTATCAAAGGGGGGACAACCTTCGATCTGAGAGCGTGAACCTCTTACGAAAGATACAAGGTGAACCCACTAGATCCAGCTGAGCTTTTTATAACCAATATCTTCTTGAAATGTCTTTTTCCAACATGCTGGCAAGGTCACCAGTTGCACGTTTCCTTCTTGACCCACGTAGAGTTCTTGGACGAGTTGAAGCGATCAAACCACATGGGTGGGAACACTGAGGAAGCCACCAGGATGTTAAAAGAAGCCCGATGGATGTTGGAGAAGATGCGAAGACAGAGCTGCAGGGTTCAGAGAGAGCTGGCTAACCAGGAGCTCAGAAAAGCACAAATACGTGGGTCAATCGCTTCCAAATTACACCAGTTGGGACAGGAGTGTCCACTCCTGCTCCTGGAGGGCCAGCGTTCTTGCTGAGTTTAGCTCCAACTTGCTTGGATTGTTTTGGTAATCCGGAAGACCTTGAATAGCATTTAATTGGGGTTGGCGCTAAATTCTGCGGGACAGTAGTAGTCCTCTTGGAGCAGAAATGAACACCCCTGATTTAGGACTTTGTTTTAGTGACCAAGCTCCTTTTTGGGTTCGAAAGCATTCTTGTTTCTCTTACAGTACTCAACCTTATCTTGAACGACCTGATGGTTCCTCTGAATGGCTCCTTGGTTGTGGCAGATCGTATTGGGCAGAATCTAATGGATGGGATGGAAGATCTTCGAGATATACAAGAGGCGCTTATAGATGCACAGCTTGATGTGATCAAGGCCAATGGTGTGAATAAACTCAATGAGGAACAGCTGAAAAATGTTTTGGTAATCAGCTAATAATAGTTGGCGAATGTCCTCAATAATTTAAAACAGTGACTTTCTTGACTGAGGACTAACTTAAAGGCACAATATGTAAGATTTTTGGATTAAAATATCCAAAAACTACTAGGACAATGTTATATATTTTGTAGACTTGTGTACTTACATTATCCCAAATGTCCCAAATCCAGAGAAATATGCAATTTTAACCAGGACATGGACCGTGTCCGTGCGTTGCCTATCAATGACATTATACCCGCATTACCCTCGATTTCTTTATTGTTTAAATCTCGTTTTCTTGATTTACTGCGAGTACCATGTTTTACAATGCTTAATATCGATCTAGCTTACTGCAGTGTGCAACAAGTGTTATAGTAGCCGCCGAGCGAGCACACAGAGTTGCATTATAACATAACTTTCAACACACTCAAATGTATTTAATATGATAAAACAGCGCTGCGTTACTCCACATACACATGAGCGGAAGAAGTGCAAGCGTTCGTTCTCACTCCACTGTTCTCAAGCCGCGTGTCACGCTTGTCTCTCATTAGCAATCGCTCCAGCGGCCTCGTTCTATTCTAACGGCTTTCAGCCCCACCCTGCTTCATACTACAGTAATCTTTAATACGTTAGCTCATCCATGAATATGATATTCTTTTCCACCGGCTGTAGAGGTGAAGACAACAACTCCCATGATTCTGGGAAATCAAGGTGTCATCAAGCTACGCCCTTGTTTTGAATTAGCAACCTCTAGCGCAGTAGTTTTCAAACCTGTCCTGGAGGCACCCCAGCCCTGAACATTTCGTATGTCTCCCTCATTTATCACACCTGATTCAACTCATCAGCTAATTAGTAGAGACTGCAAGAACTAAATTGGGTGTGTCTGATAAGGGAGACATACAAAATGTGCAGGGCTGGGGTGCCTCCAGGACAGGTTTGAAAACCACTGCTCTAGTGGCGAAAATTACATATTGTGCCTTTAACTTACCAGAGTTTGAGAACCACTGCATTATAAGATCTGCATTTGTTTGTTAACATATGTCATTAAAAACACCTTCATCGATTGTTTGTTTAACAGAAACAGTTAAAAGTATTAAGGAAAAATCAAGGAAACATCATAGCCAATGTGAACATGACCAGAAGGACACTAAAAGAGACAATGGATCTTCAGCAAATGATGGATGCCCTAACACAGGTGACAAATAATAATATTCTTGTGTAAAACGTTCACCAGTTTGGATACTTAAATTTTGTTCTCTGCCAGGAAATGTCTCATCTTGCAGCTTTGATCGACGGAGCAAAAACCGATCTAGATGCAAAACTCAAGATACTCTCCATTGCGGTTGCTAAGGAGGGAATTGTGAGACGGGCTGAGGATCACGCGCAGGAACTTATGAAGCTGGCTATGGACTTTCAAATGTACATGTTTCAAAAGTCCTCCAAACATCCTGAAACCATATTTTTGTTTCTACTGAAGTTTTAATGAGTACATGTGTCTCATAGGATCATACTGACAATCACCAACTCAACCGCTGTTCAGAAAGCAATCGAAGCCATCAAAGCATTCACAGACATCACAGATGCCATAAAGGAGGCGGAAGCTGCCGCCAAACGTGCCAAAGAAGCAGCAGACCAGGCTTTCAAAGTATGTCATGCGATAAATAAAAAAAAACTATGATATTTTGTCTAAATAAACTACAAATAAAACACTAAAATCAATCATTTTAAATGCTACTAGTGAATTTACTCATCATAACATTATAATATAAAGTATGAAAAATGGATATTCATTTTGAGATTTGCTAAAGATTACATATTAAAGCATTATTAAATTATTTAGGTTTTCATTATGAAGATAATGCATGAACAATTATATATACAATACTTAATGATACAGATAAATTAAAACATTGTCTAATATCGGCCTATAACCAATATATTTTGCATTCTTGGTTGCGCTCCACTTATAACCATCATAAGCAAACAAAAATCTTTGTTTTCTCTCTTTTTTTTTTAAATTCAAACTTTTCATTTTATTCCCCAGGATGTGCGAAGACAAGATCTACAAAGTAAAGCCATGGAGCTGAAAAATCATGCAAATACTCTGCTGGTGAAAGCCAAGGAAGCAGAGATACAGCTAGAAGGTTGCCATTTTCTCATTTTAACCATTTAACCTGCCTCGCATGATGTAACAAATCCTTCTCTTGTGGGTCAAAATGACCCGAAGCCCTAACATTATTTAAAAAAAACAATTTGTTCAGAAAGCTTTTATTATTTTATTTTGATATCATTTTTAAAAAAGATTTGAATGCCATTTTTTTTTTTTTTTTTTTTTTTTTATTTGTTCAGAAAGCTTTTACCATTTTATTTTTCTATTTTTTTTTCTATTTTTTTAATGCAATTATTATTTTTTTTATCTTTAAATTACTAGATTTGATCAATAAATAATATAATTTAAGCACATTCTTCACATTCTTTCAACTTAAATTCAAAATAACTCTCCAATACATGCAATAACCAGCTCAGATTATCTCACATTGGGTCAATTTGGGTGTCTCTGTCGACCTCTTGTGGAAAAAAACTCCTGACTCTTGCCATTAGATGGCCTTATAGCTCTATATGGAGCAAATGAGCTGTTCCGCTGGGTCCTAAAGTCAGTTCTCGAGTTATCTCTTCAGAATGCATTCAGATACACATGTAGACATTATAAAATAATTTTTTGGTAAAATGTTAGCATTTGTAATTTTTAATTTTTTAAGTTTTAATTTTGAGCATTTTTTAGGTTTTTCTATGTATACTGAAGCATTCCTTCCATTCCATTAATTCCTAAGGGGGTCAAATTGACCCGCAAAGGAAGGATTTGCTACTTTTACATAAACACCTCAAATCCAGTCAATTTTTTTGTGTGTGTATTCGTGGTTTAAGTGTGACAAAAGTCCTGAGGTCTTGGACCACTCCGATGAACACTCAATTAAAAAAAAAAAAAAAAGAGTTGGATGGGAAGGATGAAGGACTAACCATAAAATAGCATCCAGCAATAATGCCAAATAACTTTTAAGAAATAAAACAATCCTAATCATATAAATTCATGGTTTTTTTCATGGACATGTTGTGCTGTGTAGTAACGAAACTGTCATCTACAGATGTTACACAGAAATGTGAAGCTTACAAGAACCTGATCCAACAGGCCAAAGACAAACAGAACGAGCTGAAGCAAGTCTTCCGAGATGTATTGGAGAGGATGAACAACATCAAAAGGGGTGAGAAGCTCCATTTTGTGCAATAATTTTCCCACAATAAATATTGTAATAGTCTTGTCAGGTGAACACTTTGGTGGTTTAATTTTTTTAGACGATATTGACGTCCTCATCATCCAAGCCAAGGAAGGTGCTTCAGATGTGAACGCTACAGCAAGTGATGCAATAAGCAGAATGCAGACCATCAGCGAAGAACTGATCAAAATGAACATTTCCTCTCAAGATTCAAACCTGGACGACTTACTTGATGGTGTCAACAAAACATGTAAGTCTTCTCAGTTTTTGTTTCCTTTAGTTGATCTACTTCAGTACTATTCAGTTCAAAGATATCTAAATACCAAGTCTGAGCGTTTATGTTCCTTTCATACCTGGTTTCTTTAATTCTGAGGAGCATCACTGAATGATCTCCTTTACAGTGACAGAACTGGATCAGTCTTTCCCTTCACTAATTGACACACTGCAAAAAGTGGAGAACCAAAGCGCGCAGATGCCTGGTTCAGCCAATATATCCAACAGCATCCAGAGAATCAAAGAATTGATCGAACAGACCAGAGACGCGGCCAACAGAGTGAGTGTTCATGAGAGAAAAGATGTTTCTCCAACCACTTCCAGATGTTTATCCTCTTGCTTCCTAGATCAGGGGGCCGATCTTGTTCTCCGGTGATGGTCACATTGAACTTCGACTTCCTAAAGACCTGGAAGACTTCCGAGCCTTCACGGTTCTTAATCTTACTCTGCACCAACCAAAACCTCGAGGCGACGGAAGGCGTAGACGCCAACTGGGTGATGAAGACGATCAGTTTGTTCTTTACCTTGGAAATAGACATGTGAGGAGACCTTTCGTTACTTAAAGGGATAGTTCACCCAAAAATTCTGTCATCATTTACTCACCCTCAAGTATGAATTTCTTTCTTTTATTTTTTTTCCCTACTATGGTAGTCAATCGGGGGCGAGATCTGCTTGTTATAAACATTCTTCCAAATATCTTACTTTGTGTACAGCAGAACAAAGAAATGTATTCAGGTTTAGAACTTTAGGGTGAGTAAATGATGACAGAATTGTGTTTTGCATCCCTTTAATATATAAGGGATGCACAATATATTGGTACTGATATTAGTGAATTTTTAAGTTTATTGATTTTAGATGTTTCATGCTCATTTTCACTATTTGTACATTCAGAAGACCTTTTCTGTCACTTAAAGTTAAATATGCTAATCATATAATAACACTGTTGAATAATCTTTAGCAAATCTCAAAATCCCATTTTTCATACTGTACATTATAATGTTGTGATGCTAAATTTATTTGTAGCTTTTTTTAGGGGGTTTTATTTAGACAAAATAATATACATTTTATTTAATATCGGCCAATTGTCGGTTATCGGCCATAACATGAAAAAAATCATCGGCTTATCAATATCAGCCAGAATTGTAATAATGGTGCATTTTATGTTGATATTCAAGGTGTATATCGTAGGGCATCTTTTTATTTGTAACTCTGGACCAACAGACAGTCAAGGATTTCATTGGCTTGGTTGTGAGGAATGATGTCCTATTTTGTGTCTACAAACTGGGCAGCAATATTCATGAGATCGAGACCAGCAAAATCACCAAGTCCAACAATGACAAAGCCTTTATGGATAGGGTGGATTTCCGCAGGTAAACATCATTCGTCATTGTAGATTTTTGCATTTCTGAAGACCATTTGTCCATCTCTTTTTATTTCCTTTGTTCCTTAATCAGAGTGTATCAAGACGCACAGGTCATGTACACACAGACTTTCACATCAACTGAACCCAAAGAGCTGCCGCCCATAACTAATCGGCCTCGAAACAGGAATGGATTGCTCGATCTGGATCCCAATGAGGTCGTCTTATACGTGGGCGGATACCCAAGCAATTTTACGGTAAATAAGTCAGCAAAACTGTTAAAAACTGAGCAATAGCTCCCTCAGAGATTTTGGTATGAAGGCTTTCTTTACAGTATAATACATTATACACGTTACATTTTGCTTCCAGCCGCCTGCAGAGCTTTGGTATCCAGGATTCAGGGGCTGTATTGAGTTTACGACTCTAAATGATCATATCATTAGCTTGTACAACTTTCAACGTGCCGTCAACATCACAAAAAACGACGTGTGTCGAAGGTACGTGATGATGTTGAGATGATCTTAAGCCGTCAGAAGTTGTTTGTTTTTTCTTGCTTTAGAACTTCAAAGTTTGGAGTCATTTTTCCGATATTCAATCCCTAGGGGAAAGGTCAGCACATTGGGAGATTATTTTGATGGCACGGGTTACGGAAAGGTGGAAATATTAAGCTGGAACTCTTTTATTAAGTTCTTTGTTTTGAGTCACCAAATGGATGCTGTGCTTTTTTACATGGGAGACGAGGTAAAATGTTGGTTTTAAACACTTTGATTTGATTTACAGTACTGAATCACAAAAATTTTGCATTTTAAATCCAGATATAAAAAAATGTCAACAATTGTTTGATATTTAATGTCACAAGATTTGAATAAAATGTAAGTAATTTTTTTTGTTTATAGAACTCTCACTTCTTTGTTACATTGGAAGGAGGCTATATTGTTTTGCGAGGAGAAAACAATGACACGATAATTGTTGAAAAGTCCAAAGTAAAAGTATTTCCCCAAGTAAGTTTTCCGGTAACCTCTTTATATTATAATATATTATATTATATTATATTATTATATTCCTCCCTTTAGACAAACTTCATTCAGATCCGAATGACTATGAATGATAAAAGACCAACAACAATAGCAGTCACAGATTACATCAACATTTTTTTGGGATACGTCAAAGGGCTCTTCAATGAGGCTTACATCGGGGGTGTTCCGACTGCAGTCCGGGAAAAGTATTTATATTCTCTTTTGTTTATGTTTATTGGTGCATTTCTTCAGTTTTTCATCATTATGGTGATAGGTTTTAGATACAGAGTAAATACCTGGAAAACTAAAACTTGCGAAAAATGTCCAGAGTATTGGTCATATAAGAAATAATATTTTTGATTAAAGATAATTGACCCCTGAACAGGAGCAACCGAAAGTGAGAGATTTTGAATAAAATAATTCATCACATTTAATTCCCTTGCAATATTCACCTAACTAAATATTATTTTTTTACATACATTTTCTGCTTCCAGATATAATATTGTTCTTCCGTCACTTAGAGGATGTGTCAATAACGTCCAGGTAGATGTTACTTCTACTTTTACAGAGGAAGTTGGAATTGTCCATGGTTGTCCAAATCCTTTACTGGTAAGGCAGTTTTTATGGATTACTTGACAAGTAGTGATGGGAAAAACAAAGCTTTTCAAAACTGAACTATTTGCTTCACAAAATAAAAGCCACATGCTAATGACAGAGATCTTCGCACCCCTAGTGGCGTAACATTAAAATTTCTAAACATTTCGAAACAGTTATGATGTAACAAAGCCTCGTTTACTGAAATCACTTGACTTGACTGGTTCGAAACAAAGAAGTTTCGAAAGTGCCCATTACTACTTGACGGTGTATGTGCATCAGGAGAAAATTCATCTGAACTGTTTCTGGTTGGTTGTGTTTTCAGGGTTCCCGAGAGGCTATGTTTGAATTTGGGAGTTCTTTGTCGATGTCACCCACTGTGTCAGAGACAGACAATGAGACAATGGTTTCACTTGGATTTAAGACATCCCAGGAAAATATTCCAGTCTTAATATTGACTGGTGGAATGGTTAGTTAATTAAGAACAATTTTTCCATAAATAGGGTTCAGAGTTGGCTGTATATGTACAGGGAGTGCAGAATTATTAGGCAAGTTGTATTTTTGAGGATTAATTTTATTATTGAACAACAACCATGTTCTCAATGAACACAAACTCATTAATATCAAAGCTGAATATTTTTGTATCAATATTTTAAGTAGTTTTTAGTTTTAGCTATTTTAGGGGGATATCTGTGTGTGCAGGTGACTATTACGGTGCATAATTATTAGGCAACTTAAGAAAAAACAAATTTATACCCATTTCAATTATTTATTTTTACCAGTGAAACCAATATAACATCTCAACATTCACAAATATACATTTCTGACATTCAAAAACCAAACAAAAACAAATCAGTGACCAATATAGCCACCTTTCTTTGCAAGGACACTCAAAAGCCTGCCATCCATGGATTCTGTCAGTGTTTTGATCTGTTCACCATCAACATTGCGTGCAGCAGCAACCACAGCCTCCCAGACACGGTTTAGAGAGGTGTACTGTTTTCCCTCCTTGTAAATCGCACATTTGATGATGGACCACAGGTTCTCAATGGGGTTCAGATCAGGTGAACAAGGAGGCCATATCATTAGATTTTCTTCTTTTATACCCTTTCTTGCCAGCCACGCTGTGGAGTACTTGGACGCGTGTGATGGAGCATTGTCCTGCATGAAAATCATGTTTTTCTTGAAGGATGCAGACTTCTTCCTGTACCACTGCCTGAAGAAGGTGTCTTCCAGAAACTGGCAGTAGGACTGGGAGTTGAGCTTGACTCCATCCGCAACCCGAAAAGGCCCCACAAGCTCATCTTTGATGATACCAGCCCAAACCAGTACTCCACCTCCACCTTGCTGGCGTCTGAGTCGGACTGGAGCTCTCTGCCCTTTACCAATCCAGCCACGGGCCCATCCATCTGGCCCATCAAGACTCACTCTCATTTCATCAGTCCATAAAACCTTAGAAAAATCAGTCTTGAGATATTTCTTGGCCCAGTCTTGACGTTTCAGCTTGTGTGTCTTGTTCAGTGGTGGTCGACTTTCTGCCTTTCTTACCTTGGCCATGTCTCTGAGTATTGCACACCTTGTGCTTTTGGGCACTCCAGTGATGTTGCAGCTCTGAAATATGGCCAAACTGGTGGCAAGTGGCATCTTGGCAGCTGCACGCTTGACTTTTCTCAGTTCACGGGCAGTTATTTTGCGCCTTGGTTTTTCCACACGCTTCTTGCGACCCTGTTGACTATTTTGAATGAAACGCTTGATTGTTCGATGATCACGCTTCAGAAGCTTGGCTATTTTAAGACTGCTGCATCCCTCTGCAATATATCTCACTATTTTTGACTTTTCTGAGCCTGTCAAGTCCTTCTTTTGACCCATTTTGCCAAAGGAAAGGAAGTTGCCTAATAATTATGCACACCTGATATAGGGTGTTGATGTCATTAGACCACACCCCTTCTCATTACAGAGATGCACATCACCTAATATGCTTAATTGGTAGTAGGCTTTCCAGCCTATACAGCTTGGAGTAAGACAACATGCATAACGAGGATGATGTGGTCAAAATACTCATTTGCCTAATAATTCTGCACTCCCTGTATGTATGTATGTATGTATGTAAATATAATACATTTTAAATAATTAAATACAATAAATATAACTGTTAAACATAATATATATTAATACATTTAAAGCTGCAGTCCCTAAATTTTTGTGGTTAAAAATGATCCAAAATAAATTTGAGCAAGTACATAACCAGCTAGTGTATCTCCTTACCGTAGCCCAATTCACAATGGTAAGCTTGTAATAAAATTGAGTGGTACTGGTAGCTTTCCGTGGGAAATTCGAGCATTGCGCCGTTCGTCTTTGCATCCTTACGTCACATCTGTTTACATAAAGAAAGAGTCCGGCTAGTAGGCTATCGCATGTGAGGATGCTGCAGGTGGTGGATCATTTATAGCCTTTTCTCACAGCAGCTGGAATAATTAAACGTTTTGTTTTGATGGCGGATTGTAATTCAGAAAGGTCCAAACGACAATCATCAGTGACAACTGGAGATTCACCCGTAGTCAAAAGCAAAAGAATGATAATTCCGCAAATAACTGCAATTGCAGGTTTCAAACAGAGATGGCGACAAAGACGCAAAACTTACGTACTGCAGCTTTAATTTCAACATAATTAAAGATATAGAGATATAGAGATTCAATAAAAGAGATTTATTGATGTTTTCCTTTGGTCTGCAGAATAATGAGTTTTTGCTGTCTTTAAAAGACGGCTTTGTCGAAATGAGTGATCGTAAGGAAAAATTAACTTCCAGAAACAAATGCGAAATTGGAAAATGGCACTACATAACAGCCTACAGAAGCAGCGGGGGGTAAGAAGAAAATATCTTGGTAAACTTACTTGCACTTTACATGCTTTTCAATACTTCATGTTGAAATTTTCCCATCAGGATGCAGCTAAACGTTGACAACACAGACATTGGAGATTCAACATCATCATCCACGTTTGATGAACTTGGAGAAAATATTATTTTGGGGGAGGGTTTATTTGAAGGCTGTTTGAGGAACTTGTATATACGGAGGTTTGATGTTATGATTTACTCTTATTGCGTTATCATGACATATAACAGAAATAAGAAACTCACAATGGCCTTATGATTCAGTCTACAGAGCGACTACATTCCAGCTGACTTGAGCAGCTTCAATCAGACTGGAAGTGTATCTTTGGGATTCTGTAAAGCAGAGCACCCCCCTCTGGACACCACTAAGAAGCGTGCAAGACATGCCAGCGTTACTGACAGACAGGGAAGAGAGGTGCTGCAACAATGTTAAATATTGAAAATAATGTTTTTGGAACATTAAAGGGATAGTTCACCCAAAAATGAAAATTATCCCATGATTTACTCACCCTCAAGCCATCCAAGGTGTATATGACATTCATATATTCTTTCAGACGAATACAATCGGAGTTATATTAAAAATGGCCTGTCTAATCCAAGCATTATAATGGCAGTGAATGGCAGCCCGAAATTTTAAGCCGAAAAAAAGTGTATCCATCCATTATAAAAGTACTCCACACGGCTCCAGGGGATTAATAAAGACCTTCTGAAGCGAAGCGATGGGTTTTTGTAAGAAAAATATCCATATTTAAAACTTTATAAAGTAAAATATCTAGCTTCCGTGTTCAACTTATGCAGAAAGTGTAACGCCTCTCACAGTTCAAAGCGCTTACACTACACCCCGTCATATGTCACGCCAGTTATGCTTTTTCCGTAAGCGGTATACAGAAGGCGGTCCACCGGAAGCTAGATACTTTACTTTATAATGTGTTAAATATCGATATTTTTCTTACAAAAACCCATCGATTTGCTTCAGAACTCCGATTGTATTCGTCTGGACTCGTCTAGACGTCATATACACCTAGAATGGCTTGAGGGTGAGTAAATCATGGGGTAATTTTCATTTTTGGGTGAATTATCCCTTTAAAGCATGGAAACCTATTCTAGTAGACCCCATAAACAAAACCAAGGCACCCGAATAGGGTATCTTTTAAAATGGCAGTGGCAACTGAAATGTTTTGTTGTTGCATAAGGCTGCCTCCACACCACTAGGTTTCAGTATTGAGTTGATCAAATGTAAAAGATATAGTGCACCTTTAAACATTGTGCACTGAGATCATTAAACAAATACACATTTTAAGTGGCAATACATAACATGTGATATTTAATGTAATTTGTTAGTTTATGTTTTGTTGTTTTTAAAAGGGAAGCTTTAAACAAGGCTGCAGAAACCCAAAATCTTTCGAACACACCTACCACCTGGGTTCCAACAGCCAAATTCAGTTTAAAATAGATCAGGAGGAACTCCATAACAGGTAAATGACACTAATTACATATTAATATTTCATTTTGTAGCACTTTTATGAGATGATCTTTGTCTTACAGGCCCCATTTCTCCCTAGACATCCGGACCACATCATCTGAAGGACTTTTACTCCATATCTTAGGGAAACATGGTGTTCCTCTTGTGATCCTGTATTTGGATAATGGAAAAGTCAAACTTTCTGTTGGGGCAGATGAAGTGATTTCCTCTCAGAAGATCGATGATGGTGACTGGCACAATGTATGTAGCAAAATGCTAAAATGGTGCATTTTCGTATCTGTGCGTAAACTAAGTTTTAGTTCATGATGTGTGTACAGATCAAGTTCAGAATGAAGAAACACAAGTTTCATCTAGCTGTGGATGATGTTCGAACACCTGATGGACAGCAGCTGAAAGGATCCGCACATGATCTGCAGTCTCCAGTCTATGTGGGACACGGACATCTCCAGACGTTTGACAAGACATACGTACGAATGTGCAACTTCCTTATTTCAGCATGTTGGATAACCACAAGTCTTGTGTTCTTGTAAAAAGGCATCGCACTTTTTTTTTTTTTTACAGGGAGAAGTCCCTCAGAAGAGTATAATCGGCTGCATCCGTGACCTCAGGGTTTCCGAGGTTCTCTTTGCGCATCCAGCTGTCAATCATGGGGTCATGCCCTGTTTCAAAGGCATGACTGAGAAGGGGGCGTATTTTGCTGGAAATGGCACATATTTAGTCTTAGGTTTGGTCCTTCATGTTGATACAAATGTGTATTGTGACAGAAAAATAGGTTCAAGAAATTAAATTAATGTTTTTGTTTGGCAGAAAAGTACCTTATCTCTGGTTCTACGTATGACCTGGCTTTTGAAATCCGACCCAGGGACCCCACCGGCCTTTTTTTCCACAAAAGCGATAACCATGGACGGACGCTCACTCTGTTTCTCAAGAGAGGAAAGGTGAATAAAAATATAGTTCAAGATCATTTAAAAAACATTGTATTTTGGCTGTATTATTGATAGAAACAGTATTTGAAAGGAAGATGAGACTAAAAACAAGCTACACAAGTGCAGAATGCTAATGCTTAGCATGCATGTTTTTGTGCTTCTGTGCTGGTAACAAACCTTATAAAGTAAAAATATATGATGAATATATTAATCTTAAACACATTGATTTGTAGCGCAAATAGTTTTACTGTTTACTACACTGTTATTCTTCTAGTTATTTACCTATAGCGGCTAATGAATCAGAAGTTACGCACATTCACAAGAAATCTTCTAAAAGAAAACTATTGCGTTAAAAAATAAGCATTTTCTTGCTAATAATCACTAAGATTCTCGTCAAAATGTTGACGTAGAAGAAGACAGCGGGTCTCAGTTACACCGTGTCTCGAGCAGATGAGACCCAGGGTGTGCTAATGACCGCTAGCGCTCCTTGTGGACACTTCAGAATTCAAGGTCTGTAATCAAGCTTAAGCCTAAAGTATACTTCGACCGTCCGCGTGACGTAATTTTCGTCATGAGGGTTTGCGGACAATTTTTGAGACTGCGCAGATAAGGGCATGCGCAAGAAAGACAGAGTCACAGCAATTGTACTGCTCGTGTGTCGAACTCGGCCATCCATGCTCATCCGCGGTTGCATATACTTTGAAAGCTGTGCGGACACGACTGCGCACGAAACACTTCTGGATGCAGAAAATAAAGTATACCCAGGCCTTTATGTAGCTTGTGTTTGTTAATATACTTGCGTTTAATTGGCTGAATCTACTGAACAGACACACCCCCTTCACTGATCGAATCGTTAGTTTCATACTAAAATTAATTTATAAGCGCATGTTGTGAATGAAGCTGATTTTTTTTTTTTTTTTGCGAGAAGCTCTCCCATGTGTATAAATACGAATTATCTTATTCACACAATTAGTGAATGAGACCCAGGGTGCGCTAATGACCGCTAGCGCCCCTTGTGGACACTTTAGAATTCAAGAAGGTCTATAATAAAGCTTATGTAGCTTGCGCAATTACATTCAATATCACATATAGTATGTGATCTGTGTGGGATTATCCTTTATTAGGTGGTAGTAAAAGCAAATGACGGAGAGCACCGCTATGGCACCGCATTGACTCCAGCACGACCCCTCTGTGGTGCGTTTCACAATGTGGCAGGTACTTCTTTACTTATTTTATTATCAAGGTAGATTAGATTATAAAAGACCATTTTCACAGGAAACATAATTGAGGTTTCATTTATTTTAAATTACGTATTCCACAGTGTCCATACAGCGGGAAACTATTGAGCTAAGAGTAGATGAAGCAACCTCACGAGTCAGACGGCATTCTGTATTGCATCCTTCAGCGCAGGAAACGATTTACATCGGTGGCGTTTCAGGTAAAGCCTGCATTCATGTAACAAAAACGACTTTTCTTGCATGAAATGCCTTTCAGTGCATAATAATTTACAGTTCTGTCTCTTGTTAATGCAGAGAATGCGAGTGGAGTGGAGATGCGGACATCTTATGTGGGGTGTTTGCGGAACGTACGGCTTAATCAAAATCCTGTCTCATTTGAGGATGCGAATGTTTTCGGACCCATAAACACTGCAGAGTGCCCGAAAGAATAATGGAAGGATAAAACACTTATTTTGAGTCAAAATTTTGATTGTTTCGGGAATTTACCTTAAAAATAGACTTGCTACACAAAATGCAGGGGTTGTTTTGAGTCCCTTCCTTGAAAAGAATTGTTAGCACATTTCCTTAACTATGAAAATTGTTCAAATCAATGTATATGATGGTTAAAAAAGTTTAAAAAGTGTATGGAAATAAAATATATTTCCAATTACTTGGTTGACTGTGCTTGCTCTTGCCATCCAGGTGGCTTCTTCTTGTGTAAATATGTGTATTTACACAGCAGTACATCTGTGCTGTTCGATGCACCACACCAAGAAGTTCAGGGCATAAAGACTGAGATTTCTGCCCGCACTTTCATAATTTATTCATAGCGTGCATTAATGTGTGAATATGTTCTTCCTCATTCAGGCCATGTAGAAAGCTTTCTTCCTATTTTTTTTTTGTCTCTTTCACTTTCTGTCTTATGTTATGCACGTGAGTGTATGGAATTATTGTAGGCTGCCTGTGAAGGTGCATTTCATTGGCTAAAACTAATGAACAGACACACCCCCTTTCCTTAGTCGTGTCCCAAATGAAGCACTATACACTATGTACTTAAGCACTATTTACTCAACCGTGTAGTGTATGAATTTTATACGGTTATTTTGAATATATGTAGTATGAATGTAATCTTGACGTACTGCATTGTGAATCGAATGTGAATTGAATGTGAATTAAATGTGACTTAAGTGTGAATCAAATGCGAATCAAATGTGAATCAAATTGAATGTGAATTAAGTGTGAATTGAAAGTGAATCGAATCAAAGGAGAATTGAATGTGAATTGAATCAAATGAGAATTGAATGTGAATCAAATCAAATGAGAATGGATGTGAATTGAATCAAATGAAAATTGAATGTAAATTGAATCGAATGGGAATTGAATCAAATTGAATGTGAATTGAATCAAACGAGAATTGAATGTGAATTTAATAAAATTGAATGTGAATCAAAATCAGGAGAGGAAATTCTCATTCTAGAAAGCATTTCAATCCATAAGTAATTATATTCCCTGAATAGGAGATGATTTCATCAATATGGTCGATTTTACCCATGAGAGAAATACTGTACATTTAAAATATATCTTATAAAAGTTTACCTTGTCAACTTTTAAAAGCACACTAGCATATAGATTAGGTTAAAAGCTAACAGACAATAGAAACAAAAGAAACAAAAACTATTTTGTCTTACAACTTATTATAACAGATCTTTACATAGTCAACAAGATATAATATCTGCATTTACACAAATAAAGCAGTTCAAAAGCTTACATACACTTAATTGATTCTCAGTACTGTGTGTCATTACCTGGATGATCCACAACGGTTTTTATGATTTGTTTTACACAACTATTACAAAAACAGCTTCTGCAGGGCACTACTAAAAAATGAGATCTTTAAATAAAATAAGAACAATTTCCAATCATCCTGTTCCAAGTTTTACACCCATTGGGTGACTTTTTACACAGTGGAGGAGGGGCAGGACAAATACCACACCGACCAATCATCCCACTTGTACAGAAGAGCATTAATACAATTTCGTTAGAAATCAAACTGAATCATTCTGAATGTGCGGGCAGTTTTTTTTTGTTTTTGGAGGGAATTTTTTTTATAAAGCCTACAGAACAGTAAAGGAATTTTTTTTGCAAATAACATTTTCATTAAAATATGCACATATGTGCAAGTATATGCCTAATATGTCGAAAACATAAAACGTTTTCTGGTCTCTTCACACTCAGTTAGGAATTCCATGAATCACATAAATGCATATTTTAACGACCATATTTAAGGAAAAAAGTCGAGTAGTTTGAGTGATCTTGTCCCCCTTAAGCTACTATATAGTTGGGAAGTATGCGATTTCGGACGCAGTCTTAATTTTGGTTGACCGATTCATATTAATGATGAATCCAAATCAGGCAGAGAAACTGCAAGCCAAGGGTTAAAGTGCTAGTCGTTTCCTGGTTGGAGGCAAAGGGCGTGTTACTGTCTAGACTCCAGAGGAAGCTGTCAAGCTTCTATTTCAAAGCAGCATCGGTTCAGTCACCTACAACACCTCAGTGGAGTGAATGAGAAGCGGACACGGGACAATAACGTCACTGCTCTCTGTCGCTCCTTTAATATTGCGTAACGCGCGATGCCGCTATGCTATGCGAACGACCAGCTGATATTTCATAGCTAACGGCGGCCTGATGGAGGGGACGATTGCGAATGTAAAAACATCTTAGCACCGCAGATCGGACACGGAAGGGATCAAAAACTATATCCAGACGACATTTCACCAGCGGTTTGCTCTGCATTGGTAAGGGAAATATCATTTAATTTCGCAGGGCGCCGCGCCTCTGGTGATTGTTTATTCGGCGCGTTTCGCGTGCGAACATAACAACCAGCCTGTTTTTTTCCTGCGTTTATTTACAGCAGAACGAGTTTTTGGCGAATAAAGGAGTAAACAGAGAGGATGGCAGGCCCTGATTCCCCGCAGCAGGTTGAGGAGAACGCCGAGCAGATCGATGACGCCGAGCTGGCGTTTCAAGGCATCAATATGCTGCTCAATAATGGCTTCAAAGAGAGCGACGAGCTCTTCAGGAGATACAGGTAAGATTAATATGCCTCTATGATTTTATAGTGATGTATATTATAAAATGGGCTTTGTTTGTTTGCATAAATTGGAGGCAGATTATTTGGCCTCGCTGTCTTTATTTCTATTCATTTTCTAATAATAACCAACATATGGGACATGCCTCAATACAATTGAACACTGATCCATCTGTGTAATTTTTCTTCTTGATATAAACATTAAACAAGCATCACCATCATCAATTAAGCAATTGTTTATTAACACAGACACACACACACACACATACGTATCACTCTCAGTACATTAAATAAACATACAAAAATCATATAATATATATTTTTAAAAAAAGACAGAATGGGTAATTTATTTAGTTTAAATTAAGATGTAACTCAGGACTAAATGTTGTTGTTTTTTTACCTGATAAAAGTTTTTCACAAATTGTTTGATCATTTATTCTCACAATAAGTCAGGTAACAGGGTTGAGTGGTTGTGCTTCTTGAATTAATTAAACTTTAAATGTAAATACAAGGGTTATTATAGTTAACTAAAAATAAAACCATAAAAATCCATGTCCATATATAAAAGTTTGTGTTTACATAATATATATGTGTGTGTACTGTGTATAATTAGTATGTATATATAAATACACACATGCATGTATATATTTAAAGCTGCAGTCCGTAACATTTTTTTTCCAAATTTTTGAGCAAGTACACAACAAGCCAGTGTTCAAAATTATCTCCTTACCTTAGCTTATAATAATGTGTTATAATTAGAGTGGTATGGTGGATTTCCGTGGGAAATTCAAGCATGTCTTTGCGTCCTTATGTCACGTCTGTATACATAAAGAAAGAGTCCGGCTAGTAGTATCGCATGTGAGGAGCGGACCGCATGTTCTTCAGCGGATCATTTATAGCCTTTTCTCACAGCAGTTGGAATAATTACATTTATAATTTTGATGAGTAATCTGTAATTCTGAAGTACAGTATCCACACCGGTGCGGTGACTGAATGACAGCCACACACACACTCCTCAAAACATTAGATTCATCCGCGCTGAGGAGCCACGCCGACACACAACTCGCGTACACATGACAACTCCGCAAATAACTGCAATTGCAGGTTTCAAACAGAGATGGCGACACAGAGGCAAAACTTACAGACTGCAGCTTTAAGAAAAAATGTATATCTATATATAAAATATTTATATTTATATAAGATAAATGATATAAATATATATACAGTATTTACATGCAAGTATTTATTAAATGTATACATATAGGAGTGTGTATTTATATATACATAATTATACACAGTACACACACATATATTATATAAACACAAACTTTTAATATGAATGCGATTAATTGCGATTAATCGATTGCCCAGCACTTAAAAAAAAAATAAAAAAATCTAAATTTTAATAAGATCCATAATAATAGTATCTCAATTAGCTTATTACAATGATATGAATATCAATATATTGTCAATAGTTTTATGATTTTAACTGGTGGAACTCCCCATTTTAAGGAGGATACTGACGTTTTTGTTACAGAATAATTTATCAAACACATTTAATAGGTCTCAAAACAAAAACCATGGGATTTGTTCCTCAATGCTTTTTAAAAAATGATAGTGCAGCCAAACCTTCTCGTGAGAACATAGACAACTCTTTGTCTACATCAAATAAATAAAATGATGGGTACATACTAGATAAATGGCTGTTTGCCTGGTGGATGTAGCCCTAGGCATGGGCGCAAACTTGCACAATGCCATGGACTGATGATGTACACACATGCAGATGGAAATATAAAAATAAGAGTCACCTTTTTGAGTGGAAAATGCTTCTTTTTTTGTATTTATTTGACTGTTTTGCAGATGGTGAATAGTAATTCAAATGTTAAATTAATGCATTAAAATTGAAGAAACATGGCACATCATTATTTGTGAAGCATGAGGGTTTATATATCAGAAAAAAACGCTACTTAAGTCATGCTTAAGGATACAGATAATCATGGATATTAGGTTTAATGCTATTAGGAGCTTAGTGCTCTGGCTTTATATGCAGTAATTTCTTGTTTAATGTGAAATATAATCTTATGAGCAGGTCTGCACGGAGTTATGCATCATTCACAAAGTTCTACACATCTCTGCCACAATTTATGTATTTAATATTATATAATACATTATATTCATTTAATATTCATATTTATTCAATATTAATTCATATAAATTAATATTCAATTTTTGTTTGCTTTCAGCCACCAGCCAGAATATATATTGCCCTCAGCTCTATAATGCATTTTACCATGTTTAAATCTTTATATTCTTTTATTTTCGTGAATATTTTATGTTTTTTCAGAGGCTAAACTTGTTAGTGTGTTATTTCGTCACCTGGCTTGCCATATCCCATAATTCCCTACTTTGTCTGCAGGACCCACAGTCCTCTGATGAGCTTCGGTGCCAGTTTTGTCAGCTTCTTGGTAAGTGAACTCTATTAAAATACTATTAGGGGCCATTTACACAACACAACAAAAAATGTAAAACTTTTTATGTGTTTTTGCCGTTCATTTACAAGACAACTGTTTTTTGGTGGCCTGAAAATGCAAACTTTTGAAAATGTGTTTTAAAATGCATGTTTTTGAAAACGATACCTTTATTCCCTGTGTAAACTACAAAAACATGAATTTGTAAAAACGTGACATCATACGTAACGCGTGTTCTGTCTATAGGCGCGTAGTGTTTCTTTACGAAGTGACATCACCAACTACTGGCCTGGCAGCATACATTGTTGTCGTGTAAACGTACCCTTAGTTAGTACTTCCAGTGCGCTTGCCACAGAATTGGCTGAAAGTGATACTAGCAACTTGGCAGTTCATGGAACTCCTTTTAAGGTTTGAACCTACGCTCATACTTGCCCAGAATATTAGCCACTAAGCTAGTTTTAACGCTAACCCTGTTTTCATTGGGGCAAGTAGTCTGCTGTTTAACAGAAACATTCTGAGAAAAACAAAACGAATAGCTGTAGTGGTAACATCCGCTGGGCAGCCCAAGGTCATTGTCTTGTCTAATTAGTTTGACATCAGCTCATCATTCCTTGCCCATCTCTGTAATCTCTGTTATATGACACAGTCAGTAAATGCTCTCATTCGTACTCCAACCGCAGTCCTGTTTCCTGCAGCGCTGTTCTCGTTTAATCCTGGCAAGAAAATGAGACCATGTTCAGAATTATTATTTTTTAATGTATTAGATTTTTTTTATATATATATAGGATTTTTTTTATTCTACATTTATATATCGGATATTTTATTTTTCTGAAGTGATATTTTATTTTTATTTATTTTAGGACTATAGCAATGTTTTAAATTTAAATCTATGCTTTATAAAATATAATTATAAATATTTTATTTTATAGGAGAATAGCAAATATTGTTTTTTATTTTAAATTTTTTTTTATAGGATATCTTTTTTCTGAAGTTCAATAAATCATTTTCTTTTTATTTATTTTATATTTTGTTGTATGAGAATAGCAAATAATTTTTTATATTTTTTATTTTATTCTACATTTGTATAAGATATTTTTTTGTATATTGTATGAGAATAGCAAATAAAATAAAAAAAATCTACATTTGTATATGACATTTTTAAGGGAAATTGTTTTTTATTTTATAGTATAGCAAATAATTGCTTTCATTTTTATTCTACATTTTTATAGGATATTTTTCCCCTGAAGTGAAATTATTATTTTATTGATTTTATTTGATGGGAGAATAGCAAAAAAAAAAAAAAATTGTATTCTACATTTATATCAGATATTTTATTTCTCTAAAGTGAAATGTTATTTTTATTTATTTTAGCAAATAAGTGATCTTATAAGATTTTATTTTATTTATCAAATGTTGTTGTTTATCTAGATTTTTTTTTGTCAAATTATTTCATTTTTATTTTTATTTTTTTATATAAGAATAGCAAATAAAATAAAACAAATCTACAATTGTATAGGATATTGGAAATAAGGGAAATTGTAGTATTTTATTTTATAGGAGCATAGCAAATAATTCAATATTTTTTCATATTTTTTTCCCTAAAGTGAAATTTCTATTCTATTCTATTCTAGTGGCCTTAATGTAATAATGGTAATGTTTGGAATAGTGGAATAGCACACTATATTATACAGTTTACATAGCATGCATGGAATACCCAAAAGGCGAAATGTTTATTGTTGTGTAATGCATACTGTTTCATATTCTATTTTTTTTTAAAGTAGTAGGCGGTGTTCAGTATTTACTGTGCAGCATACTGTACGAACATCGCTTGAGTTTCTCCTCAAGAGTTAAACAACAACCTCTTACATCAAGGCCGGTGCCTCAGGATGTGAATCGTGATGTTACTATGCTGTCACTTTTGACTGGTAGTGTACTTCCTGTTATGAAAAGTAACAGTGTAACTAGTGAGGGACGTTCTCTTTTAGATATATTTTCATCCATTTTTAGTCTGTTTTTTTTTTTCTGAAGATGAAAGAGTTTTGATTTGGTTCTTGTAAAGTTTTTCCAAATTGTTTAGCAAGTATGGCATGTCCGAAGCACACAAGTATTTAGTTCACTTTTCACGGCTTATTTTCGCGGGTGGGGGGTTGCCATTGTGTATGTTGTGTTAGAAGAAAGGGTCCACTGTCTTCGACTTTGAAACCCCCTGTTCTAGAATGATTAATTCTTTCCAAATATAGCTATTCAAGTCATCGGGTGAAAACCATTGCAGAAAAACAAAATATTGCAATGTCAGTTTTTTCCAACATTGTGCAGCCCTAATATTCGTGTGATCATAGAATGCCATGATGACATTCGAGGAGGAAAAAATGCAGATGGCCAGCGACGACCTGAGGACTACTGAAAAGCTTTGCGAGAGCGACAACACCGGTGTCATCGAGACCATCCGCAACAAAATAAAGAAGAGCGTGAGTGTGTGGCAGCAGTAGCGGACGGAATTTCTTTGCCAAATTCCTCGCATTAACATTCTTAACATTGTCATGCTTTTTATCTTCGTGCCAGATGGACTCGCAGCGATCAGGAGTGGTGATTGTGGATCGTCTTCAGAGACAGATCATCGTGGCTGACTGCCAGGTTTACCTCGCCGTGCTGTCCTTCGTCAAACAGGAACTCTCAGGTGGATTCTGAATGTTTATGTTTGACATTCGAAAAACCAGCTTGAAACATTTGCATGCCAACATGTAGAGGTTTTTTTTTTGGAGGGGTTAAACAAGGGTAAACAAACTTTAACTATTAGAGAACAGACGTGCAGGTATTGTGCAGAACATTGTTTTTTTTTATTATTATTTTTTTTTATTATTGTATTTATGTAATTGATTTATTTCATTTTATTTAAATTATTTATAAGAATTAATACTACTACTTATCAATAATAATAATAATAATAATAATATGTTAATACTATTTAAATAAATTTGATTTATTATTATTTTTTATTACTAGAGTACACACAAACTTGGATTATTATTATTATGATAAACAATTCAGCATGTCACCAAAAGGCTCAATCATGCAGTTATTTTATTGTTTTTATTGTATATAATTGAATGTCTTTAATTTTATATTTTTACTTAGATATTATATATATTTTATTAACATTTTTTAAAAAGTATACACAGATTAATATTATTAAAAATAATTTAGATTGTCACCTAAAATATTAAAAAGGCTTAATAATGCTGTAGAACATTACAGTGTTTTAGAGCTGTAAACACATTTTCTTTAATTTAACGTCGTAATAACCTGTCGCCCCTCAGCATACATCAAAGGAGGCTGGATCCTCCGTAAGGCCTGGAAAATGTACAACAAATGCTACAGTGACATCAGCCAACTGCAGGAAGCCTGCCGGATACGGTCCTCAGACCAGGAAGGGGCGCTGGTCTCTGATCAGGCCAACCAAAACACATCAACTGAGAGTGATGGCCGGGTAACAGAAGAGGTTCTGGATCGCCTGAAGGGTTCGGTCAGCTTCGGCTATGGGCTCTTTCACTTGTGTATTTCGATGGTGCCTCCACACCTGCTCAAAATCGTCAACCTGCTGGGCTTCCCTGGAGACCGTCACCAAGGTCTTGCCTCCTTAGCATATGCCAGCGAGAGCAAAGATATGAAAGCACCACTTGCCACGTAAGCCAACATCTTTTGGTGTTTCTCGCACCTTAGCAATGACAGTCCAGATTTTGACGTGATTGTTTTCTTGCTTATTAGCATTTGTTGAAATGTTTTGAACTTATATGCCAGAGGAAAATCCGTCCCTCATGATGTTCTGTGCAGTGATGTGTATTTGTGAGCACATGCTGTTACACCGCTGAACTAGGGGTTACATAATTGATGGCATTTGAAAGGTCACAATTAGAGATAAAAGGCATTAGAGGGAAAGGCCTTTCGGATTATGTGCAGGCAAATGTTAGCACAGACTCAACCAGTATGGTTTTAATAAAGAATTGAACAAGAAAATGATTTCATTTTTAATTCAAATATTATCAAAAAGCAGATGATACTGCATTTTCAAGCCCGTTATCATTAGACTTTTAAAATGGATAAAAAAACTCATAGACTTACATTGAAGGTCTTTCAAAAAGTCCATCATAAAGCAGCCATCATCCATAACACCTTAGCAACAGCCTAGCAACCACCCAGAAAAGTCTAGCAACCACATAGCAACACACTTGCAACCATTCACAACACCCTGATCCTAGCAATTTTGGCAAATTTTGTAGTCAAACACAATTCAGATACCAGCAACATCCTAGCAACCACCTGGAACACACTATAAACGACCTAGTAGCCACCCATAACACTGTAGCAACAGCCTAGCAACCACCCAGAACATCCTAGCAACAGCCTAGTGGTAGGGGAATAACAGTTTAGGACCCAAGACCAGTTGTGAAGAATGAAGACCAAGAGTCAGGAGTGCAGTTAATTAAAGAAAATTTTACTGAAGAATAGTTTGCAGTTTCATCAGCAGAAGCCAGCTTCAAGTCTGGCAAGGAGTTTGTAGGCTGCGCTCTCCCTCTACCAGTTTTGTACATACAATTTCCCAACAGTGCGCATATACACACATACTCTCCAAGGTTGGAGTTGGTTGAGCTCCAGTACTGACCAGAAAGTTTCCCAAAACATACTGATAACATGTGATTTCTCTCAGTAAGAGGTACAGACAGAATTCACCATAATTCTTTAGTGTTTCAGTAAAAGGAAATAATATAAAATGAATAAAATATAAAATGAAAGACAAATCCATATTTCATCTCTGGGAGCCGGGCTAAGTGAGTAAGCACTGTTACAGCCTAGCATTATGGCAATTTCATACAGTCAAAGATTCTAGTAACAGCCTAGGAACCACACAGAACATTATCAACGGCCAAGTAATCACCCATATCACCATAGCAATAGCCTAGCAACCACCCAGAACAATCTAGCAACCACATTGCAACAACCCTATAGCATTATGGCATTTTTTGTGCAGTCAAACACCATTCAGATCCTAGCAACAGCCAAGAAACCACCCAGAACATCCTAGCAAAGGTCTAGCAACCACTCAGAACAATCCACAACCACATAACAATGCCCTGATAATCATCCACAACACCCTAGCATAATGGCAGTGAGACCATCTATATCACCTTAACCACTTAGCAACAGCCTATCAACTACCCAAAACACCCTAACGACCAAATCGCAACTCCTTGGCAACCATCTACAACACCATAGCATTATTAGTAGCAAGACCATCCATAACACCTTATCAACCACCTAGCAACAGCTTAGCAACCACCCAGAACACCCTAGAAATGTCCTAACAACCTCCCAGAACAATCTATCTACCACATTGCAACACCCTGGCAACCATCCACAACACCCTAGCATTATTAGTAGCAAGTCCGTCCAAAACACCTTATCAACCACCTAGCAACAGTCTAGCAACCACCCAGAAAACCCTAGAAATGGCTTAACAACCTCCTAGAACAATCTAGCTACCACATGGCAACACCCTGGCAACCATCCACAACACCCTAGCATTATTAGTAGCAAGACCATCCATAACACCTTATCAACCACCTAGCAACCACCAGAACACCCTAGAAATGGCTTTACAACCTCCCAGAACAATGTAGTTACCACATAGCAACACCCTGGCAACCATCCACAACACCCTAGTATTATTAGAAGCAAGACCATCCATAACACCTTATCAACCACCTAGCAACCACCCAGAACACCCTAGAAATTGCCTAACACCCTCTACTACAACAGTCTAGCTACCACATAGCAATGCCCTGGCAACCATCCACAACACCCTAGAAATATGACAAATTCCATATAGTCATGATTGAAGAAAATAGTTCACTTTGATTTGTTTTTAAGAGGTAAGACTTTATTCTTGAACTACTTTTGACTACATTGAACTGAATTGTTCCCTCTTTACACTTCTCTGAGATTCATTGTTCTCAGTTGTTCATGGCCAGGGGCTGACAGATTGCGGAGCAGTTCTAATAATAGAGATGAATTTAAGCATACTTAATCCAGCCTGGGACAAAACCCTCCCAATTTGCTCTTCTGATGAATAGATGCAGTTTTTTTCTCTCGAATCAATGCCGCTGTAGCATTTGTGCAGTTTGTACACACCAAATATATTAGCAAATACAACTAATAAACATCCAAACTGTGTCATTATATGTACTCTCACTTCTTTTCTCATGTTATCTCTCTCAGTTTGGCTCTTTTGTGGTACCACACCGTAGTGCAGCCCTTCTTTGCCCTGGACGGCTCTGACTCACGTGCCGGACTCCTGGAGGCTAAAGCCATTCTGCAGAAGAAGGCAATGGTCTACCCAAACTCCTCTCTCTTCATCTTCTTCAAGGGACGGGTGCAGAGATTAGAGGTGGGCATCAAAGTTTCATCAGAGTAGATGCTGGTTGCTTGATAATCCATTGACATGATTAAATATTTGAAATAATAGTGCGGTTTAATCTTCCATGATGTTTAATTACTATGCAACCACTGCAATTACTTTCTTTTAGTGGGTGTGTTGGACGCAGTGGAAGGCATCCAAAGCCAACCATTAATATTAAACATCTCCCAATACAAAGAGAAAAAGAAATGTCCTTTTGATACAAGATGATACAGTGTTTCATGCGTCACAAGTTAAATTCGGGGCACAGGAACATGGTCTAAAAAAATAAGAAAATCGAGTAAAAAAAAAAAAAAAAATTTCAATAAAGTCAATATTTATTTATTATAATTTAGATATTATAATTTAATATTTTAATTTATAATATGTATTATAATTGCATTTTCTATGAAATACTAATTAAATATTACAATAAGTCATTTATTGCAGTATATAATTTATAATTTTTATAATATAATTTTATAATAAAGACAAATGATACACTGGCTACTGATCAGGCATAACATTAGGACCACCTTCCTAATATTGTGTTGGTCCCCCTTTTGCTGCCAAAACAGCCCTGACCCGTCGAGGCATGGACTCCACTAGACCCCTGAAGGTGTGCTGTGGTATCTGGCACCAATATGTTAGTAGCAGATCCTTTAAGTCCTGTAAGTTGCGAGGTGGGGCCTCCATGGATCAGGCTTGTTTGTTCAGCACATCCCACAGATGCTCGATTGGATTGAGATCTGGGGGATCTGGAGGCCAAGTCAACACCTCAAACTCGTTGTTGTGCTCCTCAAACATTCCTGAACCATTTTTGCTTTGTGGCAGGGCGCATTCTCCTGCTCAAAGAGGCCACAGCCACCAGGGAATACCGTTTCCATGAAAGGGTGTACATGGTCTGCAACAATGCTTAGGTAGGTGGTACGTGTCAAAGTAACATCCACGTGGATGGCAGGACCCAAGGTTTCCCAGCAGAACATACAGTAGCTCATCTGTCTGATCGGAGCACACAGGCCAGCCTTCGCTCCCCACGTGCATCAATGAGCCTTGGCCGCCCATGACCCTGTCACCGGTTCACCACTGTTCCTTCCTTGGACCACTTTTGATGGATACTGACCACTGCAGACCAGGAACACCCCACAAGAGCTGCAGTTTTGGAGATGCTCTGACCCAGTCATCTAGCCCTCACAATTTGACCTTTGTCAAACTCGCTCAAATCCTTATGCTTGCCCATTTTTCCTGCTTCTAACACATCAACTTTGAGGACAAAATGTTCACTTGCTGCCTAATATATCCCACCCACTAACAGGTGCCGTGATCAAGAGATAATCAGTGTTATTCACTTCACCTGTCAGTAGTCATAATGTTATGATTGGTGTATATATATGTGTGTGTGTATGTGTTGTCAAATCGATTAATCGCATGTAACATGTAAATATATAATATGTGTATATACTGTATACATTGCGATTTGATAATATAAAAATATATATATATATATATATATATATATATATATATATATATATATATATCTTTTTATTTTCTTTTTCAGTGCCAAATCAACAGTGCGCTGGCATCATTTCAGGATGCTCTGGAGTTCGCCTCAGACCAAAGAGAGATTCAACATGTGTGCCTCTATGAAATTGGTACAAATTTACGGTCGTCTTACTTTTTAGCGGGAACAGAATCGGTGCTTGCAAAGTATAGTGATTTTTAAAAAAAATTATTTGACTGAATTTCGGCCTGCCATTTAGAAAAACATGTACTTTATCGTATGTACAAAGTTTCCAACCAATTAATAAATCAGTGTTTAATGTATCGTTCCATTTGTTCTGGATTTGCAGGCTGGTGCAGCATGATAGAGATGAACTTTGAAGATGCCTTCAGGTCTTTTGAGCGACTGAAGAATGAATCCCGATGGTCGCAGTGTTACTATGCTTACCTCACTGGAGGTCAGATTATGTTCTCTGTCAAACTCTCTCGAACGTCTCTTTAAAATAACCGTTTTAATAAAAGCTTTTACATCTCAACCCAAAGTATGTCAGGGAGCTTCTGGTGATCTAGAGGGAGCCAAAGCTGTTTTTCGAGATGTCCAGAAGCTTTTTAAACGCAAGAACAATCAGATTGAGCAGTTTGCACTGAAAAGAGTGAGTTATTTTCTATTATAGCAAGCCTTTTTCAATAATTAATTATATATGTTTTTTTAAATAATTAAAGATATTAAAGTTAAAATGTGTTTTTTATATATGAGAATAAAAACACTAAACTATTTGAGCTATTTGTAGTCTATACTTATATATAAACTAAAACTTGAGCGCATATATATATATATATATATATATATATATATATATATATATATTTTATATATATATATATATATATATATATATTTTATATATTTATATATATATATATATATATATATATATATATATATATATATATATATATATATATATATATATATATATATATGCGCTCAAGTTTTAGTTTATATATAAGTATAGACTACAAATAGCTCAAATAGTTTAGTGTTTTTATTCTCAATGAATAAAGTTTTTACTAAATAGTTTATTTATTGATTTTTATATATATATATATATATATATATATATGTATGTGTGTGTGTGTGTGTGTCTGTATGTGTGATATGTAATATTTATAAATTATAGTTATGAGCTTAAGTTTATATATAAACTAAAACTTGAGCATAATTGTAAAATAATACGTTATTAGACTATACTATATATTAAACAAATAGATCAATGCATAAAATAAAAAAATATATATGTTTATATATATTTAAGTTTATATATATATATATATATATATATATATATATATATATGTATATGTATATGTATGTATAGTATATAGTGTATATATGTGTGTATATATATATATATATATATATATATATATATATATATATATATATATATATATATATTTTACAATTATAGATATTTTGATAAGTTATTTATATAAACTTAAACTCATAACTATTTTTTTTATATATTAATAATTATGTAAGTATTGTATAAACCACTTTTACTTTTTTTACATTTTGATTTAACCTTATTTCTAAACCTTTTCTTCTACTTTTTGTCTCACTAGGCAGAGAAACTGAGGAAAGTCCCCCTTATGCGAGAGCTGTGCATTCTGGGTATTGTAGAGGTGCTATACTTATGGAAAGCTCTTCCAAACTGCTCTTCCTCCAAACTCCAGCTTATGAACCAAGGTAAAGAGAACCGTGACTTAAAGTGAGATGCAATGCATCCTTTCAGTCAGCTCTGAGCACGTCTCTTTCCTCATTATAACATTGATCTTGATGCTGCTTTCAGTGCTACAGGGACTGGATGACCCGTCAAGCCTGGGCCTAAAACACCTGCTGCTTGGTGCTATTCAGAAATGTCTTGGAAATATTAAAGATGCTGTTCAGGTTTGTTCAGTCTCATCAGGTTTGTTGTTACGCATTGTGCATGCAAACTAAGGCCATTTACCTATACAATTCTTAAAGATACAGTAACAGAACAGACGTATTTGATTCTGAGGATTAGTGAGAGGGAGGAAAATGTCTAAAATAGTTTTAGGTAACCAAAAACAGTTTACAAATAGATTTCAGGGGACAGATGTTACAAAATGCAGAAGATGGCACCTTAAAAACATGTTTCAGAATGATCTGGCACAGGTTTAATCTTGTTTATCCGCTCACATACAGTGCTTAATACTGATTTGGTTTCATTTTTTTCGCAGTCATTCCAGCTGGCAGCGCAGGATGAATACGGCCGTCTGAATAACAGCTACGTGCAGCCATATTCCTGCTATGAGCTGGGCTGTGTGTTACTGGCTAAACCTGAGGTAAATAACATTCAGAATCACTTTATTCTCAATTTCTTCATCTTTCAGCTTCCAGTAGACTTTTTTTTTTAACACTGAAGTGCAATCAAAACTTGAGAAGTGCAGGTTCTTTCAGAAACATTTGCCTTGATGTGTGTTATACAATTTATCCAAAAATCCTGTCGTAAGCATTAAAGGAACACGCCGACTTTTTGGGACTTTAGCTTATTCACTGTATCCTCCAGAATTAGATAAGTCCATACATACCATTTTTATCTCCGTGCATGCCATAAAATTGTGTGTATAGTTACATTGTGTACTAAGACTGACGGAAAATTAAAAGTTGCAATTTTCTAGACCGATATGGCTAGGGACTATACTCTCATTCCTGCGTAATAATCAAGGAACTTTGCTGCCGTACCATGGGTGCAGCGGCGCAATGATATTACGCAGCGCCTGAAAATAGGCTAACTTCCGTCAACATAACCAACGTGACAACCTGCTTGCACAGAGAGCATGCTGGGGACTATTTTCAGGCGCTGCGTAATATCATTGCGCCGCTGCACCCATTGGAATGGCAGCAAAGTTCCTGGATTATTACGCAGGAATGAGAGTATAGTCCCTAGCCATATCGGTCTAGAAAATTGCAACTTTTCATTTTCCGTCGGTCTTAGTACACGATGTAACTATACACATCACAACATGTAAATAGGAAAATGTTGGTGTTATTTTGTCATTTATTGAGCAGTAGGCTAGCTCCAGTCTTTGTGCTAAGCTAGGCTAGCGGGGGGTGTGCGTCAGAAAGAGTTATGGCACGCACGGAGATAAAAAATGGTATGTATAAACTTATCTAACTCTGGGGGATACAGTGAATAAGCTAAAGTCCCAAAAAGTTGGCGTGTTCCTTTAACATATAAGATTAGTGAACTTTACTCCATAAATTATGTAAAAAAAAAAAATCCTTAAACCTTAATTTGGAGCCAGTGGTATTATTAAAAAAATCACACCATGAATCTCATGTTGTTCTTTCTTAACTCTATCCCCGGCAGCGTTTTTTAAAAAAAGTTGCCAGCCACCGCCAGGGTTTTTGATCATTTTTACAAAAATGTAATGGCCCATAAAATATTTTGTTGTATGAATATCTGAACATGCAATATATCAAAAGAAAGAATAGACCCTCTGCTTTTAAACAAAAAAAATTCATGCATTAATTTTTTTTATCAACACTTAAATATGGGCAAGTTTCATTAAAAAAAGCAACAGTTTGAACAAAAAGCTGAGAGAATCACGTTTTTGTCAAAGACTACATCCAGATCAGATTCAGAACGATGATCAAACACAGATGGAGTAGATCGAGTCCATCAGCACCCCTAATGCTTCACAGTCCTATAGCTCGTTCTGGGTCGACATTTCATTCAGTAACATTAGGCAGTTTTGATTTATATGCTGTTTAATGTTGATGATCACATTATTTTACATATGCATCTGCTTGCATAGGATCGCTTGTTTTTTTTACGTCTTTTTCGCCTGTGTTTTTATCAGGAGATTCTGTACTCATTCAGAAGATGCGTAATAGCGCCCACTAGCGTCTAACAGTGAAGACACGGAAAATTCCGTGTTTGGCAGGGTAGCATTTTCTCACAAATAACGGGAAACTCCGGTTTGGCGGGGAAAGAGTTAACCAGCTAGAATTAAGAAATGATATCAATAATATATTTCTTGGATTTTTTTTTTTTAGCAACTGCATAGCAACACCTTAGAAAACCTCATAGCAACCATCCAGAATATCAATCAGTTTTTTCTGATAGACTGTATGGCCTTCAAAATCTTCAAACTTCAGACTACTTCAAACTGAAAACTAGGGATGCACCCATGCAACTTTTTCCAGAACAAGTCCGAAACGAATACTTTCATTTTTGGTAGTTGCCGATGCCAAGTAACCATACCTGCATTCGTAATTTTGTTTTTAATAGAATTAAAATGTCAAATTTAAATTTAATACATTTATATTATTTAAAAAAAATATATATATATATATATATATAATTTTTTTTTTTTTAAACATTAGGTAGAGAAACCTAAAGAATATGAATCCTATTAGTTGGCATATTTAGTTTAGCCAAATAGATGCTTCCTTCAGTTATTTTCATGCTTAATTATGCTGGTTATAATGTATTGTATGAGCTTCTGTTACTGTTCTGTATATTTCAAACCGATACTGGTATTGGTGCATCCTCAAACCGATACTGGTATTGGTGCATCCCTACTGAAAACCTTCAAACCGATACTGGTATTGGTGCATCCCTACTGAAAACCTTTAAACCGATACTGGTATTGGTGCATCCCTACTGAAAAAATAGTTCGATACAGAATTAAAATAAGTCAAATCAGGATTGATATTGTGCATTATTTTTTTATATATATATATATTTTTTTAAATTTTATTAAATATGCTTAATATTGTTTTTTGCCCTAAGACTCTGAGTAAAGGAAGATCATTACTGCTTCAGGCCAAGGTAAGACCATGAATGTCAGCAATTTTAGTGTCTTGAATACTATTATACTAACTGAATAGTAAATTGAGTTCAGTTGATGACTACCTTTGCTTGCAGGAGAACTACACCGGGTACGACTTTGAGAACAGACTGCATGTCCGTATCCATTCTGCCCTTGCCTCCATAAAGGAAGTGGTCCCTCACTGACCCTGTCCGACCTCCAGGTGCACCGTACTTTGACCGCTCCTGTCCAGCACTTTTAGAAATGAAAGCCATTTGAAGTAATCATGCTTTTCTGGAAGGAGAAACCGAAAGTCAGTGGACTTCAGCTGACAGAGGACGTGTTCGCCAATATTTTTCCGCCTAGTATTGAATCACTGTTCATGTAGCTGTTGGTCCCAATGATATTGAATTCTCATGTTCACATTTACACCCACATCATAGTGCAGATACACAGATTTTGTGTTCAGGATTGATCGGAAGTGCAGAAAAATGTAACTCACAAAGAAACACGATAAATCGATTAGACCACCTGGTTAGATCCTTTCCCATAGCTTGCGCTATCATACAAAATACATTAGCATGGGATAGAGCATAGATAACATTAACACATAAAAATGAAAAATGTATTGTGTAACGCTTTAACCCTTTAATAAATAAGAGTATCCAACCTTACCTGTATGTCAAATCAAGATTGTATGCACCATTGTGAAGTGTAGTGATATACCGATATGACTGAAATGATTGAATATTTTAATTTATTATTATTTTTGAGCCCAATTTAAGTAAAATCTAAAGACTGATTTTACATAACTTCAGTCAAAAAATTTTAATAATGAATTTGTTTATTTTTTTCTACCAGTCAGAAGTTTGGAATAATTATGTTTTTGAAAGAAGCCTCTTATGCTCATTAAGGCTGCATTTTATCAACAAATACAGTAAAAACAGTAATATTGTGAAATATTATAACAATTGAGAATAACTGTTTTCTATTTGAATCAATTTAAATATATAATTTATTTCTGTGATGCAAAGCTGAATTTTCAGCATCCTTTCTCCAGTTTTCAGTGTCACATGATCCTTCAGAAATCATTCTAATATCCTGATTTGCTGCTCAAGAAACATTTCTTATTAAAAAAAATGTTTTTCTTCCAAGCAGGCCAAAATGGTCAAATATTGGTTGTTGAATAGGTCTGGCTGATATATCGCTTTGTCACTAGTCTAGTTGAAGACACTTTTACAGGTTAAAATGCATTGCATTCAAAGTTGGCTGTTTTTATTGTATTTATTGCAAAGTTTTAACACTAGGGTTGATGATTACAAAGGGGTCACAAGGTCTCGTCAGGGTTCCTCTGGTGATGCTAGAGCATAAATTGGACTAATTTCATCTAATCTGTACCTCTGTGTATTAAGTTTGAGAACAGCAGCATATTTGCCATAACATTCATTCTCTTGTCATCTGCTGGACAGCAGACATTTTCTGAAATGAAAACCATGCACAACTACCTACTGGTCTTCCTCTGGGCCAGAGGAGGTCATTTCATTTTGGACCTTGTTTTTGACAAACTGTATGTTGTATTTAGTTTTTTTTGTGCCAGATTTCTGTAATAATATTCTTGGCCCAAGCTTTTTAACAGCACATCAGTATCTCCTTTTGATGATGGCCTCTAAATAACTTGAATTGAATATGAGTCGTGTATATATTGTGAAATTGTTGTGAAATTTGCACCTCCTTATTTTCTTGGCCCCATAGATGTAATATGTCTGTCCCTCTGGTGGGCTTTATTGATTACTGTACACGATTCTCTATGAAAAAGCCCCTCTGGTCTCTCTCTCTCAGTAACTCGATCTGAAGCTCAAAACATGTCTTCACTGTGAAACGTGTCAATATTGGATGTTCAGGGTATTTATACCTTGTGAGGACAATAGAATTAGGAGATTTCAATAATAAAATAACGAAACTTGCCATCAAACACTATGAGTTTCATGTGTTCATTGAATTATGTTTGCAGATATCAAATGTTAAGTTCTACGCCAATTCTATTTTCTTGAAACATTTTTAAAGCCATTAGTTAGTCACCTTTCCTTGTGACTTTACTGACGCATTAGTAAAATGAACCGATTATTGAAATAAACATACTATACCCTCTTAAACTGACCATAGGTGGGGGATGGGTGCTTTTTGCCACTTATTTTGAAATTCTGAGATATTTTGTCACTTTTGGTTTCTGTCTAAAGTCCCAAGAAAGCATATTATTTATTTGAAATGGGTTTTTAGACCATTTGATTCCAGGGACCCCATAATGATCCCCTTATACAGAACTCGCTTCCTAAAACAAATCCTGCTTGTACAGGTGCTGGTCATATAATTAGAATATCATCAAAAAGTTGATTTATTTCACTAATTCCATTCAAAAAGTGAAACTTGTATATTATATTCATTCATTACACACAGACTGATATATTTCAAATGTTTATTTATTTTAATTTTGATGATTATAACTGACAACTAAGGAAAACCCCAAATTCAGTATCTCAGAAAATTAGAATATTACTTAAGACCAATACAAAGAAAGGATTTTTAGAAATCTTGGCAAACTGAAAAGTATGAACATGAAAAGTATGAGCATGTACAGCACTCAATACTTAGTCGGGGCTCCTTTTGCCTGAATTACTGCAGCAATGCGGCGTGGCATGGAGTCGATCAGTCTGTGGCACTGCTCAGGTGTTATGAGAACCCAGGTTGCTCTGATAGTGGCCTTCAGCTCTTCTGCATTGTTGGGTCTGGCATAATCGCATCTTCCTCTTCACAATACCCCATAGATTTTCTAAGGGGTTAAGGTCAGGCGAGTTTGCTGGCCAATTAAGAACAGGGATACCATGGTCCTTAAACCAGGTACTGGTTGCTTTGGCACTGTGTGCAGGTGCCAAGTCCTGTTGGAAAATGAAATCTGCATCTCCATAAAGTTGGTCAGCAGCAGGAAGCATGAAGTGCTCTAAAACTACCTGGTATACAGCTGCGTTGACCTTGGACCTCAGAAAACACAATGGACCAACACCAGCAGATGACATGGCACCCCAAACCGTCACTGACTGTGGAAACTTTACACTGGACCTCAAGCAACGTGGACTGTGTGCCTCTCCTCTCTTCCTCCAGACTCTGGGACCCTGATTTCCAAAGGAAATGCAAAATTTACTTTCATCAGAGAACATAACTTTGGACCACTCAGCAGCAGTCCAGTCCTTTTTGTCTTTAGCCCAGGTGAGACGCTTCTGATGCTGTCTGTTGTTCAAGAGTGGCTTGACACAAGGAATGCGACAGCTGAAACCCATGTCTTGCATACATCTGTGTGTAGTGGTTCTTGAAGCACTGACTCCAGCTGCAGTCCACTCTTTGTGAATCTCCCCCACATTTTTGAATGGGTTTTGTTTCACAATCCTCTCCAGGGTGCGGTTATCGCTATTGCTTGTACACATTTTTTCTACCACATTTTTTTCTTCCCTTCGCCTCTCTATTAATGTGCTTGGACACAGAGCTCTGTGAACAGCCAGCCTCTTTTGCAATGACCTTTTGTGTCTTGCCCTCCTTGTGCAAGGTGTCAATGGTTGTCTTTTGGACAACTGTCAAGTCAGCAGTCTTCCCCATGATTGTGTAGCCTACAGAACTAGACTGAGAGACCATTTAAAGGCCTTTGCAGGTGTTTTGAGTTAATTAGCTGATTAGAGTGTGGCATCATCAATATTGAACCTTTTCACAATATTCTAATTTTCTGAGATACTGAATTTGGGATTTTCCTTAGTTGTCAGTTATAATCATCAAAATTAAAAGAAATAAACATTTTAAATATATCAGTATGTGTGTAATGGATGAATATAATATACAAGTTTCACTTTTTGAATGGAATTAGTGAAATAAATCAACTTTTTGATGATATTCTAATTATATGACCAGCACCTGTATATTTTATGACTCATATGTGTGAAAAATAGTAAGTGTGATATTAAGATAACATGAAATAATTGGCATTTTAATGTTTATGTTCCTCCAGTGAATGGCTATTTCCACCACTTGCAATGGTTTATATTTTAGTGCGTCGCTAGTTCATTTTTACTGGTGCACAAGCCCCAAGTGAAATTTTATATTGGTAAATCTTTGTGTCCGATCTGATAATCATTTTACTTGAAAATATTTCAGCAATCAAGGTGTGTTTTTTTTCTTCCAGCTGTTTAGAATCAGAACCAATAGCTGTGTCTCATTTAATTTAATTTGGAAGGCTGCGTCCTCCGGAGGACACATCCTGTGAAGGAGGCGGGATACGGAATCAGAATCAAACGAGACGTCCTTCGTAGGACACACAGGCAGAAAAGGAAACAGGAAGTATTACGTTGCTATGCCAACACGTTCCCAGTGTAGTTGCGCTCTCACACCAGTTACATGAATTAAAATTATTTATAACTTGAAAATGACTATGAAATGTGTATTGCCTTGACAGCAAAGTACTGTTCTAAACGTTTAAAAATCACTAAACACTTGTAGTCCTGTTTACCACAACTATCTATTTGAGGTAATACAGCTTAAAAACAAAAACAAGCTTGAAACTACTTACATTTAAACACCAAATCTTCGCTTGCATGAATATCAACTAATATTAAAAGAAATATGACGGTTGTTAATGGCGACGCAAAGAATTACGGGTTATCTGCAGCAGCGAAGGATACACCCCATGCACCCTCCAAATTCCTGTAAAAGAAGGGCGCATTTGAAGGTCGCAATCGGAGTGTCCTACTTTTCTGAAATAAGACAGCCTTTATGACGCATGCAGCCTTCGAAATGAGGCACAGCTAATGAATGAATCACTCTTTTAATTGAATCGGTCAGACGGGTTTCCGCGATTCAGTTTGATTCGTTAGGACAGTTCACTCAGTGTTGTTTTCCCCTCACACCGAAGTAGTAACGGGATATTTCAGAATACAAAAAGAGATCTGGATGAGGTGGATATTTACCTACAATCCATTTTAGGAAACTTGCAAATGTCTTCTATTGTTTGTCAACGACGTAGAAGCTCCTTCCGTGTGTGCGACTCTGTACTGCAGTCAAATAGAATTTAATTTCCATTTTTATGCAAAACAAACGTTTAATCATACATAAATCATAATTTCATTCCGCAGTGCCGTTTCTTTCTTTCTTCTTGTTTTTTTTTAAATGTCTCGTTATTATCGTTGTTATACTGGTAATTCATTCAGCTCGATTTATATGGCCGTTAAAGGGATAGTAACGTTACACCCAAAAATGAAAATGTTGTCATTACGTACTCACTCTTAAGTTGTTCCAAACCTGTGCGAGTTTCTTTCTTCTGTTCAACACAAAAGATACTTTTAAAAATGTTGGTAACCAGAGTCGACGGCACCCATTGACTTCCATAATAGGAAAAAAAAAAATACTATGGAAGTCAGTGGGTGCTGTCAACTGACTAGTTATCAACATTCTTTAAAATATCTTCTTTTGTGTTCAACAGAAGAAAGAAACTCATAGTTTTGGAACAACATGAGGGTGAGTAAATGACAATTTTTGGGTGAAGGCGCATAGACTAGAACCTTCTCTGTTTGAAACATTGGGAAAATAGGTCAAGCTTATTCACATTATTATATATGTGTGTTGGATGTAGGAGAAATGGGAAATAATAAAGATCTGAGCGACTCTGACAAAGACTAAATTGGTATAGCAAGGTGACTAGGTCAGAGTATCTCTGAAACGTCAAGGCTTGTGTGTTGATCCTGGTGAGCAGTGGTCAGAGACAAACCACAAACAGGGTGTTGGGCTCCCAAGGCTCATTGATGCACAAGAGCAACAAAGTCTATCCCGTCTGAGCCAACAGAGGATCTACTGTGTGGTCTCATGGTGGAAGTGGCCTCTTTCAGCAGGATAATGTTTGTTGCTAATGTCTTGGTGCCAGATACCACAGGACACATTCAGGGGTCTTGTAAAGTCCATGCATCTGCTTCATTTTCAGTCATAATAGTTTGGCTCATTATTTTCTGTCTTACTTTTCATATTGCATGAAATGATCATACACTTATTTTTTCAGTTTTATTTCGATGGTATGTAAATATAATCTTTAATGCATTTTAAACAATTCTGTGCATTACATCTGTAGGCATTTTTTGATAAATCTCTAAAAAAAAAATATGCACACAAAACATGTAACACACCCACACAAAATAAATAGATATGGGGTTAAAAGTAGACTGCATTATTTGACCATTACAGCTCCATGTTTCTGTTACTGACAAACTTTAAATTTAAAAACAGATGAATAGCTAACTCATGATAAATACATAACTAAAATAAGATTGTTATATTATAAAATAATATAACAAGACATTAGTCAATATATTAGTGACACCATAGAGGCATCCCTCTAAATAAAAATCAACATCACAACAGAAAGCAGCAGAAATAGACTCACTGTCCTAATACTGTATTGTGAGTGGAGAATATGAACTGTGAATTTGCATATTAAAAAGCTGTAATCCAAACGTCATTTTCAAAATCAATTGTGTTTTATACCACATTCCACACTCAGCACAGTGGGAATGTTACCAACTTAAGTGAAATGACAAGTGAAATTTTTGATGTTTTTTCCAAATAACAGAAAGACAAAAAAAATGTTTGGACTAAAATAGCACATTATTGCTATTACTGTACACTGATATTACCATATCAAGGCCAGCTTGTGACTATATCAAAAGCCTGGATTTGTTGCATATCTAAAATCTAAATTCAGTTATATCGAGCCCTCATCCTTCCCTCGCAACCTGTAACAAATCCTTCCCTTGTGGGTCAAAATGACCCGAACCTAAAATTATACTTTTTTATACTTTTTTTTTTTTTTTTTTGGTCCAGAAAGCTTATATCATTTAATTTGTATAATATTTTTTTCTATTTTTTAATGCATATTTTTTTATTTTCTTTACCTTTAAATTACTAGATTTTATAAATAAATAACATACAATAAATAATATAATTTAAGCACATTCTTCACATTCTTTCAACTTAAATTCAAAGTAACTCCATAACCCACATTCTCAAATCAACTCAAAATATCTCACATTGGGTCAATTTGGGTGTCTCTGCTGACCTCTTGTGGAAAAAAAAAATGATATTTCATGACTCTTGCCATTATGTAGACATTATAAAATAATTTTTTGGTAAAAGTTTTAGCATTTGTTAGGTTTTCTTTGTATGCTGAAGCATTCCTCACATTCCATTTATTTCTAAGGGGGTAAATTAACCCGCGAGGGAAGGATTTGTTTTTTTATTACAACCACAAACTCCTCAAATCCAGTCAATTTATTTGTTTATATGTCGTTCTAGTGCGACAAAAGTCCTAAGGTCTTGGACCACTCTGATGAACACTCAATTTGTAATAATAATAAAAAAAATAAATTAAAAAAAGAGTTTCGGGTCAAAATGACCCAAGAGAAGGATGAGGGTTAAAACAAAGTTGTCTTTTGAAAAAGTACTGTATGTATGATATTTAAAATATTCACCTGGCCAACCAGCCCAAGGTACATGTTTTTATAGCTAAATTAGGGGTAGTCTTAACTATACATTTATCAATGACAGTGCAGGATTCCTGTGGATCAGTATATGTCCGGTAATTGGGAATAATCACGGTCCCAGTAACCACTGGAGAACAGCCAGTCCTGAGAGCCATTGTGTGGATTTGGACCTTGATGAAACCACCTGTTGTGGGCAACGAGAAAAGGCTGAGATCAGCAAACATGTAAAACCACCGATAGTTGATTATAAAGGGACCGTTTCTCCACATTGAGTCTCTTGGGGTCAGTCAACTCAGCAAAACATGAGTAAGAAAATGTTTCTTTGACCCCCATTACAATAATCTCTTTCTTCATTTAATAGATTCAGTGGAGCATTTGGCTGTAACACTTAAACCGGGTGTAAAGTTTCACCCTGCTCTCGCAGTAGAAGGCCAGAGAGCTCTGTTTACATTGTCTTATTCCACATTAAAAATAGATTGTCTAAGGGGGACCAAAAAAACACTCATTCCTTTGGTGTGAAGTTCCATTTACATATGATAATCGAAAAAAGACTGTAGACTTACTATATGTATAAATTTGGTGTAATACTAGTATTAATTTTAACTATTTAAGGTTTAAATTGTTTTTAAAAAAATCATAATGACCCACACACAAATGTTTTATTATCATTGTGTATGAGATAAATTGTTGCAAATGTTATTCTACCACAACCAAATTGTGCAATAATTACAGACTGTGGGTACAAAGATCCCAGGAGAGATTCAGGAGTGAAACTGCAGACGCAGTTGAATGCAAAGGACAGAGCAACAAAGCAAGCGTCAAACCTGGGGCCCAAGGCGACGTTTCTGCTCTCCGCAGTCACAGGACAGATGATAATGCCAAAAGAAACGAAAGAGAAAATAGGGTTAAATGCAAAGGACAGTGTCCAGTGAACCAGGACTAAGAGTGCTGTTAAACTATGGATAAAAAATGGTGTAATAAAGTCAAATAAATGACTAAATTTAGTGTGCATAATAGAATTTATGCAGTTAGTCACAAGTAAACCTTAATATTACAACAACAAAAAATCTGTTTACATGTGCATCTTTCATAGCATAGTTACTACAGTTATCAAAAATTTGTTCATCAACATTGATTTTGAAAAACAGTGTTTGAGGAAGATTTTATTTTATTGATTATGTTTTAAAAATAACTAGTAACTTTTGGAAAAATCGAAAATACAAAAATGTAAAAGATTATTTCTGCACCTCGACTTCCACTCATCATCCGACTTCGAGCGGTTCTTACGTGCCGCCCTCTGTTTCTCCTCCAATCGCTTCTTCTCCTCACTGGCCAGGTCTGGGATGGTCAAAAAAGGACGTTGAATCTCTGAATATTTCAATGTTGCTGCTTTGCGAGAAGTTCTGATATGCAACGTGACATCATAAACACAGCAATGGCACAAAACTGTACACAGAAATATAGAGACACATACCAATGTCTCCGTTCTCCATGGCTCGTATGTCCGGCCTCAGTCGGCTGTCCGTTTTTGGGATGACCGTGTCAATCTCTTTGTCCAGCTCGTTGAGTTGCATTGCGAATGTAGTGAAGTTGTACATCTTTTTATATGCAAAAATATATATATATAGAAAAATGAAACAAAAAATTTAAAATTTAAAAAAATAAAAATAAACAAATATAGAAAAAGTTCAATTGACAGCATTTGTGGCATAATGTTGATTACCACAAAAATGTATTTTGACTCGTCCCTTTTCTTTGCTATTTTTTTTTTTTTAAAGCAGCAAAAATCAAGGTTACATTGAGCCACTTAGAAAGGAAATGAATTTTTAAAGTAGAAATGAGAAGCTTGTAATTTTATAAAAGCACTTAATACATTAATGCACATTAAGCACATTAATGCTTCTGTTAAAATGTGTAATATTTAAGCCATAAAGTTGTTTAAATCAACATTTTACGGGTTTACAGCATTGTCATGGCTACAAAGTTGTAAAATGTCTTCAGTCTAAAATCACGTCAACACATATTGTTCACTTCTTGCGGCTATACTATTGAAAGACATGATTATTTAAACATTTACAAATTGGCCTCATTCACTTCCATTGTTTTTTTTAAAGAAAAGGAGGGACACTATTCTGGAACAGACCTGGGTAGAGTTTGCTGGTCTAGGTGCTATTCTCCAGAGCAACTGACTTCCTGGGATCACATCCAGTGAATCTCCACCTGGTTGAGGTGTTTCTTCTGATTCTGATGTCTGAGAGAGCTGAGAAACACAAAGAAAACAGTTATAAAACATGTAGTGTATCTCTCACATTTAGTCTTATTAGTCTGGCACCATGACAATAGATGGGTATCTTGACGAATGTTGTATGAAAACGTTCAGAAACACCTGTTTACTGCTTTTCTTGTCTTCCGACGCTTTCTTATCATTCTTCTTTTGAGTTTCGAACAGAACTGGGTCGACTATGTACATGCACTCCGTCCATTTCCCGTAAAGAATGAAAACCTTCTTTTTGCTATGTGGAATTAACAAACAATCAATGTAAAATGGCATGGCCATGGTGTGAATATTTATCATGGAAATTAAACTTTCAAACCACTGACCTCTTGTCCAGGATGTAGCCTTCAACCTTATGTAATTCTTTCCCAAAAAGGCCACACGGTTTGAAAGTCAAGCAGCATTTTTCACCAGTTCTATTTGTAAATATAAGTCAAAATAATCCGTCATTAGTCAAGTTTGTAAAGTGAAACCAGGACCACATTTACAGAAGAGTCTGGTTGATACCTGTGGTTGATAACCTCCACACTGCCATACTGTTCGATCCACAGCTGTCCCACGATGATGTTGTGGACACAACATGTGGGGTTCGTCCATGTGTACGCCTCATTATGCCTGTAATGAGTTTCATATATGACATTTACTAAAACATTGGGTGTCTAAGCGGGTGTACGCATGAATTTGTTTTCACAAACAAATCATGATTCACCAAAAACTTTCGTAGTAAAAGTTAGTCTAAAAATAATAAAGGAAAAAATAAAACCACACACATGCAAAATGTATATACTCTGGGAGGCCTAATAAATGTTTTTAGATAACATTTTTAGGGCTGCAAAGAGGCTGAGTATTTCCGGTAAATTTCCAGAAATGTTCCAAAAATTCTTGCAACCTTAATTTTATACATAGATATTTCATCTTAAATATATTACATCATATACTATGGAAGGGTAAGAAAAGCTGCATAATATATCGAACTGTGAGGTTTCACTCCATAACAACACAGATGTGTGTTTGTACATCTGGCTAATTAGAGGTCTGTAATCTGGGTCTTTATAGAAAGTGTTTATTGTGTTTGAACGGTTTTGAGGTTGTGCGGAACGCCCTTATATGAAAATGGTTTGGGCGGGTTTTATGCAAATGACTAACCTCAGGCACATGGTGTCTCATTTAAAATACACCAGATTCCTTAACATTATGCTGCGTTCATGCCATGTTGTAATTACTGTAATTATGAGATGACAACTGGTGACATCCAAACGTAACAGTAATTTTCAAAATCAATTGTGTTTTATACCACATTGCACACTGGGATATGGGTTTTTGTGCGCAAAAACAAACAAAAGTAACGGCTTTATTCAACAATCTCTTCTCTACCCTGTCACTCTCTTAAGCTATTCACAAATTTGTTGGGCTATTCACAAAGTACAGACTAGAGCTTTCGGGTTTTACGGCAAAACGTCGGCTCACTATTGGCCGAGCACGATCACATGCATGCGTTGTGGTGCTTACGTGAATCGCGTAGGAGACTGGCACGGTAGAGAAGAGATTGTTAAATAAAGCCGTTACTTTTGTTTGTTTTTGCGCACAAAAAGTACTCTTAACAGTGGGAATGTTACCAACTTAAGTGAAATTTTTGATGTTGTTTCCAAATAACAGAGAAAAGGGGGGTAGGACCAGAAAAGTTGGTTTGAACTTCTTCCTACTTTCTGAACATGGGAAATTGTTTTTCTTTTCTTTTTGAATTACTTACAATTATTTACAATAATTTTGGAAGCTTGTACTGAGAAGTCCATGTTCTTATTTATTTGCTATTTTAATTGTATTGTATTTATGAAGGTATGTATGCTTTAGGTATATATATATTCTTTTTCTTTTATTAACATGTTCAAATAAATAAAATAACTAACTAACTAACTAATAACAGAAAAACAAAACGGACTTGAGCCTTGGGGGACACCCACATTTATTTTTAACAAATCCTTAAACTTTTTTGTAGGACTAAAAAGCACATTATTGCTATTACAGTACACTGATATTACCATATCAAGGCCAGCTTGTGACTATATCAAAAACCTTGATTGTTGCATATGCATCTAAATATGAAACGGTGACAAATCTAAATTCAACTATACAGAGCAGTGAGTTTAAAACAAAGTTGTCTTTTGAAAAAGTACTGTATATATGATATTTAATATAAGAGCTGTTCAGACTCAGAATTATGTGTTTTTATGGCAACACTATCAATGGCAAAATTAATCTGCAGTGGTCAGGTGGTACAGCAGTTACATGGTACACCTCAGAGCTCTCCCGAAAATTCTGAGAAGTTGTAAATATAAAGTTCTACAAGGATGTGAACACTTTTTTACAAGTCGTAATTACAACAATTCCACCATGGTGTGAAGAATGAGTTTAAGAACATTTTTTCATGAAAAGTTCTCCTGTGCATACAAATACTAAATAGTCCACGCAATTATTAATGAAATGAGAACCAAAGTGCAGATATTAGTAAAGCTCAATCGCAAATGCTTACTTAGGAAGTTCTAGAGTGATGATGCCCTTAGGTTCGGCCTCCACGCTTTTGCCCCAAAACTTCAGTTTGGGGTAGATGGAGCCATGAAACACAAAGTCCTTCTGCAATCCCTCGGCATGGAAGGCGCTGACGGGAGGATGGTGGCTAACTTGTTCCGATATCAGCCGGAAACCAAGATCATCCCTGAAGGTTGAGGAAAAAAACATGGTAACTATACCCAAGAGCAAAACACACTGATATATTGATATTCACACACTAAGAGGGAAAAAGTTACAAATTAACATTCAAAAAAAGCAAAAAAGTTACATTTGCAATGCTAACATGAATGCTAACAAATTAACATTCAAAAAAGCAAAAGTCACATTTGAAATGCCTATGCTAAAAGTTCAGTCACATAAGCAAAATTTTGGTGTAATTCTGTGGGCAAAAAAAGGTCCACTGCCTATTCTCAATAGTGTAGCAATGTATGAAGCACAACTCACACATAAGTCACTTTAAAACCAAAAAACTTTCTGTTGGTCAATGCGATGAATTTGAATCTATTGGGAAATCTGTTTGGGAAATCTTTTGTCCCTATGTGAAATTCCAGATCGCATGGATTCATATTGAAATTACTGATTTGCCGAAAAAGGTTAAATGTGACCGCACCGTAATTCCAGTGGTAATGCTAACAAATGAATATTCAACCTCTCACCTGACTAGCTCGTATGTTTCTCCTAGCAGGGGGTTGAAGGGTTTGCCCGTCCTGTCCCACTGAGACGCCACGGCTGATACCGCAAACGCTGCCACACACTGGAGAGAAAACATGAATTCACTTACTTAGACGACATTAGAAATCTATTTGGAAAGTACCTGACCAGTCTTGTCTTGGTTAGACTAGCAAAATTTATTATTTATTTATTTGACAAGATATTTAGTACAAGGTTAACTAATATTTAAAGTCAGAAAATGTAAAAATTGGCCAAAGATGATGAAAAGTTGGCAGATTAATTGGCCATTAGTTATATTTCACAGTCATGTTAGGCCTGCAAGGGTTTTGCTTGTGTCTTCAAAAGTGTACATTGTTTTTTTTTTTAACCTTCATTCTCTCAATAGAGTCGTCTGAAGCATTGGCCTGGTGGATGAGGTAAGTGTGCTCCATATATTCTGTTAGCCTTTGTAGAAAGCTTAACGGCTCATTAAAAATAACCGGCATGGTGATCTTAGACAGCTCCTGAAAGAGAGATGGAATCAATCAAAATTTGAGTTAATTTGAGTGTTTTGAATGAAAAAAGACATTGTCTTAAAGTTAAAGGTTACATGATAGTAAAAACCTCACCATCCCGATACACTTCCTCAGTATGCTCCAGATACTGAAGTCATTTCTGGAGAACATGGGAGCTGGTAAACTCGTCCTGTGAAATAATTAAAAGTAACTGAGCTGTGCCCTATCAGCTTCTGAAAAATACCTGTTTTCATTAAAGGGACAGTTCACCCAAAAATGGAAATTTGACAGTGCGAGCTTCCTGTCATATAATGACGTATGCGCAGTAGCTCAAACGTAAAAGTAAATCTTCCCAATTGAGATTGCGCAAGCGAACGTAATCTTAATTTTTTATATAGGTTGCGGCATCCAGGATAAGCACAAGTGCCATTTCGATGAACAACACACGTCCTGCCTTTCTGTTGTAAACAAACACAGCGTCAGCTCACGTGTAAGGTCTCTCCCGCACATACGTCATTATGTAGGAAACTTGTGCTCCAGACTGTCGTGAACGCGCTTAGGACTGTTTGTCGAGGCTGTGGATTACAGGTAATAATGTTGTAAATAATGTTCAGTTTCTTGCATAGACCGATCGTGTCGCTTCACAAGACCTCAATGTATCGTCAGGAGCCACGGGTATTAATTTTGTTTTGTCTGTATATGTTTTTTTTTGACAGTTGCCGTTGACTTGCATTATATAAATCACCAAGGACCACGGTTTCAGCTAAAAACCTTCTTTACTGTTCTACTGAAGAAAAAAAAAGACACCTACATCTTGGATGGCCAGAGAGTGAGTAAATTAACAGTGAATCTTAATTTTTGGGTGAACTGTCCCTTCAGTTCCACTAAAATAATGACTAGTTAGCTGTTTCCATGTTAACTGGCGTTGTCATACAGATGGAACACGTCTAGACTGGTGTTATCAGACAGGTAACGGAAGCTTTATATCTTATTCAGCAAAGCAAGGCCAGTGTCCCGATCAGTTTCAGAGTGCTCAGGATACTCCAAAACCTTCTCTTTTACATCATACCTGCTAAATGTAAACATAATAATGAAGAGATGTGGTGTGCAGTTACTTTTTGCTTTTATCACGCATGGTGTTAAAGCAAAAAGTAAATATTGTGAACAATATGAGAAGTCTCTAAAAAAAGAGGGTATATAAGTTTAATGGATAACAAGAAATTCAGTTATAACAACATGTGTGTGTGTGTGTGTATATAGAGCACTACTCTAAACACAATATTATAAAATAGAGGTATCCAGACATCTGATAAAAATACTCTATGATCGGATGCAAAGTCAGTCAACTATCCATTAACAGGCCATCAGTCAACATGCCGAGCCTTAAAAGTTCAAATTACGGCGTTAAACTCGGCTACCTCATCAATTTTTTACTGTTTCATTATGAGCGCCTCTTCTGGCCTTGGCTCGCTAAATTATTTACCACAAGATACAAACCAAAACAAAACAGAAAAGTTGCACTGAGAAACTGGACAAATAACAACAAAGTGACATTAAAAAACAATCTGGGCTGAATGTTACGTCTAAGATAACATTTATTTTTATACTCTGTATTTTTAAGTTTGCTTTTATTTAAAATTTCCAATTACTTTGAACTTCCAACTTCAGCTAAATATTTATGCAATAAATAGTTGGCATAAAAAAGTTGGTATTGTAGTTTGTTTGGTTTGCATTCCTACCTGTGTTTCCTCACTCCATTAACTCTGGCCACCTCATCTTCATCCTCTTCCTGTCCACGTCGGTCTTCCCGTGACATCCTGCCGCCGAGATGAGTTGGGACGCTGCAGTAGAGCTCGGATTTGAGGTCCTCTCCGTCTTCGTACGAGTGGCCGGCCGTCTCAAAACCGCTCAGCACGGTCTCAGTGTCCGAATCTGTGGCAACCGAGCACAAACAGACATGGCTCAGAGGGACAATGCCTGGCCGACAGCAACAGGCTCCCAGAGGAAACCTGAGCAGGGGATCAGGTGGCGTTTAATGGAACCGGAAGTGACTGGACACATCAGTGAGAAAGGTGGTTCATGATTATGAAGCTCATTCTGAAGATTTACTGTAACAGCAATTACAACGCAAGTTGCTGACAAGTATTAATTGGGCTCATGGTCTTTAATGATATTGTAAATCGTGGATTTCATATGATTAAGTGTTATAGGAATAATAACGTAAATCTATATACTTATTAACTTGAGAGAACTCATTTTCATAAAAGGTGACGTTGTTGAGCCTTGGTGCTCATGTGGGAAATGCAGGTTTGAATTCATTCTGCACAGTTTTATGATCTCATTCCTTGTACAGTATCTCCTAATACATTTTTGTCACTATTTTATTCAATAAAAGAAGCAAATGCATACACCTGAAAACGTTACAGAAATTAGCATATTTACGATTAAAATACTACAAACAAATAAAACACTAAATGAGATGCTATTCATTGTAAATGTTCTCCAGTAAATCCCTACTACTATATCTGCAAAATATACTATATATATTATTTTATTTATTTGTAAAACATGGCAAAATTATTTAAAGGGTTAGTTTTAGAAAATTCTGTCATTAATTACTCACCCTCATGTCGTTCCAAACCCGCAAGACCTTCATTTATCTTCGGAACACAAATGAAGACATTTTTGATGAAATCCGAGAGCATTCTGAACCATCCATACACAGCAACATCACTGCAACTTTCAAGGCCCAGAAAGCTAGTGAAGAGATCGTCAAAATAGTCCATGTGACTCCAGTGGTTCAACCTTAATGTTATGAAGCGACGAGAAAACTTTTTGTGTGCAAAAACAAACAAAAATAACGGCTTTATTCAACAATCTCTTCTCTACCCTGTCACTCTCTTAAGCTATTCACTTTGTTGAGCTATTCACAAAGTACAGAGCTTCCGGGTTTTACGGCAAAACGCTGGCTCACTATTGGCCGAGCATGATCACATGCATGCGTTGTGGTGCTTACGTGAATCGCGTAGGAGACTAGCATGGTAGAGAAGAGATTGTTAAATAAAGCCGTTACTTGTGTTTGTTTTTGCGCACAAAAATCACTCTTATCGCTTCAAAAAATTAAGGATGAACCACAGGAGTCACATGGACTTTTTTTAACGATCTCTTTACTACCTTTTGGGCCTTGAAAGTTGCAGTGATGTTGCTGTCTATGGATGGTTCAGAAAGCTCTTGGATTTCATAAAAAAGATCTTAATTTGTGTTCAAAAGATGAATGAAGGTCTTACGAGTTTGGAACAACATAAAGGTGTGTAATTACTGACAGTATCCATTTTTGGGTGAACTAACCCATTAATGCAATCACTAGGGGTACACAGATAAGCCGATAATTATTTTTATGTTATGGCCAATAAGCAATAGCCTAAATGGCAAGTGATCTAAAAACATTTAAATGCATGATATGTGTATAATAAGTGAATTAGGCATCATATTATAATGTACGCACCAGACAGAGCATCATGGAACTCGTCTTCACTGAGGACGCTGCGGGGCGACGATCCTTTGACCAGTGACTGCTCTAGCTCATGATGTTCAGTGGCCAGCGTCTGCAGGGCTTCTGATAGGATTTTATTCTTCTCCACCTCATGCTCCAGTTTCAAACTGCGTGACTGGACAAACAGACACACTCAGAAATCCACTATGCAAAGAAACTCATTGCGGAATATAATCTGGCAGATTTCACATATCTGACCCAAGGCCGTAACCATGTCTTGAACATTGGGGGGACAACATTTTTTTTGAAGGGGGTCTTTTTATTTAAATACATTAAATAATTAAAGGATTAAAAGGGATTTAAGGGAATAAAGAAGAAATAAGAATGGTAAAAGAAGTTCTAGGTCAAATTATAGCCTATATAGTTGTGAAGTAATCCATTTAAACTCTTTGCAGTCTCGTCAAATTTCAGTTATGAATAACCATTTAAATGATAGCATATTTTCAATTCAAAATGGCGAAATTATATTAAAAAAAGTTGAGTAGCTTGCATCACTGTATGTGACTGTGGGTTGTTAAATATCCATTGTAAAACAGTTGTCATATATTAAATGTTATTTTTGGGGTTTTAGCATCTTTATTTGACAAATAGGGACCTAAAACTGTTGGAGAGAGAGATCGAATTCAAACCTGTATAGTCCAAGCGAGCACCAAGGCTCAAAAGAATCACAAAAACACATGCGTTAACCAACAATTCAGACAGTGTAAATATGTTTTCCATTGGGACGAATGAAGTTAGTGTCACGTGAACTGCCGCAGCGCACACACAGTCTGCTCCGGTCCAGAGAAACTAGAGTACAGAGCGGATCATATGTGTGAGTCGGAGCAGACAACAAAACGTATTGGACCCATTTAAATTCTGCACAGAATGCTATATTGTAAAGCGATATAGAGGAGATTAGGAGGAGAAACAGTTAGAGATTAGGAGGAAACTGCGGCTTTACTGAGCTCAACGGCTCTGGACGTGCTGTGATATAAACTTAACGCTATTGGCTATTTTAAAAAAGGGTTCAGATAATTCCACCAATCAGAGAATCAGCAACAAGCAAAACACGTCAAAAGAGCTCTTTAGCTCCACACACTCTCATGAAGCATCACAAATTACGTCTCCCTACACTCTCAAAATATATAAATATTTATATATATTTGTCATCCACAATGCTTCATGGGATTGCAGTTCTTTCCCTCACTAAAGCGTTAAAGATGCAGTCTTTTTACCCGATTACTTTTATGCTTCCAATAAAACCTTGTAAATGTTGTGATTCACCTCGTAACTGGTTGGCTTGGTTCATGGCTAATAACACTTTAACGAAGACTTTATTATAATCACTATGGGAAAAATTTATAGAAAAATAATTCTGAAAAAGTGGGCGGGCACTAATGCACTTTATGGACATGTGCAGCGCAGCAGATACATACTCCTTCCTGTCTGGAGAAAAGCCCCAGGCACTGGTGCAGTGAGGAGCAGGTTTCACTGGAGGCTTCACAGACCTCCTTCAGCTTCTGAACGACTGTCGCAGGCAACCCTAAAAAAAAAGCACTGTGGCTTTAGAACAACAGATCTACATATGCAGTTTTGGCCATTAAAATGCAGCGGATGATTTGAGCCCTTACGTTCCATCAGGCCATCTTCTTTCACCATGGACAGGAGGACCAACACATCAGCCTCCAGTCTCTGATGGCACAACTCAGCCCGCTGCCAAACAAAAGAGGAACAAGACAACAAAAATAAATAAAAAAGGGATAATGTGAAAGAGAAAGGTTATGACTGTAATAAAAGGTATGGGTTAGTCAACTTTACCACTTTCTGTGGTTAAAGCGAAAAGGGGAAGTCAGAATTAATTTTCCATTTACTGCAGAAATATAGGAGCATGAGATATTTACAGTTCATTTGATTCATTTTTTTATTTAATAGTTATAATAAAACAAAATAAAATAAATAATTTAAACTTTACATTTTTTTAAATTTTATTGATTTAAATGTATTAAAGACAAAAAATCTTAGATATATAGATATATAGATACTTTTTTGTTTGAGGTTGTCTTGTTTTTTCAACATTTCATGGCATTTTAGTGTATGTATGTGTGTATATATATATATACACACACACACACATATATTACTGTTGTATAAATTAAATATAAATTAATCCTTAGTAAAGCTACAAAAGTTATTCAGTCAAGAACAGTGAGCTGATTTGCCGCTCAAGAAACATTTATTATTTTTATCAATGTTGAACAGTTCTGTTATTTTTTTCCAGGATTCTTTGATGAATAGAAAGTTAAAAATAACAGTATTTATCTGAAATAGAAAGCTTTTGTAACAAAAGTCTGGAATCAGTAATAATTTTTTATTGGGAAAGAAATTAAAGAAATTAATACTTTTTTATTCAGCAAGGATGCATCAAATTGATCAAAAGTGACAGTATAGACACTTATAATGTTACAAAAGAGTATATTTAAAATAAATGCTGTTCTTTTGAACTTTCCATTCATCAAAAAAATCCGGAAAAACAATTGTGGACACAGCTGTTTTCAACATAATAATAATAATAATAATAATAATAATAATAATAATAATAAATGTTTCTTAAGCATCAAATCCGCATATTAAATGATTTCTGAAGGATCATGTGACACTGAAGACTGGAGTAATGATGCTGAAAATATAGCTTTGATAACAGGAATAAATTGCATTTTAAAATATATTCAAATAGAAAACAATTATTTTAAATTGTAATAATATTTCACAATATTATTTTTTTTTTGTAATTTTTATCAAATAAATGCTGTCTTGGTGAGCATAAGAGACTTCTTTTAAAAACATTAAAAATCTTACCGATCCCAAACTTTTGAACGGAAGTGTTTATATTATATTATACTCTCATTTTTATTTATTTTATTTTTTTAAATCCTGACTAAATATAGCTTTCCCTGTCCAGTCATCTTTGTCATAATTTCTGTAAAGATAAGGTTGTCACATGATGGTTTCAGAACAGCTACATGTCCTCCTAGAAGAGGAAGAAAGGGCGGTCACATGCATTTTTTTCAGCTGATGTGATTGTCAAGATACACATTTCTCACCTGAAGTGAGTCAGAAAGCTCATTTACAGACACAACGTTGTCTTCCTCTTCCTCACTGTCTGGGTCCTGTGAGCAGTAATGTGTGCTAAAGGCTGAATGTTCCTCTATGGCCTCCAGCCATCTCTGAAAAATAACAAATATTTACATAATGCTCTCCACTCTAGATTAAACAAAGGAGCAGAAAGGAATCTCACTTTTCTGGTGTCTTCGGGGTTGTTCTTCTGTGACACTTTGAAATGGTGAACACTGTCGTCAAAGTATTTGACAGTGAAATAGCAGTTATCCTTCGCTTTAATCTGAAAGTTGAAAAGAAAAGCAGTTTTGCAAGCCTTGTTCAAAATCCCACAAAACATGATTCGGCATCTTATGATAAATCATAAAATGGTTATTACCATGCACTGTGCTTGTGTTAGCGGTTTGGAAACTTGCCGGCGTGTGTTTGAATCTGCATCTGACCTTGATGAGTTGAAAAAAATATGAAAAATGACAGTTTTCAAATATTTTTTCTGCTACTTTTGAAAAATATGTCTTTAATTTCAGCAAATGTGATATCATTCAATTGTATTATATATTAACATTTATTTTAATAATAGCATTATATTTTGGGAATAGAGGCAGATACTCACTGTTTAGGGTACCATGACAAGACTCCGTCTTGAAGAACTACCCAGTAGGAGTGCCAGCCAAAGAACCTTGAGCTCTACAACAATAAATCAAATAAATAATAAAGAAATTCAGGAAAAGAAAGAATAAATAAATAAATATAATAAATACAGAAAGAATAAATAAATAAAAACAGAAAAAAAAACAGAGAGAATAAATAAATTAATACATAAAAAAAAAAATATATATATATATATATATATATATATATATATATATATATATATATATATATATATATATATATATATATATATATTTAATACAGAATAAATAATACAGAATGAAAAAACACAAAAATGATACAAATAAATAAATAAAATAAACAAAAAATAAATACAAAAAGAATACATAATAAATATGAATTAATACATATTTTATTAATAATTTAAATATTTCTACTGGCAAAATAATAACAAATAATATTAATAATAAATTATAAATAAAACATCATATTAATTATTAGTATTTAATTAATTATTAGAATATTCCTAATTGCATAATAATAATAAATAGTAATAATTATAAGTTGATTTGAATTATAAAATGTATAATAATAATAATAAATAGTTTTAATAATAATTATTACCATTGTTTTTATGTCATAGTTATGCCAAGTTGTTTTGTCAATAAGTCAATAAAAACATAGTACTCATTATGTATATTTTATTAATAATTAAAATATTATTAATTGCATAATATGAATAAAGTATAATATTACTAATAATTAAATAAATAAAAAAATTATATTCTGCAAGCGGTTCACAAACTTTTTCTTGCCACTGTAAATACGAATAAATAAACACGAATAAATAAATAAAAAAATACACAAAAAAAGCAAATACACAAAAAAATTATACATGTAGAAAGAATAAATAAATAAATTATAAATACAGAAAGAATAAATAATACATTTAGAAAGAATTATATATATATAGGTTTTGATAAAGCATACCTTCCAAAGAGGCCCCTCGAATGTTTTAACATGTTGCGTCATGCCCTGTAGGATCAAAGTGTTGTACAACATCATAAATTAGTGTAAATTATGCTAAATATCAGTGTTATGATATATGGTGATGGACAAGGTATTTTTGAAACAAGCCGCACAAGTTTTTACAAAAATATTGCATACATTTGTGACACTCTTACATCAGAACTGTCCAGTTAAATGAACCTACTTTCATAACATTTCCTGCAATGATCTGCTTCATTTCCGCATCATTAGCCAAGTCAAAAACAGTCTGATCTGAAAACAAATATGCAAAAATTAACATCAGCATGTTATGAGTGACCACAAAAGATGATTCATAAATTTGTAGACGTAAAGTAAAAAAATGGGACTAGGACAGTAACAAAACTGAAACAGAACAGAACATTTACAGAATTGCACAGGCAACTGAGCATATATTGACTTAAATATGATGCTAAAAATGATGCTACAATAAGTTGGCGCCCAGTACCGTTTTTGTTCTTGACGTTAGGGTTGGCCTTGTGCTGCAGGAGTTTGAAGGCACACTGTTTCTGACCCCTGTAAGCGGCGCAGTGCAGCGGTGTATTTCCCAGCAGGTCCGTGCAGTTTATGTCCGGGGGTTTCTTCATGTTTAGCTACACGAGTAACAAGAGAGTTATTATCAACGTAAAATCATGTTGACGTCTTTTAAATGGTTAGGCAAAGGTTACCAGTCTAGTGAGGGTAGCTATGGCTCCTTCCCGTGCCGCCTCCAGCAGCTGCTCCTCTAGTTTCCTCTCTTCAGTCCTCTCTGCAGCTAGTTAATAAAAAAAATATTAGCAATAATTTAGTAACTAAAGTAATCACTCAGCAGATTTTATCCAAAGCACCTTCAGTACACTTAGCAGCGGGACATTTTATGAAGTTACAGCATGCTTACCCTCCAACATGCTTTTAATCTCAACGCTCTGGGTAACATCTTTAGGTATCTGCGCCGTCCCATTGATGACAAAAGGACAAGCGTCATATTGAAGAAGCAACATCACAACCTCCTAAACAGCAAAATCAGCATTTAGCATTCAATTAGTATTCAGAGACCAATCAGTGTTCGGCATTCAGCATTCAATCGGTATTCAGCATTCACGTGAGTAGTTATTTTGGTTAAAAACATAATATTAATTATGTATTAATATATTACTAATTAACATATTACTAATTATATAATAATAATATTAATTAAATAACTATTATTGTAATTACAGAATGTATAATAATAATAATAATAATATATAATTAATAATTATTGTTGTCATATTTATGCCAAGTTCCTTTGTCAATAAAAGTTAAAAAATAATAATATTCAAGTGGTTGTGTCAATAAGTCAATAAATACAAATTATTCTTTATGAGTATTTTATTAATAATTAGAATATTACTAATTATATGATGATGATAATAAAATTACTATTATTGCAATTATAGAATGTATAATACTACTACTACTACTAATAAATTGTTTTATTAATAATAATCATTATTACAATTGTTGTTGTCATATTTATGCCAAGTTCTTTTGTCAATAAAAGTAAACAACATTTGTTTATATTCATTATAAGTATTTTATTAATAATTGGAACATGTCTAATTGCATAATAATAAAATAGTATAAATAATAAATTATAAATAAAACATAATATTAATTATTAGTATTTTATTAATAATTAGAATATTACTAATTGCATAAGAATAATAATAAATCGTTATAATTAAAAAAATAATATCATTGTAATTTTAAAATACATAAATTGTAATTATAATAATAATAACATATCATAATTTATTATTTTAATTATTATTACCATTGTTGTTGTAATATTGATAAGTGGTTTTTATTAATAATTAGAACATTACTAATTACATAATAATATGAATAATATGTCAATAAAACATAATATTCATTATTAGTATTTTATTAATAATTAGAATATTACTAATTGCATAATACTATTAATAATAATAATAATAATAATAATAATAATAATAAAGAGTAATAATAATAAAATGTATATTATTGTTATTAGAAAATGTATAATAATAACAAAAACATATAATAATAAATTGTTTTATTAATAAATTATTAATAAATTACCATTGTTGTCATATTTATGCCATGTTTTTTTTTCAAGTCAATAAAAACTTAATATTCATTTAGAGTATCGATTAATGATTAGAATATTACTAACTGCATAATATTAATAATAATAATAATAAAGTTTAATATTATTAATACTTATTAATACAAATATTATTATTGAGTAATTATAAAATGTATAATAATTAACAATAAATAATTGTATTAATAATTATTAATATTTTATTATATTATTTATGCCAAGTTGTTTTGTGATCTGAAAGGTTGCAAATGTATTTCTATCTTTGTTTTGGACAGTCTAATTGTTGTTAAAATGCTACACTTTTTTTTTTTTAAATCCAGAGTAAAATGTTTATAATTATCCAGAAACATACACTAAAGAAATGACTTTTCCTTTGAATTCCAATGTTGGGTGCTATTTTCTTTAAGAGACCTTCTAAAAGGGGCCATTTATCCATCAAATAACCGAATATCACTCTAGCTTATATCCATAGTCTCAGTGCCTTATGATATATTATAAAAGTAATACATACTTTTCTCCCTGTGAATGCTGCTTTATGAAGGGCCGTGTCTCCAACATTATTTGGCAAGTTGGCATCTGCTCCAGCCTGTAGGAAGCACAGAAGAGCTAAAATCAGAAACTCTCACAAAGCCCTTCTTCCAATATAATTCTTCTCATAAATATACACATATACACACATATATCATACATAGATGTGTGTTATATCAAAAGCCTGAGATGATCGATACCTTCAGTAATGCCTCAACAACATCCTTGTGTCCAAAGTAACTGGCCAGATGAAGAGGCGTCCAGCCATGATTTGATTTGCTCTTGCCTGAAACAATGCAATGCCATTAGAACTACTCAAACATGTATAGAGAGATATGAACGGTCAATGGAAATGTGCTGTACCCTTGCAGTTGATGTCGATCTTGGCCTCCTCCTTTATCTTGGACATCAAAAGCTTCTGGATACCTTCTAGGTTCCCATTCCTGGCATCCCTGAGGAACTTCTCCTCCGGGTCCAGCTCCTCCATGGCTTTACCAACAAAACAAACAGAAAAGCATTACAAACCATAAATCTGAGCCAGTAAGTGTGAAGAAGAGCAGGACTGCGAGAAATAATAGCTGGAACACTGTTTTGAAATCCACTGTCAATTTGTTTTTTCGCTAATCGAAAATTATGAGTGCAAATTCTTTGAAATGACTCCCATGTGATTTCCTTGTTTAGTTTGAAGGAAAAAGCTGACAAGCACATGACACCGCTTCGATACGCAGGAATTTTCATAAAAAATAGAGCAGGAATCCGAACCCACATCCTCAGAAATACCCTCATAATGAAGGCTTTTGAGGAATGTTTATTTGTTCATCTCTCATTCATCATTGTATTGCATTGCATTATATGTTTTTGGTTTACTCTTTATTTTAAGGTGTCAGTATTACTATTAGAGTGTAATAATTATACATTTAAGTACTGAGTAATAATAATTAACTACATGTTCTTATAAGGTTAGGGTGAGGGTTTGATTTAGGGTTAATTGCATGTAATTATGCATAATTTATAGTTGTTATGTGTAACAATGGCACTGTAAAATAAAGTGTTACCTGTTATTGCACCCACAATAAAAACTACAGAGTTTTGATCATAACACACATTGATGGGTGATAATATGATAGGTCTTCAAAAACATATGGGTGATTCTATAATTGCAGGTACATTTGATGTCCAAAGTCATCATTTTTTCAGCTTTTTTCAAATGGATATATTTTTTTATTATTTTAATAATGTGTCACTCATTGTCATGATCACAAGACGTTAAAGGCCATAACAATATAATATTTTCTGTAAAAAGTGTCTTGTATAGCTGAAAATCATGATTTCTTGTTCTTATATTTTTTCCATCATGTATTATCAAAATATTTTACTTTTCTTTTGGTAATATTTTATTTATTGTATTTATAAAATGCCTAAATAGGCATTTTATAAATACAACATTAAAATTAAAAATCTACAACATTAAAATGTTCAAAAACAATTTATCTTATAAAAATGTGTCCATAAATCTTGTCAATTCTGTTACCGTACCATATTTTTCCTTTAAATTGGTGGAATTATGTCCAACAACTGCAAGATACAGGAAATGATGTCACTTTCCCTCACTGATAAGATCTGAAGCACTGAAAGGTGTATGTGCTCTCTCTGAGAAAATATTTTAATCTAAAAAGTTCTTACACCAAGAGTTATTTTGTAAAACGTCAAAATTGTTACCACAATATTAAAAGGAAAACAGAATTGATCACTGATCACACAGTGGGTTGTTTAAAAGTATTTTAATCATGATTTCATGAGTGCTCTGTGCTAGCAAGTACAGTTTTTGGCTAAAAAGTTTAAAATGGTCAATTCTCATACTGTCAAACTCCGTTACCAAGGTAGAGTAACATTGTTGACAGTATGTAAAGAATTGACAAGTAACAGAGTTGACAAACAATACTATAAAGAAATCTGTTTTTTCATTAAAAGTTTTAAAAAAGAAAGTAACTTGTGTTTGGCAAGCACCGAACTGTTAAAATGTTATATGTTTTCAATAAGATATTGGAAAGAATTTCTGTTAGTGAACCGTTTTTTCCCTTAACTTTTTGAAATGCTAAAAGTATCTCCAATTATAGAATCCCTCATATGCAATTTTCTATTTTTTTCTCAATAAAGATTTTTCAGACTATTTTATATGTCAGGGTTCAGACGTCGACGTACAACAGCCACTGAACCAACCAAGAAAGTTGGTATCCAATGTCTTGGTATGCAGATTAACAACGTCACTTTTAACACAATAACCGTTTGGTAAAACCATAAAGCTTTCTTTGTGTTGAATGTAGGCCAGTAGCCTAAAGGAAACAAGTATATTTACGCCAAACTAGGTCTAAACCACAATTTAACCTAATTAAAGTGGTAATTGGCAGATAAAAATCACCTGGTTGTGTTGTCCAAGACAACTAAGATCAATAAACTATCTGAGCTGAGGTAACAATCTTTTTTTCATTCAAAGAACAAGTTACACCACAAAGTTGGCTTTTGTACGCCTATAACGGCTGAAATGGCTTGAGTGAAGATTAAATCTTTCCCTAAACATCATTAAAGAACAAAGTAAAATGGACTGAGCAAAATCATGTTACTGTCATGTGACTTTCTAGACTTCTCAAGTCTGGGCACAAACTTGTCTGAGATAAACATCACCAGAAGTTTTCAACTTGATCAACCCGTTTTATTGCTTCATATCCTTTGAAGTAGTAAAGACAGTTGAGACTTAAAACGATAACCCTTATGCAAAGCCTAGAAACGTTTCTATACACGGACTCTTTTAATTCATTTAGATCCGAGCACTGGAGATCTCAGAGATCTGGAGATGTCAGCAGGATGTGGGTTTATGACTTATGACTTTAAGAATTAGGTGAGAATTTGGCCATGAGCTGCAGTCAAAAATAGTCGGAGATATATGCAAAGCAGCATAATAAAATCCAAATATATTATAGCCTATATAAATCAACGTTCTTTAATACGTTAAATAATCCACTTTCTATAGGCTACATTTCAAAGGTAACGTATTAGAAATATATTCAAATAGTTTACTTTTAAAAAAAATTATATAAAAATTAATATAAAGAAGACTTGCCTGTTTTTGAAAGTTAAAGCATGACTTGAGGTTCGAGACACGCTAACATCCCTAATCCAGAGTCACTCCGGAATAAAAAATAAATACATTAAAAAAAGACTTCCATAAATTATGCTTTATCATAGATTTGACAAAGCATGTGATGCACGCTTCCTGTTTGTGTAACTCACACATGTGGGTCTTTCCTAATAGTGCAAAGTTCTTTACAAACATCTTCCACAAACATCTTAAAATCTGTTGTGCAACTACACACAGAATGTGCGCGTGCGACCGCTCGCGAAATGAACACAAACTACGGCAGTATGTAAATGAACAGCTGACTGACAAAACAAATGATGACTATGCACTTCCGGTTTCGACAAAAAACAACAATATAGATAGATAAAAGTCTATACTACTACTATTACTACTACTACTACTACGACGACGACTACTACTAAATAAATAAATAAATTTCACAAACAAACAAATAAATAAGTACATTTCACAAACATACATTTTTCGTTCATGTCTCTTATTTTGAAATATCTTGCGGAAGTTAGTCAGTTGCTTCATCAGTATGGAGGAATCCAAAGCGGACGGCGTGTTAGCGCCTTTACCTGGACGATGTGCTTTTTATGTAGTAAAAAAGAAACGATACTGCAAGATGATTGTTGGAAGTGGGAAAACATTCTGCGGGGAACATGCAAATGCTGTATGTTAGTGAAAATACGTTATAATGTCCATGTTATCCTGCTCTGAATGAATGCGTTTCTTGTTCCCTTGCCCCCATTAATACTAGTTTATCAAATAAGTAACTGTTTGCTTAAACTTTTTCATTTTCATATAGGGAGAAGAGAGTGAGAGAAAACGAATCCCCTGTCCTTTGGACCCAAAACAGTAAGACTTTAACTCTTCTGAAAAGTTTGGAGAGGGTTCTGTTGTCAGAAGCATAAACGTAAAGTATAGATCAGTCCAAACGGAATCAAATAAATTATTCCAGAGCTTCAGATTTATGCATACAGAAATATTAAAGCCCTCTAGAAATTAAATAAATCATTTAAAGTCATGTGTAAAATATTTAATATTAATATTGACTAATCTAGAAGTGAATGAATGAATTATGACTGGTGTCAAGCTGATTTTTAGCACCATCTTTGTCACCACAGTCAAGATAGAAATGTTACTGTGTATTATACTGTGTGTACAGTTTATTACAATTTGTTAGTTATTTTAACATAATATTATTTTTTCATAAATATCTGATTGTGTTGACAGAAACGACTGCCATGAAACCTAAAAGAGGTGTATTTTTATAAAAAATTAACCTCTATACCCTTCTGTCTGGATATAGTAGTAATGTTGCTTAAAAGATACATATTTATGTTTGTGTTATGTATGTTTTTGAATATATATATATATATATATATATATATATACACACTCACCTAAAGGATTATTAGGAACACCATACTAATACTGTGTTTGACCCCCTTTCGCCTTCAGAACTGCCTTAATTCTACGTGGCATTGATTCAACAAGGTGCTGAAAGCATTCTTTAGAAATGTTGGCCCATATTGATAGGATAGCATCTTGCAGTTGATGGAGATTTGTGGGATGCACATCCAGGGCACGAAGCTCCCGTTCCACCACATCCCAAAGATGCTCTATTGGGTTGAGATCTGGTGACTGTGGGGGCCATTTTAGTACAGTGAACTCATTGTCATGTTCAAGAAACCAATTTGAAATGATTCGAGCTTTGTGACATGGTGCATTATCCTGCTGGAAGTAGCCATCGGAGGATGGGTACATGGTGGTCATAAAGGGATGGACATGGTCAGAAACAATGCTCAGGTAGGCCGTGGCATTTAAACGATGCCCAATTGGCACTAAGGGGCCTAAAGTGTGCCAAGAAAACATCCCCCACACCATTACACCACCACCACCAGCCTGCACAGTGGTAACAAGGCATGATGGATCCATGTTCTCATTCTGTTTACGCCAAATTCTGACTCCCATCTGAATGTCTCAACAGAAATCGAGACTCCTCAGACCAGGCAACATTTTTCCAGTCTTCAACTGTCCAATTTTGGTGAGCTCATGCAAATTGTAGCCTCTTTTTCCTATTTGTAGTGGAGATGAGTGGTACCCGGTGGGGTCTTATGCTGTTGTAGCCCATCCGCCTCAAGGTTGTGCGTGTTGTGGCTTCACAAATGCTTTGCTGCATACCTCGGTTGTAACGAGTGGTTATTTCAGTCAAAGTTGCTCTTCTATCAGCTTGAATCAGTCGGCTCATTCTCCTCTGACCTCTAGCATCAACAAGGCATTTTCGCCCACAGGACTGCCGCATACTGGATGTGTTTCCCTTTTCACATCATTCTTTGTAAACTCTAGAAATGGTTGTGCGTGAAAATCCCAGTAACTGAGCAGATTGTGAAATACTCAGACCGGCCCGTCTGGCACCAACAACCATGCCACGCTCAAAATTGCTTAAATCACCTTTCTTTCCCATTCTGACATTCAGTTTGGAGTTCAGGAGATTGTCTTGACCAGGACCACACCCCTAAATGCATTGAAGCAACTGCCATGTGATTGGTTGATTAGATAATTGCATTAATGAGAAATTGAACAGGTGTTCCTAATAATCCTTTAGGTGAGTGTGTATATATATATATATATATATATATATATATATATAAGACAGTATATTTTAAATATTTGTTGTAATGGCATGTTTTTATTAAGGCCAGTATCACTGATACTAAAACTGCTACTGATGTCTCTATGAAATAGATTTTTTAAAAACATTAATGATAGACATTCAACATTACAGTATAATTGAAAGTTGTCAATTTCAGCATTTATTTTATTACTTTTAATTTAAGTTAACCTAACAATCTTCATATAAACCGATTATAATAAAAGTCATATTTACCTTTGACCTTTATATATATAATCAAAATACAGAAATTTAATAAAGTTATCAAACACTTTACAGTCTGCATAAATTATAAATTAAATATAGATTAATTCTTATTAAAGCTACAATTTTCTCTGTTACCTTTGTTCTTTGATTAACTTTAATGACCGACATCACAGCAACCTTTTTATTAGGCTGCTGTGACTTTAAATTCACAAGGAAGGGGGGTTAAATCGCCTCCGGTAGAAATTAGAAATCGCATTCGCGGGGGCACTGCGGTGCGATCGAAAAGGGCACTTTCACGATTAAAGGGGCATATATATATATATATATATATATATATAAATAGCAGGTAGAGTTTTGTCCCATGTCTCAATGGTAGAACGTTTATGTTATATTCAAAAACCATCTCTCCTGTTCTAAACAGCACTGTATTTGAAGATAATTTGGCTAAACACCTGAAGAAATGTAACTCGAAAGAGAAACCAAAACCTGTACGTATGAATAACTCCACCAACCCTTATCTCTTAAGAGTACATTTCATAGCACAGTTCTTGTGCTAATAACTGCTATGTTTGATTTGTATATATTAGATTTATTATGTGAAGGACATCAATGCTGGGTGTGCAAGTGAAGACGAAATCATAGAAGAGGTGACCAAACTGTCTATGAGCATATATCTAAATTTCATGGCTTTAAAGAAGATAAGTGCTTAATGATGTGTTAATGCAGATATCCATTGCTGATCGATCCAAAGAGGAATTGGATGAGTTGATTGTGAAACTCAAAACTGCATTACAAGGTAAGCAGCTGTCATTTGGGTTTTATCACGACTATCAAATCTGTTTATGTTATTCATTAATTTGATGCCAAAAGACATTATGAACAAATAGGGAAAATAAGAATTGGTGGCTTTGATGTTGGAGGGATTAATGTCATTTTTATTTAATTATGAGGTATGTTTTCCTCAGGTCTAAATACCAAACTCGTTGAAAAAACACTCTCACATTCTGCTCTATATGAGCCTCTAAATGACCCAAAGAATGGAGATTCTGCTTTTAAACACCTCAAGCAACAGGTAAATCATTCCAGAACTGCCAAACTATACATACTGTACTCTATATCAGGGATGGGTAACTGAAGAGTTTTGCTCCAACCCTGATAAAAACTCACCTGCCTGTAGCTTTTGTAGGAAACTCATTAGCAAAGACCAGGAGACTCGGTTGTATCCTCAGCAGGATTCTTTATTGAGAATATTCTGTTGGTTGTTGGTTGCAGTCATCCAGTGCAACAGTTTATATACATTTTTAGGGGGCAGTGCTTAGAAATGGAGACAAAGCACCTGGCTGACAAGCTTAAAGCATGCAAAATACAGTTTTAGCAACACACCACCGACTCTAGAGTGTGGCCAGTCCTAATCCAATCAGAATAACTATTCAAAGAATGTTGCAGGGGTTCCAATAGCCATTAAAGACAAGGGAAAAAGACAGCGGTAATCAGAAAATTCTTGCTGGAAACGTTGCTTAACAGAATCATTAATTTGATATCATCATCTTTACCTTAAAATGCTAAATACAATGTACTTCAGCCCAGTTTTTAATGTCATGTTATGTCAGATCAGCAGATCTTAAACAGATTCTTAAATTTGTAATCCCACACTTTCTGCGTTTAACTCCTCTTTTAGACATACATTCGCAAACTTACCTAAGCGCTTTCCCTTGGGAGACTCTCCCGCTGCCATTTTGAAGTGCGTTCAACTTCGTCAAGTGGGCGTGGGAAGTTTATTTGGACAGACCCTCAACCCCTCGATTTCGAGTCTACTCAATATGTACACTTTAGGCTAGGGATGTCAATTTACACAAATTTGCATGATCGATTGTTGTTTCAATTAACGATTGATTAATCGTTAGCCTTAATACTGCAATGTGTCTACAGCAGTGGCTTATAGTCAACAGCATGACGGTGTGCAAACGCTGCTCAAAACGCCATGTTCCTTACCGAATTAATGAGAAGGGTTTTTAGTCTAAATAAAGGGCTAGTAGGATTGTAAAATGAGTCAATGTGATTGATCATTTAATGAAAATAATTATTCAATAATCAAATATAACAACTAATACAACGTGTCAACAACGCCACTTCAGATGCGTGCTTGTCAGAATGTGTAACTCTTGTTGTGGATGCGCTCTTCCCGCAACAACACGCTGAAAAACACCGCGACTGAACCAAAAGAATTCACAATTTATTACAATAGTGTTCTCATTATAATGTTATGTAATATGACAGTCCAAAGTTATTATTAGTTGTGCATTGCTGAATGAACACCGGTAAACTGATGCCCTTTGCTAGCAGGTTATTTAACTCAAAGAAATGCATCCTATATGAGATTAATCAGAAACAAAATAAACATAATATTGCGTATTATATCTGCACAAAATGATGCGAATGCACAAGTGAACTTGATCTAGTTACGTGCTAGTCATCAATTGTGTACATTTTTGTATTTTCTCCAACAGCCTAAGCATGCATACAGGCCTATAGAATGTTGCATAAAACAAATTCATAAGGAGAAAAACTAAATAATAAATCGGCTCCATTGCAGATTTCAAGTGATCAAGGGTTTAGGGCGTTCCATTTTAAACACATTGCAAGGGTTCCGCCAGTAGTGGGCACTACTGCTACGTAAGCAATGACGTACATCTGAGTGAACAAGATGGAGGGAAGGGCATAAAAGGGGGTGGAGCTAAACTCTGCAGGACAGTGTCTCTCCAGGACCGAAGTTGCCCATCCTTGCTTTGTATGAATGGTCTTTATTTTCAAGCATGTTCATAATATCTGATTTCACAGGCCTCGATTCTTGGAAACATGGAGGTTTTGGAACTGCTCAGGCCAAACAGATGCTACATAGAGTTTGGGGCAGGGAAGGGAAAACTGTCACATTGGATTCACATTGCTCTTAAAGCAGCTGAAAATGTCCATTTTTTACTTGTGGAAAGGTCCAGCACTCGCTTTAAGGTTTGGTGTCCTTTGCATGGAGCTATCCTTTCCTCAAATACAGCAAAATATTGTTCTTTCTGCTCGAAAGTAAGGTTCAATTTGAATTTGATGTGTTTTTAAGGTAGATGGCAAGCACAAAAATGTAGACTCGACATTTGATAGGCTTCAGGTTGATATTCAGCACCTTGATTTACGTGAGTAAGCTTCTCAAACAGGTCCTTATGGTGTTAATATTGTTTTTCAGAGATTTTCTTTGATCTTTCTTTCTTGATTTCTATTTCCTCCTTGTACCTTTCAGGGAAAGTTCCTCTCCTGAGAGAAAAGCGACTTCCTGTTGTTGGTGTTGGGAAGCACCTCTGTGGTGCAGCAACTGGTAGACTAGAATTCAATAAACTTGATAAATGTCATCATGGTATCAGTCCTGCAAGATTGATGTAGTATCAACTTGTCTTCACAGATCTGGCCCTTCGGTGTTTATTTGAGCACAACTGCATTGACAAAGATGATGACCCTCCAACCAAGCGTGTAAAACTTAATCAGACGGTGGGTGCTGGTGATGATATGAAGCCTGTTCCCTCAACCGAAGGCAGGGAAACTGGTGAAGAACTCATAGTGTCAGGACTGGCCATCGCTCTCTGCTGCCACCACCGTTGCGACTGGAGTCACTACGTGGGAAAAGAGTTCTTCAGGCAGAAAGGTCTTGGACCGGAAGAGTTTGCTGCTTTTCAGCGCATGTCAAGCTGGGCTACTTGCGGGATGAAAAAATTCAGCTCCAAGATAACAGAAAAAGCAACTGAACTTAAAACAGATGAAGAGGAAGAACATGAGATGAGCGAGGAAGCTCTGCCAGATACCCTCAATGGGTGAGTTTTCTGCTGATCAACCACTAAGTATTATATTAAGGTCATGATTTCATTTGTAAACATTCCTTCTTTGCAGTTTTATGTCAGTTGAAGATCGGGAACAGATCGGACGGCTTTGTAAGCATCTGATTGATCACGGAAGAGTGTATTACCTCCAGCAAAAAGGCTTTGAAACCAGTCTGAGATACTACACAAGCAGAGATGTGTCATTGGAGAATGTGTTACTAACTGCCATTCCCAAAGCCAGTCAGAATAGCGGTTCTTAAGACAAACAAGCACAAGTGCAGGACACATATCCTTCATTTTATTTGATCAATGTTTATGGATTTTTTTTTATTGTAGTTCATCCACAAACATTAGTTATGGCATACTAGCAGGAAGAAGCAACTCCAACAAATGACAGACAACAAAACATTTAAAAGAAAGAAGCGCTCTTCACAGGACTTGGGGGGATAATACTTGACATGATGGACCGGAAGATCAGGCCAAAAGGCAGATGAGCAGACAGAAGCCAGCATGCAAGTCACAAAGAATATGCAGTCTGCACGCCGTCCAGTGTCAGATTTAGCACTGACGTGAAAGTTTGGGATCCTGCAATAGACATTTAACGCAAAAGTTGGTCATTAAGAGGCTGTGAAGGCTTTCATTCCAGTTCTGTTTTATTTATTTAATGTTTTATAATAAAGTTCTGCTACACGTCTTGCACACAATACATATTGAGTACGGCATAACCTCTTTTCCGGGCTTCTTGGATGTAGTAGTGCATGAACTCGCGACCAAACATCTCCCTGTCATTCTCTTCCTCGTCTACATCCTCTTTTAAATCAGGAAGCGTCACGTCATACGTCAAAGGATTGTCTCGGAAATTCACAAACCTACAGAATGAGCATTTTAAGCTTATTGGTCATAATTGTAAAATATGTGGACACGAATGCTTCGCCAATGCGTTGCAATTCAGTCCTCAGAGAATTTGCAATTGCATATTTGCGTGAAATATATTCTAGGCCTCAGGTGTACTCACACTAGGCGCTCTGAACTGTGTCCGAGCGCGTTTGACCCCCAAAGCCCAGTTCGTTTGACAAGAGTGAGCGCTCCATTCCGTGCCCTGGCGCGGTTCGTTTGGCCGGCCCTGGCCCATTTGGAAGAGGTGGGCCAGGGCGCGGTTAGGTTGGGCTAGGGCGCAGTTCGCATGCAGTGTGAGTGCTAACCGCACCGGAGCACGTAACAGCTGTGCGCTACTGTCATCATTACAACAGCAAACACAAAACTATTACTACTTGGTAGTAGTACGGGCCTGGTTCTCACCTTATTAATGAACATTGTATTTTGCGAGTAAAGCTGCAAATTCCTCCATCAAAGCTGCCTCCGTAATAATCTTCTGATACGTGCAGTGCAATCGAGTGAAAATCGCTGCGCGGCATAAATGATCAATCTATTAGGCAGTCTATTAGCGAAAGCGCTTTTCTTCTGGTCTTCTTCAAAACAAAAAGTTGCATCGTGAATTACGTAAGTGTGCTCCGGCCTGGTACGTTAAATGCAAGTGTGAGTGCAGGCCAGTGGGGAGGGGGGACAATCGCACTCGGGAACGGTACAAGGCAACCGTGCTTAGTGTGAGTACACCCTCAGTCGTTCCTATAGAATCACTGTTTTGCTTCATTGGTCTCCAATAACGTTCTACAAATGAAACAAAATATTTGTGCTTACCTGAGGTTACTCATTCCCTCCATAAGCGGAGGAATGTCTCGTAGTTTATTTTTGCTCAGAACTAGTGTGTCCAGGCTTTGCATGCGACTGATGTTGTCTGGCAGGTACTCTAGTTCATTTCTCGGGAGCCACAGGGTGTGAAGTTTCTCCATTCTAGATTAAAACGTGATATAAAGGTCATCAGATCCATTACAAAGTCTTGGTTTTATTAGTCAATGACAGACCAAATAGTATTTTACCTGTGAATATCGTCTGGCAAACTCTCCAACATGTTGCTGCCCATGTCTAGCCACTCGAGAGAAGGAAGGTTGACCACACAATCTGGAATAGTGGTGAATTGGTTCATGGAGAGGTCCAAGTGATACAGCTTCTTTAGATTGCTAAACTAAGGAAATTCAGATTAGAGTAAATACAGGTGATGGGAATATAGGGATATGTAGACAAAATATCTAGTGTATATATAGGCATTCAGTGTTATTAAAACCTTGGTGGGCAGCTCATCCAGATTTCGATTCATTGCAAGTTCTAGTTTCTCCAGATTTTCACAACAACTAAGTTCTTCTGGTACGTAGCTCACCCTGTTGTAGCTCAACAACAGCTCTCTTAACCGAGTTAGTTTGCCTGTTGGTTATAAGAGCATATCTGAGAGTTACTTTGACTAAAGAAATTCATCAAAGTTTGATCAAATTCCACCCATTTTTTTACTGACCAATCTCTTTGGGAATCTCTGTGACTGAATTACGAGACAAGTCCAAGACTATGAGACTCTCAAAGCTCGAGATGAACTGTGGGATTCTTTGAAGTCCTATTCGGTGTAACTGCCATTCTTGAATCTGGGACAGTTGGACCAGAGCTGGAGGAAGAGTCTACAGAAGGGGTCAAGGTGCCAAGAGTGAGGACCAAACACTGAATACATGTTTTGTTTAAATGAAGATGTTCGACTGATTTATCTGCAAATATCTGGGCAGTAGTATTGTCCTTGACCAATTAAAAGTATTAACTCTTTCAGAATATTTGCCCTAAGTCAGGGGAGTCCAACCCTGCTCCTTGAGGGCCATTATCCTGTAGAGTTTAGTCTGCATTCTAGACAGCTTGGAATTTGGATTTTCCATACCTACTACTTGGAAAAAATGTGTTGAACGCCACTCGGGCCTGTGATCTCAGGGCAGATCGATCAACCCTGTGCTCAGCGAGGCGTGTCACTTCCAAGAGTGCGGCAACTCCTGCTTCCAACAAGCATTGCTTCAAGCTTATGTCAAACGTAAAAACACACTTCAACATTAGACAATGTTAATTTAATTTTTGCTTTTCATCAGCTGTTTTCAAAGCAAAAACGCAAAAGCTCTCGTTGTTTAAGGGCGACAACATGTGAACTTGATGTGTGATGGACTGGAACTCACTAAGGTCTGAAGTGGGACATTTCAGTTGGGATATTCCCACATCCAACCTAGCCTCGAATGCGTCATTAGCTCCAACCCCAAACCCACCTGAACCACTTAGTCAAGGCCTTTAAAATTACTATGTCCAGGCAGGCGTGTTGGAGCAGGTTGAAGCTAAACTCTGTAGGAGCTTGGCCCTCCAGAAGCAGGATTTGGCACCCTTGCCCAAAATCCTGTCCCAAACTGCACCCTTAGCCCAGTCTTTGTCTGAGTCTACAATTTAATCATGAACTGTTGGATGATAATAATCCTGAAAACTTTAGCTCCAACCTTAAACACCTGAACCAGCTAGTCAATGACTTCAGGATTACTAGAAACCTCCTAAGATGATTTAAGGTAACCCTTTGCTGTAATCTGGCCCCCCAGAAACAGGATATGACACCCTTTTGGGCACTGAACATGCTGATTGGTTGAGTTCAAACTGCATTTTGATTGGTTGATTGATTTTATTTTAACCACCATTTTTAAAAGTCTGTTGCGGTGCGTGCAGTAAGAGTTGTTTGCTATACGAACAATGGAAAATACGACCCGATTGACCAACAACATTTGCCTAATCTTCACAGTACTTTAGACCGTGATGGAAACGCAGACAGCAACAAGTCTGGGGGAAAAAAGTTCTTGGGGGAAAAACAATTCCTGGGACAAATTGCTCTGGGTAATTTCAGTGGAAGCACAGCTTTATATTTGCCTTAAATCACTCATCTTTCTAGATAACAGCATTGTTTACTGACTTCTAATATGATAGTGAGCTCAAATTCACAAAGTACAAATCACAAAGAGCCTTACCTTCCACTCCTCCTTTACAATCCGAAGGATGACACGTCCTTCCTCAGTCACAACTTTTTCCTTTAGCTTGGCCAAAATGATACGATCCTCCCAGGCACCTGTTAACCTACGCCAAAGATTTTGAACTATTAAAAAACATTCTTTATACTAATTTAATGTTAATGCCAATTTTGGGGTAGACAAAAGCACAGTCTGTGAAGTGGTTCTCAACTGGTTTTGCTTTAGATTTTACATTGGACATTGTGTTGACATCGACCCAACGCAGTACCAACCCGAAAATCACATTTAGCTCATGGTTTTTGAGGATGAGGTCCTGTAATGCAACTTTTCCATATTGCCAACTTGCCATCTGTCTAATTTGACTAGCTTCTACCAAGTAGGAGAACCACTCCAATTTGACCTTTGTTGATTAAAAGTATTTTGTTATCCTATCTATTTATGATTTTATGGTTATTATTTGCATTTAGAGACCTGCGACCTTTTTTTAGGTCATGACCCAGAAGTTAAGAGCCATTATGATTCCCATGGGATACTTGACAGTAGTGCACGTACCTACCCACTGCTCTCCTGTCTTTCTGTTCGCCCTCCTTCTTTAGTTCATCTTTGCTTTTCTTTATCCTGGTTTCCCACAGAGCCTTGATGGAGTTCACTGTCCCACAGCACACCGCAAGCCCCGTCATGATGATACAGAGCTCCAAATATCACCTCACACACACATTGTGCTAGGGCAGCAGATAAGCCATTTTACCGGCGCAAAACTGTTAACATTCGGGTTTGATATGATAGGACACATTTGAATTAGTACTGAGGATATCATAAGCTGTGCCTTACATTAAAGCAACTGTGAGAAAGTAAGGTGTAGTATGCATTAGCTTGTGCTTACCACTCTCATTGGGTCATATTGTTCTTCCAGCTTCTATATACCATGTTTGTACCAAGTTAGTGTCCATTTGATATGCAGAAGTTTAACCTGCACTAATAGTATAATTCCTCTGATGATTCCAATAAGTGTGATCTGTGTTGAAAGAATTTACTTTGAAGTAATTATCCCTCTGTTATTGTCATTGGTCTTCCCTCTTGAAGCGTAACTCCGTCCAGTGTCTATATTTACCCGGAGACAACACTGGGAATAGTGTGGTCACATGTTAAAGTTGGCACAAGAGCAGCTGTCCGCTATCACATACTTGACCACACCAGACGTGCTTTCAAGAATAGAGCGACATTAACCTGATTCAAAACATCGCTCTTTAATTGGAAATTGTGGTCAATGCTCTAGTAGAACGTTTTTAATGTTATAGGCTAATTGAAATATTTTAAGTTCCTGAGTAGGCTATATTATGCAGTTTGCTCACCATAAATATAAAATATATAAGTAAATTCAGCTTTGTTTCCAAACTTTTGACCGGTACTGTAGTATCTACACACACACATACACAGACGTTAGATGCGATTAATCGACTTGACAGCACTATTTGGACCAGTTATGCTACTCTTTATACACTGCAAACAAGACGCAAACAGCAAACAAGGATTTGTTTTTATAAACATATTCAGTGAATGTGTCTGAAGTGGGACTCCAGACGGCTCTACTGGAGCAGTTCACCCCCGAGTCCTTCAGCTGCCCAATGACCACATAACACACCAGCTTATATCGATCATACAGCAGCTTTTTTACAGCCGTTTTAATGCAGTCAGACAGTTCCCTTGAGATGACCGCGCATGCGCAGCTGTACTCCACACTCTCGAGTCTTTCGTCAACAATGCGCTTGATTATTTCACGTGCTCGGTCAGTGGAGAAGAGTGTTTCAGGGATGGTCTGATAGTGGACGAGCTGCTCGTCTCTGTTAGATGGTAACTTTTGGTTTCTCGGTTCCTTCTTCGTCGTCCAGTTTGAGTTGCGTCTCTGGATGGGGATCAGTGAGAATTGAGGATTTTCCTTGGATGTTTTTCTTCTGAGGGTGCTTTTGCTTTTCTCCTGGGGTCCCTTCCACTGTTTCTCAGCTTTCTTGTGTAATAGGATATAAAAATGTTTTTACTGTCATTTGTCATTTGAAAAGGTACACAATATACATTATCTGTTTGTTAAAATCAACTTTCATTTTTTATGATTTTTATGGAGGCCTATTTGTTTGATACTAAATAAATTCTAAATATTATTACAATTTAAAATAACGTTTTTTTTATTTGAATATATTTTAAAGTGTAATTTATTCCTGTGATGCAATGCTGAATTTTCAGCATCATTACTCTAGTCTTCAGTCATCATTCTAATATGATTCGATGCTCAATAAACATTTCTGTTTATTATTAATTTTGAAACAGACCATACATTTTGTTTACGTTTCTGTCTTTACTGTCACTTTTAAATATTTTAATGCGTCCTTACTGAATATTTTCTTTTTTTTAAAAACAAAACCCAAATATGCATATTACAGAATAAATTAGTGTTTTTATTAGTGTCATTAATTTTAGTAATAAAAACCAGATGATGTCAGAATTCTGTTTAAAATTTAAAAAAAAAATTAAATTTAAAATAATTAAAAATAATGCTAAATCAAGATTTTTATACTAATTCTGCCAATATTTATGGTCTTATTTTTTCAATTCAAATGTATCAATTAATTCAGATAAAATCAAGGTTTTTCTAATTAATTTGCACCAAAACATTTAATCTTTGATCAGTTTTAGTATTATTGTAAACCTAGAATACAATTAAATCGGTTACATTAAACTTATATTTAAGACCTCTAATAAAATCTTTCAGATATGTAAAAAAGCCTTACCTGCATGTTCTTTCTGTAACAGATGCTCAGCTAAAACTCTTTTAGTTTGTGTTCAAGGGATGGAGGCGTTGGGCTTAAAACTAAACTGAGAATGAGACACAGGCTGACCCTGTGACCCACCCCCTACTGATATACACTGTTTGACGATCATAAATCCTACAAGACTTAGCTGTGCTCATTCCGGCTCCTGGAGCTCAACATGTATGAGAAGAGATTGAATAATAACATACTGAGCAGAGTATATAAACTGTGTTATTTAAATGTCAAACAGTTTCTCAAATGTATAATTTATTAAAACACTTTCCTTCGAAATTCACACACTTACACAACGATCTCTCAAGGAAACTCCCATTATTCATGAGTGGCAGAACATTATGCTCCAACAAGAATTGACACACCAGAGAAGATGAAAGGACGTATCAGTACAGATTCCTGACATCTATAGTTTGAATCACAAATACTTCCATTGTCCTTTAAAAACAATGAGTGGAAAGAAAAGCAGCAGTGAAAAATCATGAATCAAGAACGTTCTAGTCATAATTTATTCCGAAAAGAAATTATATTTAGCTTCAAGAAGAGTCCATTTTTAGGAATAGCAATATTTTAAAATGAGACAATAATAATTCTAGAAATATAATTTCTTTTTCATTTGATGAGATTATTACATTTTTAAGATGTTACCCACTAACAAATATCACTACTGTTCATTTTAAAAACCCTTGTGCAACACCATTGGAGACTTTACAGCATGTAGAAAGTTCATTTACAAAAAAGAGTGGGTGCGTTTACATATTGCTACATTAAGTTCATATTCTCTAACATTTAAAAATTCACAATACGTTCTGGTAGATGTAACATGTTTTGTCAGTAAGGCAACAAGAGGAGAGAATCACAAGAAAAACAACAAAACACCAGTTAGCTATTAGCTTCATGACTGTTGAAATGTTCTTTATGTGCAACAGTCATGATAGAGACCAATGGCTCGAATAGCTCAGTGCCCCAGTAATGAAAAAACCTTTAGTGTCGGGATACGGAGTCAAATGCCTAGATGTGCTTGGAGAAAATGTGCTTTCTATTTTAGATCCAGGACCATTAAGGCGGGGTTTTCCAGGTACGATATCCACAGGTTGGAGAAACGACACATGGTGGCTCCGTCGATGATTCGGTGGTCGGCGGACCAGCTCACATTCATGATGTGTGCTTTCACTACCTCGCCCTTGTGGTTGAACCGGGGCAGCACCTGAGGAGAACACAAAAAAAGAACATGTCATTTTAAAAATCAGGCTCCGTTTTAAAACCTAGTGTGCTGCCTTGATGCCTACTAACTAGAACCCCATGTGACCTATTTGGAACACACTCTCTCTTTCCAAAACTGTTTGCCAAGCTTGTGATTAATTTTTATATTTGAAATCACCAATGAAATCTGACCACAACTGTCTCATACATTTTGTTTCTAAACGCTCGAAATCACAACTAAAAACTGAATTTTTCAGGCTGGAACAAGCTAATGCACATGTGCAGTCCTATGCACGCGTCTCAGAACACTGACGGTTTCTATAGGAACTGGAGCTTCTAATGGCAGCTGCAGCTTTATGCGATGACTTTACCAATCAGCAATTCGGACTATTTTTCGCAATTGCGGGTTAACTTGTAACTACGAGTTTATATCTTGCAATTCTGACATTATAGGCTGAATTGTATGTAAATTTGAATTTTAGTGTGAAACTTTACACACCTGGATCTTCCCAAGAGCACCGATAGCAACCTCTGGTGGTAATATGACCGGCTTTGCATAGGTTCCTCCAATCTGTCCGGAAACAATCAACATTCAAAGTGAATGTTACGTCATTTCCATGTGTAGCTATGGAATTATCACTAAATTACAGAAGATCTCAACTTACTGATCCAATGTTTGAGAGCGTGAAAGTTCCCCCCGTGAGGTCAACAGTCCCCAACTGTCCCGACGCTCCTAGCGTCTGCAGGCGGTTGAGCTCCACTGCGATTTCAAAGACGCTGAGCATCTGTACATTCTTCACGTTGGGAACCAGAAGACCTTGATTGGTGTCCATCGCCAGGCCGATGTTATGAGCAGCCTGGAGGAGAAGGACCCGTGGTCAATGATCTACCTTGATATAATCCAAAATATCGCTATTTAGACAGAAACATTACCTTATAGGTGATATTTGTGCAGTTTTCATCCAAAGACGAGTTAAGAATGGGAAAATGGAGGAGACCGAGAGACGCTGCCTGTTTATGAAGAACATACAGAGATGAAAACCAGGTTTGATTGGAGTTTTTATCCCCACAAATCACTTTAATACCTTGATGAAGAACGGCATGTAGCTGAGCTTCACTCCTCGTGACTCAGCCAGGCCCTTCAGCTCGGAGCGCAACCGAACCAACTGGCTCAGATCCACTTCATCTTTGTAACCGAAGTGAGGGATCTTTAGGGCTACTGACATTGTCTTAACCATCGCCTTCTGAATGCCTTTGTAAAAAAAAAAAAAAAAAAAAAAATTTTGGAAAAATTGTTCAGCAATTGAACATTTCATATATCAAAACAGGCAAGCAAACAAACCTTTAATGGGTTCAGTGTGGTCTTTGCCTGTAAATACAGGTTTAGGGATAACAGGAGTAGGTACACTAGGTGGAGTCGTCTTCTCTCTGGGTTTCACAGCTGGAGTTGAAGGTGCTACAGATGCAGGAGGGGGAGGACAAATCTCCTGGAAGGGCGCTGGGGGTAAAATGGCTCCCGTCTGTCTGGCTATGAAGTTCAGGATGTCTTCTTTGAGAATGCGCCCATCTTTTCCAGTGCCGATGACTTCGCTTAGTTTGATCTGTGAGGATTTTGAGACAGCAATCCTTTATTTTGTTACAGAGAAAAATCCTTAGTAGTTCCTGTTTGTTACTTCACCCTGGCCCCATTTGTGGCCATAGAAACAACACTAATTTCTCCAACTATGTGACACTGACAGGCTAGCCACTTTTCTAGTTACATCTCATGACCTTGATTTATTGGGTTACTGCACTGCCTAGCAACTTCCCATCCCGTGCAAGAGTTTATGACCCCTGATGACAATGGCTAAAGTCAACCCCCCACTGATGCTGACGCCATGCTCTGTTTGATTTCTGTATGTACCCCTGTGACTTACTGTGAACATCCTAATTGCAAATATAGTTTAAATTACCCCATAATTCTCCAGGTAAAATTGATTATTCAGTGATAATTATTCTTAATTTTATACCTCAGGATTTCATTTATTTACTTAAATGCATTCATATATTATTTTTTACTTTCCTAATCAGAATATTTCCTAATCAGGGGTCAGAATGTTGTGTATTAAAACGATATGTATTGTGAAAAGCACTGCCTTCTTCCCATAGTGCATCCTGGTGCCATGTGTTCCCCAGGTAAGCAGAGCACAAGCACCCAGCCATCCACATGATGTAAAAGAAAAGGTGATTCGTCAGATCAGGCCACCTTCTTCCATTGCTTTCTGATGCTCACATGCTCACTGTTGGCGCTTTCGGCGGTGGAAAGGGGTCAGCATGGGCACCCTGACTGGTCTGTGGCTATGCAGCCCCATACGCAACAAACTGTGATGCACTGTGTATTCTGACACCTTTCTATCAGAACCAGCATTAACTTCTTGAGCAATTTCAGCTACAGTAGCTTGTCTGTTTGATCGGACCACACGGGCCAGCCTTCGCTCCCCATGTGCATCAGTGAGCCTTGGCTCATGACCCTGTCGCCGATGCTCTGACCCAGTCGTATAGCCATCACAATTTGGCCCTTGTCAAACTTGCACAAATCCTTAAAATTGGCCATTTTTCCTGCTTCTAACACATCAACTTTAAGGACAAAATGTTCACTTGCTGCCTAATATATCCCACCCACTAACAGGTGCCGTGATGAAGAGATAATCCGTGTTATTCACTTCACCTGTCAGTGGTCATAATGTTATGCCTGATCGGTGTATATATCCTGTTTAACTCGGAAACACATATAATGCGGTTTTGGTGCAAGATAAACAAATATATATTTTTGTATTTCTGTGGTGTATTCAGTGTATTCTTAACTAAAACAAAAAAAAATATTTTTGTTAATTGAAACAAAAGCAGTAAAATAAAATATATATTAGTTTTAAACTTAAAAAACTTAAACAAAAATTAGAAATGTTACCTTGGCTACTAACTGAAATAAAATTAGTTTAAGATGAGGTATTAAAAGCACTCAAAAAATTATAAGATAAAGAGAAATATTTAAAACAATCACAAACTAATAAACAATTTCAAAACCACATAACAAAATTAGTCAAACATATTCCATATACTAAAATCAAAACTTAAAACCTAAAAATAAAAGCTACTTCAAAATATTAATAAATACTATAAGAGTATATAAATGATACTAAAATAACAACAAAAAATAAATACTGTATATAACTCTTTTTTACTTTAAAATTGTGTTTTCTGCAAGATAAACAAATACATATTTAATATATAAAACATATTTTGTATTTTATAATGTGATGTATTTCTGAGTTAAACAGAATTTTCGAAAGGAAATATTGGTGAACAAAAAAAAAATCTATATCTATCTATATGCGTGTATATAAAATATATAAATATTTTAAAGGAACACGCCGACTTTTTGGGACTTTAGCTTATTCACCGTATCCCCCAGTGTTAAATAAGTTTATACATACCATTTTTATCTCCAGTAAACGGCTCCAGCTAGCCTACTGCTCAATAAGTGACAAAATAATGCCAACATTTTCTTATATATATGTTGTGATGTGTATAGTAAGAATGTGTATCGTGTACTAAGACCGACGGAAAATTAAAAGTTGCAATTTTCTAGACCGATATGGCTAGGGACTATACTCTCATTCCTGCGTAATAATCCAGGAACTTTGCTGCCGTACCATGGGTGCAGCGGCGCAATGATATTACACAGCGCCTGAAAATAGGCTAACTTCCGTCAACATAACCAACGCAGGGCTCTAGAGTGCAACCAATTTGGTCGCACATGCGGCCAAAATTTGTAAGTGTGTGACTTAAATTTTTCCTAGGTCGCACCGGTGCACTTAACGTGCTCGCATCCGCTGCCTCTCCACGAACGAAGCATTTGTTCTCCTTTGACGGAATTCACACTCATGGTTGGATCAAAATCGTTGTCTAAACCAATCAGAGACAGAGATGGGGCGGGTCTTTGCCTCTGATTGACTGTGGTCCAGATATTCCTGTAGGCCTACATTGCTCCGTGCTGTGTGTGATTGAAATTGCGACCTGAGCACCAGAGAATCAGTTACGGCAATCAGCAAAATAAACGCAAGAAAACAGACGACGAACAATGAAAAGAAATAGACCCATAAGGCATCTTTACACAGTCGAGTTAAGGCTGATCTAAAGCGGCTCTGTGTCTGCTCAAAATCCTGTGTAAAGACGCAATGCCGCATAAAAGCAGATTTAAAATACGCCGGGTCTGACCCACCTCAGCCCTTTTTTTTCCAACTGGCACAATTTTATTAAGAAATATAAACAACTATAGGCCACCGTAGCCTACAATAGCCTATCAGTAACATTACCACATAATTATGACACTCATCAAAGCGTGATATAACGTTTATAGCAGGCAGAGGAAATTAAAAATTCCGTATTTTTATTTATTATGAGTTGTTTTTCATTGTTTATTATTTAATTATTTTTTACATTTATAACACTGTTAAAATTGGCATTTTAAAGTAGTAATGTTCAAAGCATCGTTTCCTGTGATTTTAATCCCTGTGTAAATGCATATATTATGTTGTCATTTACATAATACACTCACCTAAAGGATTATTAGGAACACCATATTAATACTGTGTTTGACCCCCTTTCGCCTTCAGAACTGCCTTAATTCTACGTGGCATTGATTCAACAAGGTGCTGAAAGCATTCTTTAGAAATGTTGGCCCATATTGATAGGATAGCATCTTGCAGTTGATGGAGATTTGTGGGATGCACATCCAGGGCACGAAGCTCCCGTTCCACCACATCCCAAAGATGCTCTATTGGGTTGAGATCTGGTGACTGTGGGGGCCATTTTAGTACAGTGAACTTATTGTCATGTTCAAGAAACCAATTTGAAATGATTCGAGCATTGTGACATGGTGCAATATCCTGCTGGAAGTAGCCATCAGAGGATGGGTACATGGTGGTCATAAAGGGATGGACATGGTCAGAAACAATGCTCAGGTACGCCGTGGCATTTAAACGATGCCCAATTGGCACTAAGGGGCCTAAAGTGTGCCAAGAAAACATCCCCCACACCATTACACCACCACCACCAGCCTGCACAGTGGTAACAAGGCATGATGGATCCATGTTCTCATTCTGTTTACGCCAAATTCTGACTCTACCATCTGAATGTCTCAACAGAAATTGAGACTCATCAGACCAGGCAACATTTTTCCAGTCTTCAACCGTCCAATTTTGGTGAGCTCGTGCAAATTGTAGCCTCTTTTTCCTATTTGTAGTGGAGATGAGTGGTACCCGGTGGGGTCTTCTGCTGTTGTAGCCCATCCGCCTCAAGGTTGTGCGTGTTGTGGCTTCACAAATGCTTTGCTGCATACCTAGGTTGTAATGAGTGGTTATTTCAGTCAAAGTTGCTCTTCTATCAGCTTGAATCAGTCGGCCCATTCTCCTCTGACCTCTAGCATCAACAAGGCATTTTCGCCCACAGGACTGCCGCATACTGGATGTTTTTCCCTTTTCACACCATTCTTTGTAAACTCTAGAAATGGTTGTGCGTGAAAATCCCAGTAACTGAGCAGATTGTGAAATACTCAGACCGGCCCGTCTGGCACCAACAACCATGCCACGCTCAAAATTGCTTAAATCACCTTTCTTTCCCATTCTGACATTCAGTTTGGAGTTCAGGAGATTGCCTTGACCAGGACCACACCCCTAAATGCATTGAAGCAACTGCCATGTGATTGGTTGATTAGATAATTGCATTAATGAGAAATTGAACAGGTGTTCCTAATAATCCTTTAGGTGAGTGTATATATGAATGTATATGGAGCGTGATAAAAAGGTGACCTTGAAATTGTGGCGTTAAAGGTGACGCGAGCCGGGATAAAATTTGGGTGCACCTAAATTTTTTGCAACCAAGGCAAAAAGTTAAGTCTGGAGCCCTGCAACATGACAACTTGCTTGCACAGAGAGCGTGCTGGGGACTATTTTTTAGGCGCTGCGTAATATCATTGCACCTGCTGCACCCATGGTACGGCAGCAAAGTTCCTGGATTATTACGCAGGAATGAGAGTATAGTCCCTAGCCATATCAGTCTAGAAAATTGCAACTTTTAATTTTCCGTCGGCCTTAGTACACGATGTAACTATACACATCACAACATGTAAATAGGAAAATGTTGGTGTTATTTTGTCATTTATTAAACAGTAGGCTAGAAGCCATTTACCTCCAGTCTTTGTGCTAAGCTAGGCTAGCGTTGGGTGCATCAGACAGTTATGGCACGCATGGAGATAAAAAAAGGTATGTATGGACTTAACTAACTCTAGGGGATACAGTGAATAAGCTAAAGTCCCATAAAGTCAGCGTGTTCCTTTAAACTTTACAGCTGTGGTTTTGGTGCAAGAGAAATTCGAAACGTACATTGTTCTCCATGGCTAAACGTCTGACGGCAGGGGTGGCCTGAGTCTTGTGACCTTTGATCTCCTGGTGCGTGTGTTCCTCTTGGGACATGGCTGGCGTCTCCACCACATCCTCCTGAGGACCTTCCACTGCAAATGGCAATGAAAAACTAAATAACTCAACACTAAAGGTCATGAACTTATAAAATACCGTCAATACTTACCATGACCAGCATCCGTTTCAATGTCAACAAGAGGTTTGCCTACAAGGGCAATGGAATCGACATCATAATAGAGTTTTCGAATGATTCCATCATAACGGCTGGTGATTGTGACGGATGCTTTGTCACTCTGGACTTCACAGATGCTGTCGAACTGAGAGACTTTGTCGCCCTCTTTTACATACCTGATGACAATAGACAGATAATAGCGACCTCTGCTGGTAGATACTTGTATGTATATAAAAATAAAACTTACCATTCTTTAACGGTGACCTCCATAATTCCCTCCCCAATATCTGAGAGCTTGAAAGGCAAAATCGGCCTCGCTGCAACTGCAATAAGCAGCATAAAGTGATTATGAATACATAATGCTAATTCAGAACCCAGAGACGTTCATTACAAATGTTAAAACTCACCATAGCTAGTGCGAAAGAACCGATGTTGTTGTCCAGCAATGAGGGAATATGAGTGGGGTTGGTATACAAGGCAAGCCGCATGGACCTTCGAGCAGCAGTTCTTGTGCAGGCGGAAAGAGACCTGAAGTACACGACAGAACAAAAACACTACGTTTTTCAATGTTTGTGACATTTAAACTCAATGGCGCTGCATGTTCTAAATTATGCCATGCTAAACAGGAAAACAAAACTCAAAACCAGAAAGCACAAATGTTTAAACCCACTACTTCAAATTATTATATTAATACATTTTTCTGTGCATGTGAAACGTACATGCGATTATCTCACGAAAAGGCTTCATGTGACCAATTACAATAATTAAAGCCACAATGTCATTTTTCGCCGCTAGAGGTTGCTTATTCAAAACAAAGGCGTAGCTTGATGACGCCTTGATTTCGCAGAGCTTTTATTATGCCTTAGACGACGCTTCCGCTTCTTCCAGTCATGTGTATGTGGGGTAACACAGAGCTGTTTTATCATATTAGATACATTTGAGTGTGTTGAAAGTTATGTTATAATGCTACTCTATGCGTTCGCTCGGCGGCTACTATGAAACACTTGCAGCACACTGCAGTAAGCTAGATCGATATTAGGCATGGTAAAACATAGTACTCACGGTAAATCAAGAAAATTAGATTTAAACAATAAGACTAACTGTGTTGAGCTATATAACAATGATTCGTTTTCTGGCGATGAATGTATCAGTTGCCCACTTGTCTAATAAAACACATAATATATTAAAGCATCTTTGGTGTTTCCATGGTTTATACAAAATAATCGAAAATCAAGGGTAATGCAGGTATTGATAGGCGACGCACCTACATATTGTGCCTTTAAATACCAAATTGTCTCTTCTGCTCACCAAGGCTGCATTCGTTTGATCAAAAATACAGTAAAAACTGCAAAATTGTGAAATCTAAATACAATTTCAAATAACTTTTCTATTAGAATATTAACGTGTAATTTTTTCATATGACAGCAAAGGTGGTTTTTAATAATTTTTTTTTATAACATTGGTGTTTTTACTGTATTTTTTTAATCAAATAAATGCAGCCTTGGTGAACAATACTTCTTTCAATTATTTCAAGCATTTATTCCAAACTGTCGAACTGTGCTGTGTGTGTGTAATTTGTTGAATTATTTCATACATAATAATAAAGAGACATTATAAAGAGACTATAAATATATTAATAAGAGACTTCTTTCAAAAACCTTTTTAACAATCTGCTTTATTCCTAACTTTTGACCAGTAGTGCGTCTATACACACTACAGGCTACAAATATAATATAGAACATATTAATAAATACTATTTATGAATTAATGTTTACATTTAATTAAATGTAAACATTTACATATTGCTAATATCCACACACAGACATGAATGTCCAGTTCTTCTGCTTCAGCTGTTGATAGCTGCAGGCTGCTAGTTCCTCGGACCCTTCAGTTTTGTACTCGCTTACAGGCGCTCATTTGCGCCTAAACGGCATCTAAATATCAACTGTTGACTTTAAAAGTCATTGCAACTGTAAGATGCGCGCAAGATGAAAGGTAAATACATACCAGGCGTCTCATAAAAGCGAATGGAGCCCGCACAGTGATGACGGCCGCCATGTTTGCCAACCGATTTGGTCTAATCGGAAATTACGTCACACTCACGCCCCGCTCCACTGTCCAATCAGGGAGCTTTTGGCCAAGGGCAAATATTTCAGAAAAAAAAAAACTTTTTTATATATATATTATTTTTTTTTATAATAAAAAGACACGTTGAATAGAACAGTTAAATAAAATAATAAAAATAATGAATAGTTCAAAATAAAATAAAAAAGAAAGAAAGAAAGAAAAAGAATTTCAGATGACTGACAAAATATACTAAGCAGTTTTAATTCTGTATATTAAAAATTCTGTTTAAAGGAAACATACATATTATGATACCTCTAAAATGTGTCAGAGAATTATTCAGTTAATTGTTTAAATTGTTATTTTTATGACAAATTGCTATTGCTATCGGACAAATTCCCTTTAATATTTTATATATAAAGTATTTGTATCGGCTCATCTATCCGTTCTCAATTCATTACGAATCGGACATGTTCCAAAGAGACGGTTCTCAGTTTAATGAATCAATTTGGTTCACTCGAAAACCGCTCAGTCATAGCGGAATGAACCAAGTGGTGTAGTGAACCGATTCAAATGATTCGATAAAAAGTTCCGATTCAATAGAACGATTCATCCAGGAATTAGACATCGCTCATCTGCGCATGCCCAAACTCGTCCACCATAGCAGAGTGACTGGCAAGACTAGTTGCCAGAGAGTGTGATCGTGTTGCCAGGAAATTCGCTGAAATCAATTTGTGGGGAAGTCAACTCCTTCTTTATTTATTTAAACCAACCCAACTGCTGCATCAAGTTTATTTCCTATTTCAGTTCTAAAGGACTGTTCCCTTGTTCCACAGCGTTTGTTGAGAAGTTCGCGTTTATCGCGGCATTGTTTGCGGTCATTTGCCGGTTTATATTAACTTCCATACAGTGTGAAAGTCGCTCTCAGTCTCTTCATTTATTCCCACACGCGCGTCGCTCATCACGCGCACTTTGATACATCGTAACAATTTCTGGCTTTTCGCGAAAATGGCCGCAACTACGTTCGAAATGGACGGAAGTGTAATGGAAGGGGTGAGTATTCATTTTCGAGGCTTTTTGTTTAATTTCTCCGATTAAAGTTTCAATAATTAGTATGTTAGAATGGCATCCCAAGAACTACATGTAGTAGCTGTCGCAATTTTTTTTTAAATATATTTTTTTCGATGTTTCTCTTTAAAGGGGGGACAGATTTTAAGGGTGTCTGTGGCGCTGAGTTGCATCCAAGGGGCGTCAATCAAAATAAATAAAATCCGAGCGGGTAGAAGCACACCAGGTTTGAGGTACGGAAAATTTTGTTTTAAACACATATGCATTTCAGTGTGGCTTTATGTACATTTAAATAGTTGTTTTTTATATGTCTTACATGCTCACTGCTCCCCCCCCCCCTTTCCTTTCAACAGTGAATCATGAAACAAAGCAAAGTTGGTTGTTGAAGTCCAGTTACTTAATTTACACTTTACTATTGAAGTCAACCATATAGATATGTGTCTGTTTATTAAGTAAAGTTGTTCTATACCGTTGTTTATCCTACAAAGATGCTGTTAAATACTTTTAACATGAATTTTTAATGGGGCCCTTTGTTAGTTGGCACAGAAGCACATGGCTACTTTCCATGTAATCCTTCACATTTATCCCTTTAAAAGCTCTGGATTCTTATCAGAGCTCTTTAATAATCCATCTTTTTCTTTGTTATGTATATTATGTGGCTGTTTGTAAAAATAAATATAAAGATGCAGCTCCTATAAAAGTTATTAAACCTCAAAATGTGAGGTCTAATTTTCCGTCATTAAATGGAGCATTTCTGATTCTTTTGGTCGAAAATGAGTGAATTTCGAACTGCACACACTTAGTTTTCTCTTCAATTGTTATCCCAACATCCCCCCCCCCTCCCTATTCAACGTCACCAGGCCTCAGCATCTGTCAGGTCTCGAACTGGTGAGAGACATGTGCAACGGCAATCTGGAGGGAGCCACAGTGGGATCCTCCGAAATTACGCTGACTCCTGGGAAAATTAAGGGTGGGAATCACATCGCTGACACTCAGACGGCTGGGTAAGGAACGTTTTTAGTCTTTTACGGTAAATTCAAGGCATTTTAAAATGCCTTGTATGCCCTCAACTATGAAATTACACAAATTTGCAACACCATGACAGCATTTTTTTGTCCCTTAAGAACTATAACGATAACGGAAAATATATTGTTTTAAAATTTACAGCTATAACTATAATGCCACATCACTTTCACAGCGATTTTTCCAGCTGATACAATAAAAACCGCCATTCAGAATCTAGCTTTACAGAGCTCAAGCTTTTAAAGCAACAACACATGCTTATAATAAATAGAACGATATCATGCATTGGTGTGGATGCTAATATAGATATCATTCTTTGTGTGAACCCATCTTAAGTCTACTTTTGTTGTCTATCATGTAGTAGCGTGGGACTGCTGATGCAGATATCGCTGCCGTGCGCCCTGTTTGCTCAGGGTCCGTCCGAGCTCTGCCTGAAGGGAGGAACCAATGCTGAAATGGCACCTCAGATCGACTACACAATGAAGGTACGTGTAGACGTATATTTGCGCAATGGGCAGGACCAGATTTGGCGTCCTTCAAATTCTGTTCACTTCATCGCAACTATGTTCTAATCCCTCCTAGGTCTTCAAACCAATCATGGAGAGATTTGGAGTTCAGTTTGACTGCGATTTAAGAATGAGGTATTTATTGTGACTATGGTTTAGTTTGGTCTGATTGTAACCATTAAAGCAAAAATGCATTCAAACTGTTTTTGTTGAAAACAGAGGTTACTATCCTAAGGGAGGTGGTGAGGTGGTGCTCAAGGTGAACCCTGTGAAGGAACTGAATCCCATCAACATGACCGAAAGAGGAAACATCACCAAAATCTATGGAAGGGCCTTTGTTGCTGGAGTACTGCCCTTCAAGGTATAAGATTGGTAGCTGTTTTTTTTTTTTCTAGTTAGCTTAACTACTCAATTTATTATTAGATTTTCTTATGCTAATTGACAACATTTTTAAAAAGATGGCTTAACTACATATTTCATTTTTATGTCAGTTATTTAAGTTGAAATTACTTAATCCAAGATATCCAAGTTGATTGTACTTAAAAATTTAAGGCAGCAACTTTTTTTTACAGTGTACATAACATTTAAACTATATATATTTATTTATTTATTTATTTTTTACTTTTAGTAGATTTAGATATTTTTTTTGCCACATTATTTGCGATTCTTTTTTTTTTCTTTTTTTTTTTCTTTCGTAACTAACGCTGGGACAAAGGCTCCTAAATCACATCATGCATAATTTACATTTATTTTTTCTTAACTATGTTTGTTTTTTGTTTTTTTTTGTAAAAACAGCTTAACTACAACATGATTTGCTTAGTTTTTTTGCCTAGTTTTTTTTCTTTTGTTCTACATATACATTATTTAACAAAGTAACTAGCATTAGGGAAAAACTGAATCCTTTTTTTTTTTTTTTTTACTTTGCTATACTTTAAACCTTTTTTTTGTTGTTGTTGTAACTAGCATTTGAAAACTCCTTAATCACAACATGCTTTTCTTATGTTGTTGTTTTTTCCACTACATATACAGCACATTATTTAACAAAGTAACTAGCATTGGGAAAAAACACATGGTTAATTTAGTTTTTTTATTTTGCTGCATAATTTACATTTCTTTTTTTGTAACTATTGTTTTATTTACTTATTGTCGAAAGAAATTATCTCACTAATCTAGGATTAAGTCCTTGAAAAAAGTATGTAAACCACAACATGCTTTGTTTTTTACTTTTTAATCAGCGTTGTTTGGTGAAAATGACATTGGTGTTTATGAAACAATCCATTTATTTTCCAACTGCTCTTAACTTCGGTTGATTTGTTCTTGATGTTCAGTTGGCGAAGGACATGTCCACAGCAGCAGTTCGCACTATCAGGAAAGAAATTAAGGACCTGTACATCAACATTCAGTCTCTGCAGGAGAAGGACAAGGCCTGTGGAAACGGCAACGGGATCATGTGAGTACATCCACTCTCAAATCGTCTGCCGCAATTGTTTTGAGGTTTCGTTTTCATTTTCATTAGGGTTTCATGGGGGTTCAGACTAACGTCTGTATATTTTCTGTCTTCTGGCAGAATAATTGCAGAATCATCCACTGGCTGCATATATGCAGGATCATCTCTTGGCAAAAAAGGTAAGGGATGTCTGGCTGCCCAGTCCTGAAGAATTAGTTCAGTATCGTAGTTTTGGCACTAGAGGGCAATACGTCACAAAGAAAAGCTTGTTAATTTCTGCTTTAAGTTTAGACAAAAAGACAACATGCTCCCCTACCATTAATTGGATGATCCATTCTTAAACTTGATCATATTGAACATTTTTATTTTGTTGTTCATATTCCCTCTGTTTGTCCCCAGGTGTGTATGCTGACAAAGTTGGCATCGAGGCTGCTGAAATGTTGCTAAGGAACATCAGACATAATGGTTGTGTGGACGAGTTCTTGCAGGACCAGGTCAGACACACAAACATTTGACCGTTTCAGAGCGACATAACAAATACCTGCTCTTCTGGAGAGTAATTATGCATATCTTTTTACAGCTTATTATTTTCATGGCCTTGGCAAACGGCACATCCAGAATACGAACGGGCCCGGTCACTCTCCACACGCAAACGGCAATCCACGTCGCTGAACAGCTCACGAACGTAAGTTCCACATAAACACACATCATAAAGGGCTTTTCCTCTAAGACCATTTTCCTGGTTTCATTCACACTGCCAGTAGTAACTCTGAAGTGACGTAAGCCGACCAACAGCGACGTCATTTAAAGGGATAGTTCACCCCAAAATTTTAATGTTGTCATTACTTTCTCACCTTCAAGTTGTTCCAAACCTGTATGAGTTTCTTTCTTCTGTTGAACACAAAATAAGATATTTTAAAGAATGTTGGTAACCAGACAGTTGATGGCACCCATTGACTTCCATAGTATTTTTTTTTCCTATAGAAGTCAATGGGTGCCGTCAACTGTCTGGTTACCAACATTCTTAAAAATATATTTTGTGTTCAACAGATAAAAGAAACTCATACAGGTTTGGAACCACTTGAAGGCAAGTAATGACAATTTTCATTTTTGGGTGAACTATCCCTTTAAGTGCGCCATTCAGCAACTGGAGGATGATCGGTTGAGAAGTGTGTGGACTTCGGTGTTGGTCCATCTATCGCTGTTTTCCATGTTCATGGATGTTTACACTACTTTGTTCAAGCGGTGGTGCCAGTGTTTCATATGGCATGCGGCCAATCAACGTACACTTAATGTCACTGGTAGTTCCTATTGTGCTGGGTTAGACCCTACTTTAAAGTAGGAGCTAGTTTAGTCCCCCCAAAAGGCGTTCCTGAGCTAAAATCGTTTTAAAAATCGCACTTTTATGGTCCTGTTCACACCTGGTATTAAGTGGACGACACTAAATAAGTGTAAACGGGGTCTGAAACGTTTAGAGCTTGTCCACGTTTGACCACTTCCAAAGGTAGTTGAAAACTTATTGAGTGTCCGTGTGGTCAATCCATTCAAACAGCCACAAAAGACCACCTACTCTCCGCCTACTGACCTAATGCTTAAAAATAATGGGAAGCGTGCTAGCCAGACAGAATGTAAACTTTGTCAACTGAAGATCACAGTTTGGTTTGAAGACGAAATTATTCTCTCTGTGTGTTTTTCCGTCGTCTCTGTGTGTGTTCATATGTAAATTGCGTGAGCTTATTTTGTCAATTAGATTGTAAGATCTGAAAAAGCCCATACATTTACCTGCCCATAGACCCTCCTCTTGAAGAAATCAGGAATGAAGTGGTTGAAAGTGGACAAAAGAGATGGATTAAAACACCAGGTGTAAATGGGAATGCGTCTCCCTTATCTACTTGTGATCTGATCGACCAAAACTCAGGTGTAAACAGAGCCTAAAGAGCTGCAATTATTATATTCAACTATTTTCTTTCTTTTACAGGCAAAATTTGTTATCCGCAAAGCAGAGGATGAGCTTGGAAACAGCGACACCTACATTATTGAGTGCCAGGGAGTGGGCACAACCAATCCTAACTTGTAAACTCACGGATCCGTCGTCCTTGGCTTGTCCCCAGCCGAGATAAGGAGGACTTGTAGCAGAGACACACTACTACTGTAACCGACTGGATGACGCAAAGATAACTTCATTACCTTTACGTTCTTCGCGATTACCGTTTAGCTTTTTTTGCGCTGGCCACCAAGTCAGTCCATATTCATCCCTTACAACTGTTGTCCCCCTCTGAAACTTTTGTTGTTACTCAGGGTTTTGCCTTACACTGTAATGAAATGTCACCTATAGTTTGAACTCACAATATTTGCCCAATCAGTCAAATTTGCTTTCCGCACGCTAACACAAGCCTTAAAGTTTCATTATACCCTTTCGATACTGCGGCCTGCTGTTAACGATAACTATAGCCTAACCAATTTGCATGGACGTAGTAAAATACATGTATGTCACTGGTAAATTTAGTGCACTGTGTGTACGTGGAGGAAACGTTTTCCATCCAAGTTTTTGGTTCCATGTAGCTGCTTTGTTTTTTTTTTTGTATTTGTTATTTAAGTCGTTGTGTTGGTAAGAAACAAACATCCGAAAATTCATTGCCATCTTATTCTATTTCCATTGAAGATCTTAGACTTTATTGCTTTCATTTTGATTCTGAAAATGTTTCATTTTTGGTTTGTTATTTATAAGATGGAATTTCAGATTTTGTATGCATTTATCTTTGCTTTTTCTTTTTTTTTTTTGCTACTTTAGGTGACCATGTTCTTTTGTTATTTGCATTAACTTTTTTTTGAGGAGAAAATACAATAAAATGAGTGATAGACATGCAATATTCTATTTTGATTGTGTGGTTCTTTAAAAAAAAATCTATTTATCAAGTGCTCTTTTAAAGTGCACTGTTCTAATGTAATTCAGGCATTGGCTACCTTTTGCATTCATTTGTCTGTCTTAAAGAGCACTTGGGGCATTTAAAGCTGTTTTATAGGCTCGCACTCATATAAACTTATAAATGACTTATCTGAAGTGAAAGTACTTGTCGGCTTATAGTGAAAATCTTCACATTTAGCTCACCCTAGAGACAGTCTACAAGTGTTCGCTGTTGCCGGTCCAACTGGAGTCTCTTCCCTCGGGTCCTTTGTGCTCCAGGCCGGAACAATTACTGCCGGCAGATGCCAGGACAATACAGGGAGCAGAAGAGAATAGGGGAAGCCATGTGATGATGCGTGAATATGCATAGAGCCCTCGGGTCTGGAAAGGGCACATCTACATTGTTAAAATGAGAAGACTCCCTGTGGGGGGCGGTGGGTGTGGCTTCTGAACCGTATTCAGTGGGTCATCAGTCTGATCATTGGCTGTCTGGTGCATCTGTTGCTGTGGGGAGTAATTAAACACTGGCAAAGCGGAAAAAAAAAAAATTTGCATATGGTCTGGAGGTTCAAACAAAAAAAAATTATGAATTCTAAAACTTGTTGTTTTTAAATATTTAAATATTAATTTTTGTAATTTAAGATTGAGATTAATTTTAAAGTTTGGATGTTTTAATAAATGAGGTAAAATTAATAATTGCAAAAATCACTATATATAATTTAAATATTTAATATATATATATATAATGTATATGAGAGAGAGAGTAAGTACTTAATCAGAGAACCGCAAACGTAATTTTATTATTTCTTATTGACTTGTCAGTTATCAATTATGAATAATTTGCTGCCATTGTGAGAATAACATGCGCTCAATAAAAGAGTAACACACAATATATACAGGGAGTGCAGAATTATTAGGCAAGTTGTATTTTTGAGGATTAATTTTATTATTGAACAACAACCATGTTCTCAATGAACACAAAAAACTCATTAATATCAAAGCTGAATATTTTTGTATCAATATTTTAAGTAGTTTTTAGTTTTAGCTATTTTAGGGGGATATCTGTGTGTGCAGGTGACTATTACTGTGCATAATTATTAGGCAACTTAACAAAAAACAAATTTATACCCATTTCAATTATTTATTTTTACCAGTGAAACCAATATAACATCTCAACATTCACAAATATACATTTCTGACATTCAAAAACCAAACAAAAACAAATCAGTGACCAATATAGCCACCTTTCTTTGCAAGGACACTCAAAAGCCTGCCATCCATGGATTCTGTCAGTGTTTTGATCTGTTCACCATCAACATTGCGTGCAGCAGCAACCACAGCCTCCCAGACACTGTTCAGAGAGGTGTACTGTTTTCCCTCCTTGTAAATCGCACATTTGATGATGGACCACAGGTTCTCAATGGGGTTCAGATCAGGTGAACAAGGAGGCCATATCATTAGATTTTCTTCTTTTATACCCTTTCTTGCCAGCCACGCTGTGGAGTACTTGGACGCGTGTGATGGAGCATTGTCCTGCATGAAAATCATGTTTTTCTTGAAGGATGCAGACTTCTTCCTGTACCACTGCCTGAAGAAGGTGTCTTCCAGAAACTGGCAGTAGGACTGGGAGTTGAGCTTGACTCCATCCTCAACCCGAAAAGGCCCCACAAGCTCATCTTTGATGATACCAGCCCAAACCAGTACTCCACCTCCACCTTGCTGGCGTCTGAGTCGGACTGGAGCTCTCTGCCCTTTACCAATCCAGCCACGGGCCCATCCATCTGGCCCATCAAGACTCACTCTCATTTCATCAGTCCATAAAACCTTAGAAAAATCAGTCTTGAGATATTTCTTGGCCCAGTCTTGACGTTTCAGCTTGTGTGTCTTGTTCAGTGGTGGTCGACTTTCTGCCTTTCTTACCTTGGCCATGTCTCTGAGTATTGCACACCTTGTGCTTTTGGGCACTCCAGTGATGTTGCAGCTCTGAAATATGGCCAAACTGGTGGCAAGTGGCATCTTGGCAGCTGCACGCTTGACTTTTCTCAGTTCACGGGCAGTTATTTTGCGCCTTGGTTTTTCCACACGCTTCTTGCGACCCTGTTGACTATTTTGAATGAAACGCTTGATTGTTCGATGATCACGCTTCAGAAGCTTGGCTATTTTAAGACTGCTGCATCCCTCTGCAATATATCTCACTATTTTTGACTTTTCTGAGCCTGTCAAGTCCTTCTTTTGACCCATTTTGCCAAAGGAAAGGAAGTTGCCTAATAATTATGCACACCTGATATAGGGTGTTGATGTCATTAGACCACACCCCTTCTCATTACAGAGATGCACATCACCTAATATGCTTAATTGGTAGTAGGCTTTCCAGCCTATACAGCTTGGAGTAAGACAACATGCATAACGAGGATGATGTGGTCAAAATACTCATTTGCCTAATAATTCTGCACTCCCTGTATATATATACATTCACCTAAAGGATTATTAGGAACACCATACTAATACTGTGTTTGACCCCCTTTCGCCTTCAGAACTGCCTTAATTCTACGTGGCATTGATTCAACAAGGTGCTGAAAGCATTCTTTAGAAATGTTGGCCCATATTGATAGGATAGCATCTTGCAGTTGATGGAGATTTGTGGGATGCACATCCAGGGCACGAAGCTCCCGTTCCACCACATCCCAAAGATGCTCTATTGGGTTGAGACTGTGGGGGCCATTTTAGTACAGTGAACTCATTGTCATGTTCAAGAAACCAATTTGAAATGATTCGAGCTTTGTGACATGGTGCATTATCCTGCTGGAAGTAGCCATCAGAGGATGGGTACATGGTGGTCATAAAGGGATGGACATGGTCAGAAACAATGCTCAGGTAGGCCGAGGCATTTAAACGATGCCCAATTGGCACTAAGGGGCCAAAAGTGTGCCAAGAAAACATCCCCCACACCATTACACCACCACCACCAGCCTGCACAGTGGTAACAAGGCATGATGGATCCATGTTCTCATTCTGTTTACGCCAAATTCTGACTCTACCATCTGAATGTCTCAACAGAAATCCAGACTCATCAGACCAGGCAACATTTTTCCAGTCTTCAACTGTCCAATTTTGGTGAGCTCATGCAAATTGTAGCCTCTTTTTCCTATTTGTAGTGGAGATGAGTGGTACCCAGTGGGGTCTTCTGCTGTTGTAGCCCATCCGCCTCAAGGTTGTGCGTGTTGTGGCTTCACAAATGCTTTGCTGCATACCTCGGTTGTAACGAGTGGTTATTTCAGTCAAAGTTGCTCTTCTATCAGCTTGAATCAGTCGGCCCATTCTCCTCTGACCTCTAGCATCAACAAGGCATTTTCGCCCACAGGACTGCCGCATACTGGATGTTTTTCCCTTTTCACACCATTCTTTGTAAACTCTAGAAATGGTTGTGCGTGAAAATCCCAGTAACTGAGCCGATTGTGAAATACTCAGACCGGCCCGTCTGGCACCAACAACCATGCCACGCTCAAAATTGCTTAAATCACCTTTCTTTCCCATTCTGACATTCAGTTTGGAGTTCAGGAGATTGTCTTGACCAGGACCACACCCCTAAATGCATTGAAGCAACTGCCATGTGATTGGTTGATTAGATAATTGCATTAATGAGAAATTGAACAGGTGTTCCTAATAATCCTTTAGGTGAGTGTATATAGCAATTTTGCAATTCATTTTGAGGTTTAGATTTTTCCTTTGATTTGTTTAGATTTAATAATTAATTTTTTATAAATTATTAGAAGCTACTGACAAAAATCACTAAATAAGATTTTTTTTCATATGGTCGGAATAAACAAACATGTTAAAAAATGTTTTAAAAAAAAATTATTAATTTGTTAATTTGTATGTATTAATATATTATGTTTATAATTGGGATTTAGATTAATTTTAATTTTGATATTCAATTAATTAAAAAATCCAAATCCATTTTAAAGCTGGAATTTTTTTAATTTTTTTTAAATAATTTTATCATTGAAATATATTCATGTAAATATAGTTTTTTTTATATTAATTTTTATAATTAAAATTCAGATTATTACCAGAAGTTACTGACTTAAATCTGCCTTGGAAAGACATAATCTACAGCCCTGGCTTATGCATTTGTACATAAATCTTGCTGTTATGATAACGCTGTGGTCAGAGCTGAGTGAACTAATGAGTTTTATGATTTTGAGGTTTGCTGCACAAAGATGACATCAGACAATAATAAATGTATACATGACCTACTTATACATGACTATGATTAATGCTAGGCATTATACCTGTAACGTTCAATGGAGTAGGATATGCATAACTTTTTAATTAAACAAATTGTTGGTTTTTAATAACTGTGTATACAGACTTTGCACTGCATTAGATTAGATATGGTGACAGGACGGATAACACGAGCACACTGTATTTGCCAAAGCATGAAACTCCATGGTAATATATCTATTGCAAATATTTTTCTTACAGAATATGGTGTGACATATGGAGTATCAATATAGACACTAAGGAATTTTGTTATAATGTAATGTTTTGTTATCAAATAAATTAAATACTTTCTGTCCAAAGTTCAAAAGGCACATTTTCTTAGGGTTAGGGTCTAATTAGGCCTAATTTTTGAGTGAATTTTAAGCAAATATAATGTTAAATACAGAAAATATTAACTAAAATGAATATTCAGCCTCTCCCTCTCTCTCCATACACTATATTGCCAAAAGTATTGGGACACCCCTCCAAATCATTGAATTCAGGTGTTCCAATCACTTCTATGGCCACAGGTATATAAAATCAAGCACCTAGGCATGCAGACGCTTCTACAAACATTTGTGAAAGAATGGGTCGCTCTCAGGAGCTCAGTGAATTCAAGCGTGGTAATGTGATAGGTTGCCACCTGTGCAATAAGTCCATTCCTGAAATTTCTTCACTACTAAATATTCCACGGTCAACTGTTAGTGGTATTATAACAAAGTGGAAGCAATTGGGAACAGCAGCAACTCAGCCATGATGTGGTAGGCCACGTAAAATCACAGAGGGGTCAGCGCATTCTGAGGGGCACAGGGCGCAGAAGTCGCCAACTTTTGCAGAGTCAATAGCTACAGACCTCCAAACTTCGTGTGGCATTCAGATTAGCTCAAGAACAGTGCGTAGAAAGCTTTGTGGAATGGGTTTCCATGGCCGAGCAGCTGCATCCAAGCCTTACATCACCAAGTGCAATGCAAGCGTCAGATGCAGTGGTGTAAAGCACGCCGCCACTGGACTCTAGAGCGGACTCTCTGGAGTGACGAATCACGCTTCTCTGTCTGGCAATCCGATGCCAGGAGAACGGTACTCGCCTGACTGCATTGTGCCAAGTGTAGTTTGGTGGAGGGGGGATTATAGTGTGGGGTTGTTTTTCACGGGTTGGGCTTGGCCCCTTAGTTTCAGTGAAAGAAACTCTTAATGCTTCAGTATATAAAGACATTTTGGACAATTTCATGCTCCCAACTTTGTGAGAACAGTTTGGGGATGCCCCCTTCCTGTTCCAACATGACTGCGCACCAGTGCACAAAGCAAGGTCCATAAAGACATGGATGAGCGAGTTTGGTGTGGAGGAACTTGACTGGCCTGTACAGAGTCCTGACCTCAACCCGATAGAACACCATTGGGATGAATTAGAGCAGAGACTGCGAGCCAGGCCTTCTCGTCCAACATCAGTGCCTGACCTCACAAATGAGCTTCTAGAAGAATGGTCAAAAATTACCATAAACACACTCCTAAACCTTGTGGAAAGCCTTCCCAGAAGAGCTGAAGCTGTTATAGCTGCAAAGGGTGGGCCAACTCCATATTAAACCCTACGGATTAAGAATGGGATGTCTTTAAAGTTCATGTGCATGTAAAGGCAGGTTATCTTAGTACAATTAAGATACTATTATATATTTTTAGATTTCATTTTTATTATAGTTAAACTGAGTCTGAGTACTTTTATGATGGACGGATGCACTTTTTTGGCCTTCAAAATCTCGACCCCCATTCACTGCCATTAAAAAGCTTGGAAGAGCCAGGACATTTTTTAATAGCTCCGACTGTATTCATCTGAAAGAAGATAGTCATAAACACCTATATGGCTTGGGGTGAGTAAATCATGGGGAAATTTAAATTTTTGGGTGAACTATCCATTTAATTTTAAGAGTGTACTACGTGACCTTGATCACCTCTTGAAAACTGTGTCAATAGCTGACCTTAAAACAGTGAAATCACTCTTCATTTTCACTAGCACATTCACTGCCTTCATGAAACCCAATTCAATTTGCTTCTTGTCCAATGGCTTTTCCATGATGTCAGAGCAGCATGTGAACCTGTAAAAAACCACAACAATAGCCAGCATGCTCTAGAAAGCATAGATATACTATATGTGACAACCTGGAACGATATCCGGAGGAAGAAACGTCACATTAGTGCACTACGTTCGGAAAAGTAACGTGAGGAACTTTGAAAGTCACACCTTGGCAGGACTGTAACACGAGCGCCATGTGAAGAAACCTGAGTGGGCTGCGTGAACCAGATCCTTTCTGTTCCATTGGCACACTCTGTCCCAATAGAGTAGACCACTGCACACTTTGTGCTCTGAATGGTCCAGGTCCGTTCCCCGAGGGTCCCATCAAACCCGGTTCTGCTAAACCTCCATGACGGCATGTCAGACGTTGTGTCCTGGAGATCCCAGGAAAATAGTGAATGGAGCCAGTCAGCCACAGCTGTGAACAAGGTCTGGATCTCCTTGATTGGAGGTAAGATGGACTTTTGATAGACATTGTTTATGTACAGAAAAATATAGGGACGGAACAAAATGTTGTTTCTTTTGAGCTTGAAAAATCCTTGTGTGAAGACTTGGAAGTTGCACGTGACAGCAGTCTTCCTCAATTTGATTGGAATTGTAGCATGATACCATATGATGCAGATTTTTTTCAAGATAACAGGGATTAGTTATCCAAAAATGACATTTCTGTCATGTCATTCCAAACCTTTTTTTTTTAATAAATATTTTTTATAAAAATAAATTGTATTTTAAAATATAAAAAAGATATATTAATGATATATTAATGAGATATATATATATATATATATATATATATATATATATATATATATATATATATGTGTATGTATATGTGTATTATTATTATTCTATTATTTTTCATACATTGATTTTAAAATTGGGATGTTGAGATTAATTTTAAAGTTTGGATTTTATTTTAATTATAACAAATAATGTAAAATGAATAAATAGTTACTCATTTTAAATTTGTATACATTTATTCATGTCATTTTTAAACATTTAAATTAATATTTATTAATTAATATTTGAATTTATATATATTAATTAATATTTAAATATTAAAAAATTGGATAGTGGAGAATAATTTTAAAGTTTTGATTTTATTCAATTTATATATTTATAATAATGTTTTTATTTATATATTATATTTTATATTAATTTCATAAATGAGATGTTGAGATTCATTTGAATGTTTGGATTTTATTTTAAATGATAAAAAATAATGTAAAATGAATAAATAGTTACTCATTTTAAATTGATATACATTTATTTATATGTAATTTTTATACATTAAAATTTATATTTATTAATTTATATTTAAATGTTTATATATTAATTCATTCATTCATATTTAAATGTTTAAAATGGTATTGTTGAGAATAATTTTAAAGTTTGGATTTTAATAATTTTATATATTTATAATAATGTTTTTATTTATATATCATATTAATTTAAAATGAGATTCATTTTAAAGTTTGGATTAAATAATTGCTCATTTAAAAATATATAATTACATTTGTATTGAATTATTTATTGAATGTATTATTAATATTATTTTATTTAACTAAAATTTTAATAAAATAGTTATTGCAATCAAATAAAAAATTACATTGTTTGGACCCCATTGACTTTCATCGTATGGACAAAATGCATATATATTTTTGTGTTCCACAAAAGAAATAAGGGTGTTTGGAATGACATAAGGGTGACACAATTTAATTTTTTTGGTTTCAATCATAGGTTGCAACCAACACCACCCACCTTTCAGGCTCTACCAAATGCTAATAGAATAACAACAAAAAGAAGTACAAGCTAGTTCCTAAACCAACGGGCAGCAAGTTCACCGTTGTTTACTCATTTGCAGATTATTCAAATCCTACGCACAATGCAACAAAACATCCTGGTTTGCTTTGTTTGTTGCCTAAGCACAAACAATACCGAAAGATCAGTCTGAGCTGTCATGAATGGACCCATATTACTAATCTCCTTCATGACGTCCATCTGCTTAAACTGAACTATTTAGAACCTGCGGTGTCCACGGTGTGACCATCTCTACATGATCTCTCCAGCTGTTGTTGTGGATGACCCGAATAAACAGTCTGGTATGGGCAGGCGATATTTGAGCTCAGTGTTACAGATTGTCTGGCTACTCGTGTTCACAGATGCTATCTGCAATAATAATAAAAAAAAGTCTAAAAATCATATTTTATATATATATATATATATATATATATATATGTTTCTTCACATGGCGCTCGTGTTACAGTCCTGCCAAGGTGTGGTCCTCACAAACATCCATATATATATGGATAAATGAAACTACAGACAGACAGATCAACAAAACAACAACACAAGAATGAATTACAACGTGATTTCGCAGGTTGATGTCTCACTGAGAGTAAACCACTTAACTTGTCCTCTGATTGGTCGAGTGAGAGTTAACCCGAGCAACCGCCTTCCGTGCAGCTGGTTGGACAGCGCAGCACCACGTGACGCCCCTTTAAGATCTTTCTTGACTGTCTGCGACCATGGCAAGGGAAAGATTTCCATCATCTAATGACCAGGGCAGAGTTACCATGCAAAGGCTCGCGACTCATATCTGCCCAGTTTGAAGCGTAAACGGATATATAATACGACGAGTGCTTGTTTAACGGTTCACGCGAGGGAAAAAACACTCCGGTGCTGATCATTCACGCACTTTTACGCGGGATGTCGGGATGACGCACCTTGAGTTGTTTTAACAGTTGCAGATTTTTTTCTTCTCATTTTACGCATGGAAGAATGCCACAAGATTCAAGTGCCTTATTTACACGTTTCACTGGGCTTTTTTGCTCTTGAGCTACTCGGAATATTTGCACCATCAGTTAAGAGAAGAGAAGTTGCATCGGTGTGAGGAAACAGATTTTAAACCAGCCGTAGTTTGTTCTTCTTTTAGAAGTAGCTGTGCCTCACTCGCGCTCCGTCGATGACTCTAGACAACGTAAAACATTCCGCGATACTCACAACCTTATTTAAAATGGCTGACGATAATGATTTAATAGGTGCTTCGGAGTTTATTAAAGGTGAGTATAAGTTTCGGGTGATTTTCAGAATGGATGACTTTGATTCACTGTGTTGCCTCAGACTTGACTGTAAACAATGATCTGACACTAACTTTTCTGTGTTGTTGTCGTTATTTTTATTAACTTATTAGCAGAAATGCAGCGTTTTATTTATGCATTTGTTTGTTGTTCATTTTTTTTATTTTTTTTTTATATCATATTTGCATGAAAATGGATTTGGAAAATGTTTTGAAACAATAAAAACATTTTTGTATTTAATTTTATATATATTTATATAAAAAATGCATATAGGTAATGCATTAACCCTGTAACCATAACTATTTCCAACTATTTAAACTTTTTTTAAAATTAAAATTATATGCAAAACCTTCAACCATCAACCCTGTTACTTATATTGAATTTTTCAATTGGCACAATGCAGTTTATACCTAAATTTATGCTTGAAGACATTCTTTATCTGATAGAACGTCACCCACTTCATTTAATGACCCATGTGGATTCATAGATAAGTGGAGACACTTATTTTTCTCAAATCTGGTGAGAAAAACCCTTCATTTATGGAACATGCATAATTTTCCTCATCATATTGACTAAAGTTCAAGTAATGCAATCATTTACATTTACATTTCTCTATTTAAAGCTACATTCCAATGAATAAATCCATTGTTGCACATGATTAAGCCTAAATCAATATCTCTGAAGAGTATTAATAGTTGTTTTATAACTGTACCAGCTTGTTTAATCGACCATGTGTATTTTTTCTTTCCCCCCCCTCCCCCACAGATCGACTCTATTTTGCAACCTTAAGGAGCAAGCCCAAAAGCACCGCAAATACTCATTACTTTAGCACGGATGAGGAGTTTGTGTACGAAAAGTGAGTTTTCCCTCCCTCAGTCATCTTTCAAAGCCAAAACCCGCAGCAGGCGAGAAATGGTTCCAAAGTCTGTTACATAACTTTTTAATCGAATGCATCCTTTAGGAAAAGTTGCACTTTTATCTCCAACGTTCCATAATGAACCTGTCAATCATTTATTTAGAATTTCCGGATGTGGGAGGATTAGTGAAAAATGGAACTGGTGTTCTTCACATCATTCTGACAGATTTAAAAGAAAACAGTTTTTGAAACTGACTTCTAAAGATGGATTATGGTCTGTTTTAAGGGCCCATCTTATCATAATTGCAAAATATAATGTCCAAATTCTAAAAAGTACATTTCATTTGGCCACTTTATTGCTTGTATTTGAAGTTACAAGAATGATTGATCTTTATGCATAGTACATTCCAAAAGAGACAACAACTTTTTGTTTTTCTATGCCAGTTTAACACTAACAGTGGCTTGTTTTTAGATGTTTGGGCCTCAGATGGAGGCCCCAGGGCCTTGAGCCATAGTTAACTTCTTAAATAAGTGTATGAATAAATATATTTTTATTTTAATAGATTTTCTACATTAAACGATGAAGTTTCATGACATTGTTCTCTTTTTTTTTTAATATAGCTTTTATGCAGATTTTGGACCCCTCAACCTCGCAGTGCTGTACAGATACTGCTGTAAACTCAACAAAAAGCTCAAGGTGAGTCAAACACCTTGATTTATTACATTCCTTCTGAAGAATGTGCAGTATGTAGCTACAACAATTAAACAAAGCTGAGGAATTTGCACTCACACTCCCTTTGGTGGATATTTTGGGCTGTCCGATGTGCTGACGTTTCCTTTGTTTGAAATATGGGATGGGAATTTAAACTTAATGATACAGCATTGAACTTCAGCTACAGCTAGAAAACATCCCTTTTAGCTTGTTTTATGCCATGTCTGTAAGGCAAAACTGTGTGTGCTCATTTTAAATAAAAGCAACTTTGACCAGAGACTCAATAGGATATATCACGTACGTCTTTAGCCATGTGCCTCCTGTCTTTTTTAGTCTTTGACTCACCTGTCCTGGCATTTTAATGTGGGCCGAGAGTGTCTCCTGAGACCACAGAATGTTCTTGGCTCAGAGCCTTTATGAAGATCAGCAGTTCAGGCCATGAAGAAATTTCTTCTTAAAGGAATATTCTGGGTTTAATACAGTTGCGTAATGCTGATTACCACAAATTAATTTCCACTTGTCCCTTCTTCTTAAAGGTGCAGTGTGTAAATTTTAGCGGCATCTAGCGGTGAGGTTGTGAATTGCAACTTTGATATAAATACTGTACAGGGACTGTTCTTGTTTACTTTGGGCACTGAGCCAGTCACCTTCCGGTCACCAGTTTTAAACTTATCCACTAGGCCAAAGTTTCACTATTCAAGTCCAGTTTTTTTTGCATTTGTCATGGAACTTAGCAGGATATCAGCAAGGTATCGACTACAATCTACTTGATTGAATCTCTGTGCTCACTGTCTGCTGAGAGAGTGAGTTGCTTGTTATGTCACCATTCCTGATCTCTTAGGCCTGATCCTCGCTTCTATCAGATGCAAACAAATGTTGGGATTAGACATGACCTTTTTCCTTTCATCCAGAATTTAGCAGCAGCCACTGGCATTGGCCTTGCCATGTGGTTCATGCATGTCCTAAGGATTTATGGTGATGGGGAGGGGCATGGGATCCATCCCAATCCTTCAGCTCCCAGATTTTCCATTTGATTGCAAATATAGACACTGTTTAAAGGGTAATATTAGGTTGGTGGTGGGTAGCAGTAGGTACTGCTTACTCTGGGTTTTTACTAGTTGCTTTCCAAAACCTAGTGCGCTGTCTTGCTTGCTACTACATACATAGGCAGCTACCTTCTAAGGTAGTATCCTAACTGAAATGGAACCCCATAAGTGACTGATTTACACTACATAGGCGGAACCTCAATGTGCCACACAAAACGTTTTACATGAGTGTATTGCTAAGCTGTTAACTCGCAATATTATGTCTTTTTTTTTTTTATTAGAATATTTTTCAATATTCTAATTCAATAAGCACACTCATTATTAACATTTCATTTGTTCACCGTCTTATTTTATTAACTTACCACAATGCATTCTGGGATTACCTTCACTAAGGATACTATACTATATTTTGGCTAATGTGTCTTCAGGTTGTCAGTCAACCACCTGCCTTTTGGAAAGTACCTTCTAGATGTCTAGATGTGCAGTCTAGTAATATGAAGCTCATTTGGTTTTGGATCATAGATACAAAGATCATAGATTCTTCTCTTTTAGCAAAGTTTCAGCTTTCAGGAGCATAAAACGGTTAACTCGACACAACGCCAACTTTAATTTCCAATTAACCTATATTGAGAGGTCAGCAAAGAGGATGAAACCCCAAAGCACACAAGAAGTTTATAGTGTGCATGTAGTGATTAATTCTGCTGACATGTCCACTTTAAGCATCTGTATAAGGTAGAGGAAGGATTTTGAATAATCAACCATTTTATCTTTGTGTTTTGTTGTGTTTCTAAAGCTGGCAAGGTGTAGTTCTCTCATGTGTTCATGTTGTGGAATATTAAAGGTAAAGTCCCGTGGTAAAAGCATGATGTGTTTTCTTCCTAACCACTTTCACTACGTCTACACCCATCCAACCACATGTGAATGTCCCCGCCTGTTTCTAATTTACAAGTTCTTGCCTTGGAGATGACATATTTTTTCTAACCATACCTTTTTCGGCCTACATGATTGGTTGTAGGCTGCAGGAACCACATAGCAAAAAGGGAAGTTTTGGTAGTATCTGTTCTAGTATTATTTGGTTCTTATCAAATCAGCTTTCTAGCATTGCTGAGCGCGGAGCTTGTGCAATCTCAAGTTTTTTTTTTTTTTTTTTTTTTAAGCACAATCTGAATAAAATCTTGAGATTGTTTTTGAGTTGTTTAATTTTGACAGCAATTTCTTCTTCTCAATAGCATAACCACCTCCTGCATGTGGATGTTGCTATTTTAAATGAAAATTAACTCGCTGGGTGATTGTTAACCCCGTTTTGCTTATCGATTTGCCTGGAAAGTAACAAAGGGTTCAACTCTGTGAGAACCCGATGACCTGTTAGAGAATAGCTAGAGAAAGGAAAAAGATCTTCAAACTAGTTGATGTTCGATATTGTTTAGCTTATCGAATTAACTTGGAAAGATAAAAGTGTTCAACCCTGTTACTATGACTCTGAGAAAAGATGACTTCTATATCTTCACTTTCCAAACTAGATTCAATATTGTTTTGCTTATTGACTTACCTGGAAAGATGAAAGGGTTCAACCCTGTTAAGAAAAGATGACCTCTAGATCTTAAATTTCAAATCTAGTTGACTTTCAGTGTTGTCTTGCTTATCGATTCAACTTGGAAAAATAAAAGGGTTCAACCCTGTTACTATGAATTTCTGAATACATATTCTTAAAATGCATAGGCAAAAAGTAAAATTTTTAAAGAGGTTCTCCTAAATCAGCCTATAGAGCTTTGGAAAATTATTTTTCTTAGTTTTGCCTTCGGTGTATATCTCTTTTTCTTTGCGGGTGGATTGTAGGTGGACAAGTTGGAATCCTCATTTGTTGTGCCGGCAGTTTGATTTCACTGTTATTCCACCCCAGCCAAATCTTTACTCCGCATCATGTGGAGTGAAACAGGAACAGATGCTTTGAGGGCTTTTCAGTTCAGCTCAGATCCAGCACAGATTATTCTGAAGCTTTTGGCGTGTGCCTGTGCATGAGTTGCCTTTTAGCAGCTACACGCTGCCTCTCTTGCACACACATTTTGGCTCACCTGCAGCACCTCCCTGTGCGTTTTGCAGCAGCTGGGGCAGATGCGGCAACATCTGTCTGCAAATTCCCTCATGTTAAAGACACTCAATTGAGTTATCCAGAATACACCTTAAGCTAGTTTAAGCAGGGGGAAAAATGTTTAAGTGTGTGGAATTTGTTGGTACTGAGATATTCACTGATGAGATTCTCATAACCTGTTTCCCAAACATCTAACCAGTCATGTTAACTGTAAATGGGTTTGAAGTGACTTTTACATTTAACCAAGATTTTAATCTTTAAGACAAACCAACCAGTTTAACGCTTGATGCAGTTCCCAATTTTTCGTCATGTTAAAATAACAAAAAACAAAGTTTTATGCAGTGATTTAATGATAATTGAATGTTTTGTTATAATAGCATTTTAAAGACGACTTTATATTTGAGTTTCTTTAAAATGCTATTCTAATGAAAACCATGTTGAATGATTGATTTTAGTTAGCGTTGCTGCAGGTTTTGTTTTTTGTTTAAATTAGTTTTGTTTCTTTAAAATGCCATTTAACGATTAATGCCGTTTTGTGCTAAAATGCTTTAAACTAAAACTTTTAATGATTGATTATAAATGTTGTTTTTATACCTACTGAAAAGTTGAACAATTGTTAATTTTTTTTGTTTTAGTAGAGTTTAGTAAGCATCTTATGTGATTGTCATTCATTTTCATTAAAATTCTTATGTAATGAAAACTACATTGAACAGTTGATGTAATGCAAGATATCTAAAATAAATTGCATATTTGAAATGTATTCTTGTACTTTGCTTGCAGTGTAATGCATTTGTTTTTTGTTTCCAGTCATTTACACTGACCAGAAAGAGGATTGTTCACTACACCAGCTTTGACCAGCGCAAAAGGGCTAACGCTGCTGTGCTCATCGGTGCTTATGCTGTGAGTATCTCACCTCTTTCTGTCTTCTGTCTCTGGCGTTAATTACTTTCGCCTGCCTCGAGAATTCATGCTCAGAACGGAATCTGTCATGACCCTGCAAATTAGCCACTCAGCTGTTTCCATCAAAACCAACAATCCTCCCACATCGCAGCATCGACAGCAAATTCGTATGTAGTACGAAGTCTTCTCGGATGTTTGCCAGCGTCCTCATTCCAGCCTCCCCCTCAGAAAGAGCGACAGACTGCTGACTGACTGGTACATCCCCCGCGTTGTGGCAGCACAATAACTATGTCCTTGACTGGCTCACTTGCCAGTTTGTCCTGTTCTGCTGCATTCATTCATATATCCCACAACGTACACAGTGGCCCTTGTGAAACTGCATGACTGCATGAGTGATGCCAGTCAATTGCGCCATTGGGCATCTCCACTCTTCCTGTTCCAGGTGCTCTCATGGGCAGATTTATGGTTCACTTTGGTAAACCCTCCATGTAAATGACTCCCCACTGTCTGAGCTCTCTAAAGGGTCATGGCACCAATCTTTTTCTGCAAATATTTCAACCCTCTTTTTACTAGCACACTCAAGTATATTAAGTTTATTTGTGCTGATTTGTACTGACAAAACAGCTACTGTCTCACACAATAAGAAGCTCTGGGAGATAAGAAAGTTTCTTTCCTCATGAATATTGATGAGTCCTAAATGGCAACACGGAAAGGAAGTGCTATGAGAGATGCTTCTCCAGTTTCCTTCAAAGAAGCCACTGTTAACTTGTTCTTACTAGAACTGTAATTTGAAATATTTGATGGTGTTATACAATATCAACATCCTTTTTTTCCTGATCCTGGGCTATTCAAAAAGGCAGCGGGGGTCTGATGTTCCCTTGCTTTCCATTGGACGAGGGCCATGACTAGTTATAATCTGGCTTTTTGTATAATCTGATTTAGGATTTATGGTCGCATGCAGCCATTGCATCACAACAGTCCAGTGTTGGATGTTTGTAGCTGCGACTCACTTCTCCACTTATATTTTTTGGGTTCCCTATCTGCAGAGACTATATAGCTACATTCATACTGCTGTTGAATATTCATCCAAATTATGGTGGACACCATCCACACTTACACCAGGTAGTGTTTCCGACATGCTCTTCACACCAAACCAACGGGTTTACGACTTCTACTACCCGTAACGGTAGTACTGCTCGGTCCCCTTGTCGTATTGGCTGAAATGCATAAGCAATTGGACTTATTATCGGCTCAACAGTCCTGTCAAGTTCGTCTTCCTCCATTTAAAAAAAAAAATAAAAACGTGTTCAAAAAGTAAAGGAATGCTTATATTACTTCACTGGCCAATGGAGCAAACAAACCCTGTGACGTCACATGCTGTGGTATTGCAATATGGTGGCACTCTTGCTCCAAAAGCTATAACAAAACGTCCTTCTTTTCTTTTAAAAAATGGTTACATTTAATCGTGTTTGTTTTATATTTATTTTTATATATATATATATAGATATAGATATAGATAGATATATATATCTATATCTATATCTAGATATATATATATCATTTTTTTTTTATATTAAAGTGGAAATCCATTTACTAAATGTGAAGGGACTGCTTAATTTCCACTTTAAATAAATTTAATGTAAATATTATTTACACTATTTAATAATTAAGATTGTGAATGCAAAAATGTGTGGATAATATTATATAATTTGATTAGAAGTTGGTTGCCATTATAATGAACTTGATGATGAATCTCGAGAAAATGTGGGCTGCTTCTTTCCTTGCAAACCTGGTCTTTGCAATTCTAATTATCTTGCAAATGCCTCTCAAAGTTGGTGTACTTCCTCAAAAATCTGTCTACTAGGAACAGTCACATTTACCCTTTCAGTCTAAATTTATTCTAACCCCTGATCCTGGTCTTAATTTAGTTGTCTTAAATGGAAACTCATTTTAGCTACCTTCATAAACCCCAACCTCTGGAGACGGCTGTCAAATTGTGCAGATTGTCTCCTATAAACTCAGTAATGTGCTCAAGATGGACTTTTCTCATATACTACTGTGATCATCTCCAAACTTCATAAAACTGTGGTTCTGCTCCGTGTGGGCTTGTTTGAAAGCACATTCATGCAGCAAAGAGTGACAAAGTAATTTGTCTTTCTACTTGCAGTGAATCTTCTGTAAGTAGGTTTTTATTGATCCAGGCTTGTGTGGGATGTGCTTCTTTGGCAAGTGCAGATGTTTGCTGCTGATCTGTCCTACAGTAGACGACCCAGTTTTATCATGTGAAGGAAATTATTTGTACTAGTTGAACAGCTGGGACCAAGATATTCCATCATTTCTCTGGGTCACGTGGGACAGTAGGGCACAACACAAACAAACAAGTGCTGACCCTTCTCACGGGACTGAACTTTATCTGCCGAACTGTTAAGCTAATTGTTCTTTGGTGCATATTTCATGAGCTTGTGCACAAATGGCCTCCTGTCGAATGAATACGGCCTTCACAAACAGTCACTTGAACTCTCTCCTAGTTCGTCTTTTATGCTGTCAAGTGCTGGAGAGCTTAAAAGATTAGTTCATGCAAAAATGAAAATTCTGTTATTTTACGTTGTTCCAAACATGTGTGACTGACTTTCTTCTGTGGAAGAAAAAGAAGATATTTTGAAGAGTGTGCAGGTTGCTCTTTTCCATGCGATTTACAATTAATTAAGGCTGTCAAGCTTCATAAGATGCAAAAGCACCAAAAAATTATCATAAAGTGGTAAACTATATATTCTATATCTTCTGAAGCTGTATAATCTATTTTTACTGTATTTTTTTGGAATAAGTTGGGTTTTTCATTTCCCACATTTCCTACACACCGGTAGTTTCAGTTTTGTTTGTTTGTTTTGTTTAGTAAATTTAGTTTAGGCTTGCCGTTTATAATAAATTTGGTTTATAATGAATGACACTATAATTTCTTTTTTTATACTTGGTTTTCATTCTTGTTCTGTTCTGAATATCATTCAATTTAAGTGATTTGTTGAGTGAAGGGAACTATAAAATACGTGTTTTGATTTATTTGCTGGTATTACATGTATTTCTGAATGTAATAGTAAAATGTGACTTAGACACTAGCCGCATTTCCATTTACATATTTGCGCAGAACTTTTGCAATATTTTCTAAATGTCGATTAAAAAACGATTGCAAAATGACTGTTTCCTTCAACCGATGTTATGCGACTAAAACTTAATTTTTGTTCTCGCGATACGTCATTCCAAAAATCATGGTGACGGATGTTGGTAGGTTTATGTATATCCCAGCCACCACACTTGCCATTCATTTTGATCGTTATCCAAACCTTAAAGGATTAGTTCACTTCAAAATGAAAATGTCCTGATATTTTACTCACCCCCATCTCATCCAAGATGTTCCATCTATCATCATCCTCCGCTTATCCAGGGCCGGGTCGCGGGGGCAACAGTCTAAGCAGAGATGCCCAGACTTCCCTCTCCCTAGACACTTCCTCCAGCACTTCCGGGTGAATACCGAGGAGTTCCCAGGCCAGCTGGGAGACATCATCCCTCCAGCGTGTCCTAGGTCTTCCCTGGGGTCTCCTCCCGGTGGGACGTGTCCAGAACACCTCCCTGGGAAGACGTCCAGGAGGCATCCAAAATAGATGCCCAAGCCACCTCAGCTGGCTCCTCTCGATGTGGAGGAGCAACGACTCTACTGTGAGCTCCTCCAGAGTGACTGAGCTTCTCACCCTATCTCTAAGGGAGCGCCTAGCCACCCTGCGGAGAAAGCTAATTTCGGCCGCCTGTATCCGTGATCTTGTCCTTTCGGTCATGACCCACATCTCATGACCATAGGTGAGAGTAGGAATGTAGATCGACCGGTAAATCGAGAGCTTCGCCCTACAGCTCAGCTCCTTCTTCACCACGACAGACCAGTACATCGACCGCATTACTGCAGAAGCTGCTCCTATCCGTCTGTCAATCTCCCGTTCCATCCTTCCCTCACTCGTGAACAAGACCCCAAGATACTTGAACTCCTCCACTTGAGGCAGGAACTCTCCACCAACCTGAAGCGGGCAAGCCACCCTTTTCCGACTGAGAACCATGGCCTCGGACTTGGAGGTGCTGATTCTCATCCCAGCCGCTTCACACTCGGCTGCAAACCGCCCCAGTGCACGCTGAAGGTCCTGGTCTGAGGAGGCCAACACGACAACATCATTCGCAAAAAGCAGCGAAGAAATCGATTGGTCCCCAAACCGGACACTCTCTGGCCCTTGGCTGCGCCTAGAAATTCTGTCCATAAAAATTATGAACAGAACCGGTGACAAAGGGCAGCCCTGCCTGAGTCCAACATGCACCGGGAACAAGTCTGACTTACTGCCGGCAATGCGGACCAAGCTCCTGCTCCGGTCGTTCAGGGACCGAACAGCCCTAAACAGGGGGCCCCGGACCCCATACTCCCAGAGCACCCTCCACAGGACGCCACGAAGAACACAGTCAAATGCCTTCTCCAAATCCACAAAGCACATGTGGATTGGTTGGGCAAACTCCAAGATGTTCATGTCTTTCTTTCTTCAGTCGAAAAGAAATTACGTTTTTTGAGGAAAACATTCCAGGATTTTTCTCCCCATCATAGGCTTCCATGGCAACCAAAAAGTTGAAGTACTTCTGCCTACATCTACCGTGACCTTTTCGACGTGATTGCGCAATCATTGACACGTAGCAGAGCAGTGCTAGATGAGCAATTTAGGTTAAAAAGTATATTCATTTTTTAAATTTTTTTTGAAAAATGACCGATCGTTTTGCTAGATAAGACCCTATTCCTTGTCTGGGATTGCGCAGGGCCTCTGTAGCCCTTTGAAACTGCATTAATTTGGACCTTCAACATTTTGGTTGCCATGGAAGTCTGTGATGGGGAGAACCTGAAACCTGAAATGTTTTCCTCAAAAAAACTTAATTTTTTTTTCGACTAAAGAAAGAAAAACATGAATGGGGAGGTGAGATGAGATGGGGGTGAGTAAAATATCAGGAAATTTTCATTTTGAAGTGAACTAATCATTTAATGGCAAGGAAAGCCACTTATATTTGGGAGCGGCCATGTATGAGGTGTTTCTGGGTGTTTCTCCCTTATATCTGCTTCAAGGTCTTGATAAATTGTGGCATTTCTTTGTTTAGAATCCAGTATTCCCATAATTACTTTGTCTTTATGAGTTTAATAAAGAACACTGTCTCGTCTTCTGTCCAAACATACCACGTAGTCTTTAAAGAATGATTGACTTTTTCGCAATTTGAACGGTCCCATTTTGACTCACATTCGCAAGTAGCCATGTCAGATTTGTGAATAAATCATTCTTTTTGAGTCAAATCTTTTCAACAAATCAATTGGTGCAGTTTATAAAATTGGTCTGAATGATTTCACAAATCGAATAAAATAATTAAATATTTTAATGATAGTTTAATTATTGTTTGCATATTTGATGCTTGAAAATGAGTTCCTATTTATTGAAATTGCATAGAAAAGAGCAATTAGCACAATCTTCAAAATTTCTTAATTTTTCTTCCACATCCAAAATAACTTTATACAAGTGTGAATGAGTAAAGTACGTAATCTTTTCTGAACTATCCCATTTCTGTATTTTATGCATGTTGTACAGTGTTGCGGTTCACATACGTTTCTTTTTCGTGTTGGCACTGCCCTGCTGCATTCTGACACCAAGCCATAGATATGTTCAAGGAGTGAGCAGAGATCTTATTATAGAGCTCTTTCTCTCTGTGATGTCAAGAGGGATTGGCGTTGATGAAGGGAATAGATGACCGCTAAAACTCGTCACTTCAGCAGGTCTGTGTGTGTGACTGCCACACTGTGCCGTGACAAGTCGTCCCAACTTGAGAAAGGCCCCATTGTGCTGAGCCACAGCATCTCATCTGTGTGACACATTCTGCCTGAACATCTCTTTCCTGAAAGTACATTTGTGTATGGGATAAAGAGGAACATAGACAGACATGGATAGGAAGGCAGTTGAAAAGTAGTGATGTCCGATTTACTAGCTCTTTTCATTTAATTTTAGAATTTGCATCCATTTATATCTATCTTTAGCTTTATTTCTATTACAGAAAACTATTTTGTATTAGTTTTAGTCAACAATGCATTACTATTCAGCTGCTTTGCTGGTGCACTAATGACATTACCTGTTCCTGTTTCCTGTGTCAGGTTATTTACCTGAAGAAAACACCAGAGGAAGCTTACAGAGCCCTGATTTCAGGCTCCAATGCCTCATATCTTCCCTTCAGGTAAGACGGCCTCATATCCGCATCATCTGAATCATGGGAATTTGCTTGGCTATGTGTAGTTCTCCTTTAAAAAAAAGCCAGTTGTTTCCAAAACTACGTTTATTGCCTCATTTCTCCCACTTTCCTCTCCCTCTCTTATTGCACGTTGCATTCTAATCTGATTTTGCATGAAATATTGTTTCTCTTGTGGCTCACAGGTTTTTTTAATGCGATTAAACTCCTTTGCCCAGATAGATAAACAGGTAAAGTGGAAAAACAGCATGGGCATTTTTTGCAAGCCATGAAGCCAACATCTCTTGCCTTACTCTTACTCTTATTGGAAGGTGTTACTGTTGTGTAATTTGTTGTCTCCACACTCGGTGCGAGTCTATTATGACTCGTCGGCTGTGTCTTGTTCAAAAAGCTGCACTTGAACACACCAAAAAGAACCAAAACCACTTGCACAACTCCGTTGCTGCTCCGGAAAAACAAACTCCATCCACTGTCCCCTTAACGTTGGGTTCTTTGGGAATCTGAACAGGGTTGTCTTGCCCTGACAACCAAAAACACACTTCTTTGGTGACATTGTTGATTTTGTGAAGCCCTGTGACCTGTGCAGTGCAGCCGACGACTTTCCTAAAGCCGAGCAAAGCAGGTTGATGGGTGTGCTTTTGCTCTCTCGCTCTGGTCGACGTGTGTGCGCGCCCTTCCGGGAGAAGTGCCTGTACAAGGAAATTCCGGCCTTGTTGACGTCACCTAGGCCCATACTCGCAAAAAACGTTCCAAAACTTGTGAGAAACCGGAGTATTTTTGGCACAGAAATACTCCATCAAACGTCCAACTTATTTTTTTTAAACTTTGGCCATGTCTAGCATGGGAATCCAAGTCTTTAACAGTGTAAAAAACTGAGGAGATATGTCTATTTCTGCCCATATATTTATCTATAAATGCCCGACGGGCTTGGTGTGTCCGGCCTTTAGATGCCAGTTGTTGCTCCAAGACACTCCTCTGCTCTTTCCCAAAATGACAAGGAATTCCCATGGACATATTATTGCCATCTCCTAAAACACTGCCTTCCTCTTTTAAAATGACTGTCACACAAAAATCACAGACACGTAGCATTTTTCATTACCATGTAGTTAGTATTCTGGGCTAGTCAATCCTCTTGGCTGTTTGTCGCCACCAGATGAGATTTGACCCCTCAGCTCTGTCCTCCCTATTCACTGACCCAGAAACACAAAAGTCTTAAAGTTCACCCAGTCCAAGCACATAGCTGCAGATTCTGTTATGCCCGCATATATAATGAGGGACACGAAGAAAGGCAGGGTGACCCGTGGCCTCAATAAACAGAAATGCTCATTGTTGAAGTGGACTTTCGTTGGCTAATGATTCAGAGCCGTATACACTGAATAGTGAAGAGGCCTTCATTTTCTGAATCTGCGATCTTCAGTGCAGTCCCACACCATGATGCTTTTATAAATTTATGGAACAGGCCATATATCTGTACTTTCTGAGATTTGTTGTAAGTGCTTCCGCTATAGATTAGCTCTGGCCTTCAAACAGTTTGGAAACGTCAGTCACTGGATGCAAACAGGAAAAAGCTGATTTGTTTTTACTGTGCAGTAATTAGTGCTTTTCCCAGAAGGCCGAAGTCACCTTTTGCTATTCTTCATAACGTCATCAAGGGATAACCTTTTACTCATTGACTGTCATTGGTCTGTGAAACAATTGAATCTACTAAAAAAGGAATTACATTACTCATTGGTGGGTTTATTGGTCAACACATCTATTGTTTTTTTACTCTTTGTGGGGATTAATTCAAACACTCTTGTACAGTTTACTTCTTGAGAGATTAACCTTTAACACTTTTTTGTGTAATAGTTATTCTCAATTTTTTGACTTTCTGAATTATAACATTTTTGTTTTGAATTCACTTCAGTTTTTCCCCATAAAATTGAAGTGTTTATCCTAAAGTGTGCAAAATCATTTAATTTCATTAAATACAATGTTTGCTTATAAATTGATGCCTTTTATATAACTTTTTCGTCACTGAAAAGTCAAGGCTCTTGTTCATTACAATTATTTTAAGATTGACTCTGTTTAAAAAAAACATAACTGCTCCTTGGGCTTGTCTACACTTGTAGGGAAGCAACTATTTATCTTCCCCATTATGTTTAATGATCAGTGGCATCTAGGTCAACAATTATGCCATATTTCAGTCAGTTTTGTTGTACTAATTGTGTACCTGACATTGTAACATGGATGGTACACTTGTTTTATGGACCTGGTTAGGGCAGAATTTTAATATGTGGTAAAGTAAAAAAAAAAACCTAAGACTCACAACACATCGGTTTACTGGTCCCTAAAACCATTCATTGAGTATGAAATCCTGTGGTATGTTTACTGGTCGTGCCTCTTATGGCACTTCTTTCACTCTGTTTGCCGTCCTGTCCATCTTGAAGGTTAATTGGGCCCTTGTTTTCTCCACAAAGATGTGATTGTTAGCAGCAGTGTAGCTTCGCAAGGGAAGAAAAGCGCTTTGTCAGTGTGCCCCCCACTTGGCTGCCATAGCCATGCCACTCGTGGAGACAAACAGTGCGACATGGTTATGTAATGCTTAGCAATTGGTTAATTCAGAAAGTAAATAGTTGTGTTGTTTATGAGAGGGATGGGGTTCCTGATGGGAAACAATGATTGGGCCATACCATTCAATAAAAGGAAGCTGTGTGTGAGACCCATGTTTGATTACCAGAGGAGGAAACTACAAGAAGTTGGATGAAAAGATTTAATTTAATTCTGAAAATAACATGTTGCACCTACAGCTATGAAGTGCTACAAAGTTCAACTGAAAGGATCTCTCTTCAGGTGTTCCAGGAATAGGGCTTGAATGGTTTTTGGTTGTCTGCTATTTTTAGCTGCGAATCTGACCATTGGGTGATCTATTCTAGATTATTGTGGCTAGAACGTATGGTTTTGATCCATCTTGCACAAGCAAATCTTGCTCTCTGGCCAAACTATCTGCACATTGATCTTTGTTGCAGAGCAGTTTCCCACGCGAAGTCCTACTTGGAAAGAAGCTTGCATAACCAACAAGTATCCACCTAATAATGGAATGCACAACATGACCTGTTATTGTCTTCAAGCAATATATTTTTAGGATGACATTTGAAGTAACCTGAAAATTCAGATGGTTTGGTGGCAGTGTATTCTCCATTCAAGTGAACTGGTGTGGGTTTGTTATTCAGGTTTGAAGACTGCGCTCTAGTGAATTGGACCGAGAGCTTCAGCCTTAGATGGATAATTTAGACCTTGGCATTGCTCATCCATTATGTAAGAGCAGTGAAGAATCTGCCAGAATATTTTATAATTCCAAGAGGAAAGCAGTGACAGTCTTGCAGAGGAAGTTAGCAATTTCTACTCTGCCCTGTACAGCAAGATCTAGTAGTTTTATTGTCGTAATTATTTGAACTGATCTTGCTCACTGTGTAGGCCCAACTAATCTAGATAAAGCATGCTAGAATAATATAGAGGAACTCCACCCAGTCCTGTACAAGCAAGGGTGGGTTTCCGAGATTGGGTTGCTTCCTGTTTTTTTTTTTTTTTTGTTTGTTTTTTTTTTCACTTCTGCATGTGTACGCCAAATTTAAACTGATGAACTCATGTATTCCTTTCTCATTCGATCACTGGCACATTACATCATCAAGACCTTGCATAAAATCCTGCCATGTCTGTTTTTCCACCAGTGCTAGGAAATCCAATCAGAGTTCCTCCCATGGGCTTTCATTGCCCTGTCATTTCTTCTTTCAGCTCTTGGTCCGCTTAGCTCTAACTGACTCGCCAAGTCATGAAGTTACCCAGCCTACTAAGTCTCTGAGGAACTTTGACCCGATATGATTACAGAAGCCACTGCCGTGGCTGTAAATCTGTATCTGCTAAAACAATCATGTCCACGGTGATAATTGCGTAACAGGTCTAATGTGCTACTTCAGGTTTTTGCGTCTGTAAGCTTGTTCTGCTTTGCTTTTCATCAGTGCTTGCCCAGGACACACCCTGTGTTTAACAGCTCTGCTTATCCCAGCCTCTTAAACCCATCCTAAGACTGTAAAGAAGCAGATTTATATGTATTTTGCTGTGACCAGCCCTCTTTGATACCTTCTTTGTTGGAGAAACTAATTGTCTGACTTGCCCCTTATAGGAACAGCTCTTGAGTCTGTATAATTGCTTGTTCAGTCAAAACTGTCCTGTCATATTGTCTAGTCTATGGATTTAAATTCTGGGCTGATAATCGGAAGTTCCAGATCCCACAAGGGATCACACTTGCAATGTATTGAAAGCGTCTACTAAATGACCAATTATGAAATTAAAAGGCCCAATTTAATGAGGTTTGTCTAATTCCTGGCCTCCAGTAACGGAGGTGAGACATTACATAATCCTCAGGATGTTGGTCTATAATTGGTGCCGGTGAGACGCTGTTTCAGCCAGATCGATTGGCTCAGCATTTCTCTGTACTGTGGAAAAGGAAGATGAATGAGCCTCTGGCTGGTGGGAAAGTCTCCAGCTGTTTCTTCAAACATATCTTGGATCCTGCTGTCGTTATGTGGTACAGATAATTGTGTGAACAAAAGATGTTTTTCTTCAAAGCTCTGTTGGAAACTTGCCTAGGTTTTCTTTTTGTCTCCATTTTTTAATACATTGTTATAAAATGATTTAGTGAGTTTGAGTTAGTGGTGGTATAACCTATTGGTGTTTAAACATCTGTGCTAGTAACTAGAAGCTGCTGGTTCAAAACCATTGCTGTTTTTCCTTGTGCAAGGTAACTTAACCCCAGTTCCTTCTAAAGGGGAATATTGAGGTAAGATATAATGGAAATGTTACTTTAAAAGGCACCACCATTTAACCACAGTGCTTTGAAGAAATCAACCTACTAATGGCATGCTTATGAAGTCTGTTTTAATGATTTTTTTTTTGTTACGCTGAAGTAGTGGACCATTAGACAAGACCTCCATTCCCTCTTCTGGGAGTTTTGGGTATGCATGTGTGATATGTGGTAAAGTACGTGTTCGTGTGGGTAAATGGAGCCTGATACTTTCCATTGAGGCACACTGGGAGACTAATGAAAGGATCCCAGCAGAACACTGACCCACTTTTTATGCAACCCAGCCTGCATCATAAACAGCAAATTAAGCGCATGCATAATGCAAAACTCAATTTAAGCAGGCACAAAGAGCTTGTTCCTTGACGTGCATTAGGCATGGGCTGATGTTTTGGCCCCTTTTAGTTTCTGAAGCACACAAACAAACCTAAATTTGACTTCTTCATATATGTGATCAAAACAGGCCGGTTCTTGACAATGATTTCGCCTTGACCCTGGAGATCTAACCCATCGTGTTGTAGGATACCCACATGTGTACACTTACAACTGCAAGGTTTTCTTTCTTTGAGAACACAGACAACAAAAGCCAACACAGTCTCGCCTGTCTTTTTACCTTCACTCCCACATCCAAACACAAAGGCCCTGACCCAGTTACTTGTATTCATGGGCAGGTGATGGTTTACTCGGGATGAAAGCAGGCCATTTGAGAGCTGCGGTTTAAAATCAGTGTCTCTGTTCCTGTTTCTTTGCCCATAACATGACTATAAATTCTTGTGGGTGTTTCTTTTTGTTGTTAGATTGTATCTTGTGTGAATACACCCACACAATTTTAACATGCTGCCTTTTTCTCTCTTTCAGAGATGCTTCATTTGGGAATTGCACATACAATCTGACTGTTCTTGACTGCTTGCAAGGCATTAGGAAGGTGAGATGTACACTATAGTATTATATTAATAATAATAATTTCCAAATTATATTGTGAAAATTATTCTAAAAATGTATATTATAATTTATATTTTACTAATGCAAATGTATCAGTCTGTATGATATTGCAGCTTACATTAGCAGGAAATATTTGATTTTAAGTGTTTCTGCGTTCAAGCATACACGCAATCCTGGATTATACTCATAGATCCTAATCATCCACTTAATCCTCCTTGGACAGCCAGCATAAGACTGGAAACCTGTACATTTAGTAAAGAACATTGGCGTATTTGAACGTTGGAACATTGAACGTCTGCGTATTGGAAAAAGTGCTTCAGGGAGGTTCTGTTGCTGATGGCTTATATAACACAACAGGTGTCTTCACTTTGAGCCACAGGGGCAATGAATCTCTCCTCAGACCCCTATTGTACAGTCTCTTTTTCTGACTGTCTATCTGTGGGTATGGGAGTGTGTTAGCTAAACACAAATAGGCACCTTTTTGTTTGTGTATCCCATTAAAATCCATTTTGTTTTGTATTATCACCAGCAAAAAACACATGAAATATTTGCAAACCCAATTCAAACTAAATCTAAATTTGTTTTTAAATCCAATTACAATCAGATTTTGGTACACACTACCAATCAAAAGAATCAATACTTTTATTGCATGAAGATACATTCATTTGATCAAAAGCGACCATAAAGACTTTTGAAACAAATGTATGAAGCAGCACAACATTTTTCAACATTTATAATAATATGAAATGTTTCTTGAGCAACAAATCCGCATATTAAATTATTTAGGATCATGTGACACTAAAGACTGGAGTAATGATGCTGAAAACTCACAGGAATAAGTTAATGGAAACTTGTCTGGAACTATCTGAATACACTTTTTTTTTTTTTTTTTTTTTTTTTTTTTTTTTCTTAAAATAGTGAACTGATACATTTAAAAAACATCTCATAATCCTTATAATGAATATTTACAGGAAAGGATGCAATTCTAGGCTCTGTCAGGGCAAACTGCATTACCTAAAAAGATGTTTCTATTACAATTCTTTACTCAAAGTTGTCAAACAAGCTTCCAGGTAAATGGCGCTCACGTGAGTTTGTCAGTCGCGTCTGTTTTGTGAGTATCTCAGCAACAACCCAACATGTCTGCAGGTATCGGTGTGTCTCCAGCTCGACACACCAGAAAGACTTGAGCGCAGACAGTGAATTCCTACATGCTACATCCTTTACGCTGCTTAAACTCTGGAATGCATTTTTGCTTGGCCTGCGTCAAAAAAAATAGCTATAGACTTATGTTGTTTATTTAAATCACACACTCAAGAATTGATTTTAAATGGTTCATTTAGATTTTATAAAATGTTATAAAAATGTTAATAACATTAATTAAAAGAAAAGAATATAAATAAAAATGTTACGTTAGGACTGCATGACAAGCAAAAATATAGAAACTGGACATGCAGACATTTGGGCCCTCATGGCATCCTGTGCTTTGCTGTTAAGAAGCTTTGTGTATGTGACCGTTTTATCATTGCCTCCCCTCTGGCTCTAATTAACAGCCTGTTTGAACAGCTCCTAATTGCATGAGTCACACGGCATCTGTGAGTGTGATAAACACTGAAGCCTGATAATGATCAAATCACCACTGCTGCCTCTTTCACTAAGCTGCCAAAGAGGAGTTAATGCCCTATTTGTCGACATGAGAGCAGTTAATTGGTTTTTGCTAGTTATTTGGGTTTATCTAATGGGTAAACATCTGGGCGGGTAACCAAAATGTTTTAGGTTCAAACTCCACAGAGAGCAATTTTCTCAAATTAATACGAAATCCAATTTTACCATGTTTTTACTGGGAGGCAATTGTGACTTTATTTCTCTATTTCTTGTAATTGCGACTTCATATCTCACAATGTGATTTCGTAGCTCACATTTTCTCTTGCAAATTTGTTTGCGACTTAATATAAAAAAAAATTGTGATTTATTGTGAGATATAAAGTCGTAATTATGAGCAACAAATTTGCAAGAGAGAAACTTAGTCAGAAATTGTGACTTGTGAAATCACATTGTGAGAAAAGCGCAATTACATATTGCTTTATATTGAAATATAAAGTCATAATTATTTATTGTAATTGTGACTTTATTTATCATAATTACTACATTTGTTTCTCACAATTTGCAAATTTTTCCCTCATAATTGCAACTTCATTTCTGATAATGTGACTGTCACAATATTGCAATTTTTGAATATTAATTCACGAAATTAAGTCACTGTTATGATTGGAAAAATGTGCAAATTGTGACAAAGCAAATTGTGTAGTAATTGTGAGAAATGGTCGCAATTACAAGAAATGATTACGACACTTTTCTATTTCATGTAATTGCGACTTTATGTCTCACAATGTGATTTCGTAGCTCACAATTTCTGACTTTCTCTTGTAAATTTGTTTCTTGTAATTGTGACTATATATACTATTGCAGTTTTTGGATATAGTCAAGTTGTTAGATGAAGTTGCAATTATGAGTGAAATGTTGCAAATTGTAAGAAACATTAAGGAAAAAGTAAAAGTAATTGTCGGAATTTTTTTCCTCATAATTGTGACTTTTTATCTCATAATGTGACTTTTTATCTCATAATGTGACTTTCTTGCATTAAACTCTATATATAATATGTAAGTACTCCGTCTAAAACATTTGGCCAATGTAAACCTGCTAACCATCAGCCAAATAGCTATTTGGGCATATTTTTTTAGGCTACTGTTTGTAAGCTAACCAGGTTTTATTCTCAAACGTTTAACCGAAGCGATTTCTGTTACGCTACTACAGCAACAATCCTCCCTGGAGCATCCCATAGCCAAGTGTCTCGATCAAGGACACTAGTATGAAGTTTGCTTGTAGATTACCAGCCCATTAGGCTCCACTATTACCATTTCAAGGAGACTGGAGATTTGGGCCGTGTTGGCAGTAATTAAGAGCAGCTCATCCACACCATCCATTGACACTGCAGAAGAGGATTTCTGCTGTAAGCTCTTCGTCCAGTCAGCAGCAGAGGGGAGGAGGGCGGCTGGATGAAAATGAAAATTAGCCCATGATTTACTCACCCTCAAGTTATCCTAGGTGTATATGACATTCTTCTTTCAGACAAATAAAATCGGGAGTTACATTAAAAAAAGTCCTGGCTAATCCATTTATAATAGAAGTGAATTGTTGCATTGTTTTTGAAGTGCATCTGTCCGTCATATAACTGCTCTACACGGCTCCGGGGGGTTAATAAAGGCCTTCTGAAGCGAATCGATGCGTTTGTGTGAGAAAAATATCCATATTTAAAACTTTATAAAGTAAATTATCTAGCTTCCGGCCGATCGTCTTTATGTATTCACGGAAAAAGTGTAGTGCCTCTCGCAGTTCAAAATGCTTTCGCTACGTCTGACGTCATTGCAGTTACGCTCGTCAGACGTAGCGTAAGCATTTTGAACTGCGATGCAACAATTCACTGCCATTTATAATGCTTGGATTAGCCAGGACTTTATTAATATAACTCTGCTTTTATTCATCTGAAAGAAGAATGTCATATACACCTAGGTTGAGTAAATCATGGGCTAATTTTCATTTTTGGGTGAACTAACCCTTTAAACCTGACCAGGAACAGTTACATAACCTCAGACTTCGAGTGAGACGGCTTGCTGTATCAGATGCACACACATCTGTCAGTGCACCCAGATGGAGTAAACAGACACAGCTGCCAGTTGTACATCTGCAGACCTCACTGTGACTTGTTTGTGTTAGAGAGATGCAAAGTTTCATACCTGAAAGCGCTCAGTTGATTGGTCCGTTGAGTGATGTAACTTCGCCAGCTTGTGATAATCACTCACCCGCTGTGCACTCTATCAGCGTTGATTAGGTTTTGACTGATGGGTTCAACCCTGCAGCTCAGGACGGCACATTTCACAGTTGGATGGTTTCAATGACAGTCTTTCAGTGGTCTGTTTTCATCCAGCTTCTGAAAGATATTCGTGCATGCTTTACATGGGTTGGACAATGAAACTGAAACACTGGCCAATATACAGGTGCTGGTCATAATTAGAATATCATCAAAAAGTTGATTTATTTTACTAATTCCATTCAAAAAGTGAAACTTGTATATTGTATTCATTCATTACACACATACTGATATATTTCAAATGTTTATTTCTTTTAATTTTGATTATAACTGACAACTAAGGAAAATCCCAAATTCAGTATCTGAAGAAGACTGCTGTCCAAAAGACAGTTGTCCAAAAGACGACCTTTGACACCTTACACAAGGAGGGCAAGACACAAAAGGTCATTGCAAAAGAGGCAGAGCTCTGTGTCCAAGCACATTAGTAGAGAGGTGAAGGGAAGGAAATGATGTGGTAGAAAAAGTGTACAAGCAATACAATCACACGTTGCTTGAGGTCCAGTGCAAAGTTTCCACAGTCAGTGATGGTTTGGGGTGCCATGTCATCTGCTGGTGTTGGTCCACTGTGTTTTCTGAGGTCCAAGGTCAACGCAGCCGTATACCAGGAAGTTTTAGAGCACTTCATGCTTCCTGCTGCTGACCAACTTTATGGAGATGCAGATTTCATTTTCCAACAGGACTTGGCACCTGCACACAGTGCCAAAGCAACCAGTACCTGGTTTAAGGACCATGGTATCCCTGTTCTTAATTGGCCAGCAAACTCGCCTGACCTTAACAAAATCTATAGGGTATTCTAAAAGAGGAAGATGCGATATGCCAGACTCAACCATGCAGAAGAGCTGAAGGCCACTATCGGCAACCTGGGCTCTCATAACACCTAAGCAGTGCCACAGACTGATCGACTCAATGCCACGCCGCATTGCTGCAGTAATTCAGGCAAAAGGAGCCCCAACTAAGTATTGAGTGCTGTACATGCTCATACTTTTCAGTTGGCCAAGATTTCTAAAAATCCTTTCTTTGTATTGGTCTTAAGTAATATTCTAATTTTCTGAGATACTGAATTTGGGATTTTCCTTAGTTGTCAGTTATAATCATCAAAATTAAAAGAAATAAACATTTGAAATATATCAGTCTGTGTGTAATGAATGAATATAATATACAAGTTTCACTTTTTGAATGGAATTAGTGAAATAAATCAACTTTTTTATGATATTCTAAGCACCTGTAGTATATGCACGGCCTGGTGGCCATTTTTCACTGATTTTACATCTTATCCGTAAGAACAGAGTGTGGAGGTTGAATTAGGAGAGCAATAGCACAGCTGTACATAAAATATTGCAATCCACACAACATAATGGGAGACATATCAGAGTTCAAAGTAGACAAATTGCTTGTCCCACTGGCTCATCTGTGACCAGGACAGCAAGTCTTTGTGGTTTATCGAGAGCTATGGTATCCAGAGTAATGTTGGCAAAGCATTACGCAGGGAAAACCACATCCAGCAGGAGTAACTGTTGACAAGAGGAAGCTGTCTGAAAGTGATGCCCAGGTTCTAACCCGGATTATATCCAAAAAACATAAAACCACAGCTGCCAAACTCACTGCAGAATTAAAAAAATGCGCACCTCGACTCTACTGTTTCCACCAAAACTGTTGGTCGGGAGCACAGAGTCCATTTTCATGGTCCGGCTGATATAGCCAACCCTTTAGTCACTTGTGCCAATGCTAGATGTTTGTTTCATTGGTGCCAACAGTGCAAATCTTGGGCTGTGGACAATGTGAAACATACATTGTTCTCTAATGAGTCCACCTTCACTGTCTTTTCCACATCTATGGACGTTACGGTGTGGAAAAGCCTAAAAAATGCTTAACATCCAGAGTGAAGCACTGGGTGGATCTGTGATGGTTTGGGCTGCAATATAATGGCATTTGTACTTGGTCTGCCAAGGACGACTGGACCATGTGCACCTAATGGTTCAAACATTGTACCCTGAGGGGGTGACATGTATCATGATGATAATGCATCAATACACACAGCAAGACTGTTGATAGAATGGTTTGATGAAGATGAAAGTGAAGTTGTCACAGTCACCAGATCTAAATATTATTGAGCCACTTTGGGGTGTTTTGGAAGAGTGAATCAGAAAATGTTTTCCTCCACCAGCATCACACAGTGACCTGGCACCTGTTCTGGAACAGGAATGGCTCGAAATCCCTCTGGCCACTGAAAAGGACTTGTATCTGTCACAGGGTCGTAACCACCATAGACATTGAAGGGGGACAAGTACCCCCGAATAATTAGAAATGGCCAAATTGTTCCCCCCAATATTTGATGTTCTTGATGCTGCTCTGCTGTACTCTATTACACACCGCTCTGTTGCTAGGATGACAAAAGTAAAATGTTACATTTTTAGGTTGTTCTGCCTCAGCGGTCTTACAGCGCTTGTCAATGTCAGAATGAGTGAGATGGCCAATCAAATCAATGAAGGCAGGCTTACTGTTAGTGCGAATTCCAACGCGACACTGTAGTTATAGCAGTGAAAGAGTGCATCGTAAGATGCAAGTAGCTAAACATTTTAATATTTGACAACTGTTATATCAAGTGATGCAAACTACTTGAAATTTTTGATGAAATTTCACCATTTTGAATTGAAAATATGACATTATTTATGTAAATCATAACTGAATTTGACAAGAAATGTTTTGCATTTTTACATATTAGGCAGACGAAAAATAAGAGTGAACGTGTGCATATTTAAAAAATATAACTACCATAGAACTGGAACTAATGTTCTAATTTATTTATTTTGTATTTTTTATCTCCTTAAATCCCTTTAATCCTTTAATAATTTAATTCCTTTAAATAAACCAATAAGACCAATACCACGCAAAAAAAACATCAAAAAACTTTGGTCCCCCCCAATGTCTAATACATGGTAACAGCCTTGATCTGTCATTCCCAAGACGGATTCAGAATAAAGAATCGGGAACTTAAAACCTTTGCTTTCGCCTGATGCTGCATTCACTGCAATTATGTAGCAGTATAAAGTCCAACACTACTCCTCCTGTGATAGTTATTAATAAAGTAAATAACAGTCAGCGGGAAAAAAAGAAAGACTTTGTGCACCTTTAACCAGTTTTCTGGGAGCCAACCATGAGAAATGCTGTGGACTCCAACAGCAGCAGAAACCTGACACTCCATTAGACACAGGCCTCATCGCTCTCTGCCACGGCTTATCGACTTGTTCCTTTTTCCTTAATGTCGTCTCCCACAGCTCTTCATTGAGAACCAGACAGACTGCTTCAGCCCCATTACACTGACTAATTGGTTAAACCTAGTCAGACGGTATGGATGTGGGGGCAAAAAAAGAAATCCAACGCACACACACTTTTTTGCAATTCAATTTGATTAACATATGACTAATGTTTATTATTAACTTTGTTTTTCAGGCCCTTCAGCACGGATTCTTGAACTTTGAGACATTCGACGTGAACGAGTACGAGCATTATGAGGTAATGATGTCCCTCTTCGCCCCCTCGTTATGAAATGCGTCATGCTCGTGCTCATTAGGCGAACCAGCAGGCGATGTTTTTACCCAGAATTTAATTCATTGCTCCTCAAGCCGGTTACGTAATCATGTTTATTCCATTGGGGCCCAGAAGACATTTTACCATAATGACCGTCTTAGCTCGATCAATTTGATTTAAATCGCACACAACATGATTATACATCCTCTACCTGCGTTTATAATCCGCTACAAGGTTGTTGTACATCTCAGCTGTTATTTAGGCTGGAACAATTCATGTCAAATGAGCATTCGATTGATTTGTCCTTTTAGTATTATGTAAATTTTCCAGCTTGTGGTAATCCGTCACCTGCTGTGCCCTCTGATTTGAAGGGGTTACGACAGTCTTGTGCAACCCTGCGGTTCAGGACAGCACAACTCGCCAATTATAAAACCTACTCGATCTGCTGTTATACAAATTTCCCTGCCTCATTTCTTTGTTTTGATCTTGTTCCCTTTCATTTTTCATCTCTGTTCAACATATTTTCTCTCTCTGATTCACTTGTTGTTCTTCCAGCGTGTCGAGAATGGAGATCTGAACTGGATCATCCCAGGCAAACTTCTTGCTTTCAGCGGTCCACATCCGAAAAGTAAAATAGAGAATGGTAAGGCTGCTTGCCATGTTTTAGCCATATATTGTATTAATTTAAGCCAGTGCTTCTCAAACCTGTCCTGGAGACCCCCCACCAGTGCACATTTTGTATGTCTCCCATCTAATACACTTGATTCAACTCATCAGCTCATTAGTAGAGACTGCAAGACTTAAATTGGGTGTGTCTAATGAGGGAGAAAATGGCCGTTTCTTAATATGCGTTCTTGTCTGTACTTGTGTTCTCGTGGTCTTGTGAAACGTCATCAGTCGCTGCCCAAGTACTGTTCCATTTCAAAGTTCACATCTAGCTGAGTACAGTTAAAATGCCCGGACGTGTCCTTGATCCGCCACTTTTATGGAGGATGCATCGAGAGGTGACTTGTGTGGACTTGAGACAGACGGGTATCCCAGAATGCATCTTGCACCAACCAGCAAGCTTCAATAGCGGATGAGAAACCCTGCGTAATTTAAAAATACTACTGTTAATGTGTCACCAAATGTAGTTTTAAGACTTTTTCAGGTTAGAATGTAGTTGTTTAAAGCTCAAATCTGTGGTTTATTTATAAAGAGAGCACCTATTAGCAAATTTGATCTGCTGTTTTAGGAGTTGTGCGATCCAGTCGATCAGCGGACGCTCATCTTTTATTAACTCTTCCGAGAGCAGCCTTTCCTCGGCTAGTCCTTCTGATGTCTCCTGTAGTGGTTAAACATTTGATATAATTTGTCTTGTGTATATCTAACGGGCGATCTTTGATAAATTGTTTTGGCTGAGGGCTATATTTCGTTTTATTGTAGCCTAAAATATACATACTGATATAACCGGAGTAGCTAGAGCGAGCTGAGTGACGCTATCAAGAACGCTGCTGTTCCATGTACAGAATCACCGGACTTGTGTCCTCCCGTCCTCGGGAGTTCGTTCTCCTTAGAACTTACTGTACTCCTCAAGTCTGAACTACCAAGGACGCAAGTCAGAAGTTCGCGTACTTGGTATTGAGAAACGACCTATGTGTAGTGGTGAGGTGTCCCCAGGGCAGGTTTGAGAGCCACTGATTTAAGCACTTTCTCTGACATGATGTTTGATGTAATTTACTCATGTAACAGTGGAGGGCGCCCTTGTTTTACAAGTCATCACAGAGTCATACACATATGGGTAGAGTTTGCAACATATTAGATACCATGATTGTTTTTAAGAGCAAATTGCTCTGTTAGGGTTTTTATATTTGTTTAAATCCTTACTCCTAATTATTAAACTTTGGCATGCAAATGGCATGTTCAATTTTTACTAAATTAATTTATTATATACTATAATTTATTACATACTAAATAAATGTATATTATATATTAATATATGTATTTGTGCTTTTATATATAAATAATGCATTCATACATATATATATATATATATATATATATATATATATATATATATATATATATATATATATATATATATATATATATACACACACACACACACACACACACACACACACACACACACACACACACACACACACACACACACACACACACACACACACACACACACACACACACACACACACACACACACACACACACACACACACACACACGATGTGTGTATATATATATGTATGAATGCATTATTTATATATAAAGCACAAATACATGTATATTTATATTTTACGCTATTATGCTTTTTATATATAGTAATGTAAGGGTAATGTTAAAATCTAATAATAATAATGTATGATTACATATTAAATATCATAAGTTTATAATATTAAACTTTACCTTTTAATTTGTTTTTTATTTGTAATACATTTCTGTATGAAGTAGCTGAATTCATTTATATGATATCTAAACGTCTGTTTTTATTTATATTAAATATACTATATTTCCCATATTTAGCACAAATATTTAATGTTAAATATATGTATTTAAAAAAATATTTAATGTTATATAATTGTAAATATGTCCTAATTATATAATTTTATTTAACATATCATACTAAAAAATATGAATGGATGGACTTCCTCTTCTCTTGTGTGGCAGGTTACCCTCTACATGCCCCCGAGGCTTATTTCCCATATTTCCGCAAGCACAACGTCACCACCATAGTGCGCCTCAACAAGAAGATCTATGAAGCCAAGCGCTTCACAGACGCTGGTTTCGACCATTACGACCTGTTCTTCGTGGACGGGAGCACACCCGGTGACGTCATCACCCGTCGCTTCTTGCATGTCAGTGAGAGCACGGATGGAGCGGTGGCCGTGCACTGCAAGGGTGAGACGCCACTTAAATCAAAGACATGGAAATATGGCTGCACAGCATCACCTCATTGACCTACTTATTTTGCACAAAAACAAGACAATTGTTGTCAATATGTTAATGATCTTTTTATGTTGCATGAAACATTTAAAATGCTATGTTAATGATACGACTCAATGAAGAAGGTTTTTTTTTGTAGTTTATGGTCTCACAGGAACTAAAAGGGAAATTAAATATTAACAAACATTAGCCTAGTAATCAATATTATGGTAAAGTGGCCTTAGAAGTGCATCAATGACACCATAAAACATCTGTGACCTTTTTTCAACCAATCACAGCGGGTTTAGGCCGGACGGGGACTCTCATTGGCTGCTACCTAATGAAGCACTACCGCTTTACAGCTGCCGAAGCCATCGCTTGGATCCGCATCTGCAGACCCGGCTCTATTATTGGACCCCAGCAGCATTACTTAGAAGAGTGAGTCCCAAAACTACCCACAATGCACCACTTTTGGCCTCTTAACACTTTTTATTGTGCATTTACGTTTACGCAATGTTGATGAGTGCTCTTACTTTGCCTCAGTGTCGTGTATTTTCAAAAGTGTAAGAGTGTTTTTCAAGAGCGCACTCCTTTGCAAGGCAGATAAGGAAGGTCAACAGATGTTCCAGATCTGGCTGATTCATCCAACTGTGGTTTGGGAAAAGGAGTACTCGTAGAGTTTTATTCAGCGTTCGTCTATCAATAAGGCCTTTCGTGCATAGTAAAACCAGACCTTGGTTCAGTTGTCATGTCTGAGTTAAAACAGAGCACTGGTCATGTGAAGGTCAGTTAAACGTAATCTCTCAAGTGTTTTGTTGGGCTTAGACAATGCCGTGGGCCGCAGCGCGAGAGAATGGCCACCCCAGGCTAGATGAACGTTATCTTCAGGCATATTTTCCTCGTTAGGGCACTGAGACATTTGAGATTCCGTTCCTGTGCTCTGGACCCAAATTGTCTGTTATCGGGCATTGGTATTGAGTAAACGGTTCAATCTGAGACCAGATTTCTTTTCATACGGCTGAATTATTTGTGCAAAACAAGACATTGAATAGGAACTGTTCTTTTTGTACCTGTACAGGAAGCAGGCGAGTCTCTGGGCTCATGGAGATATTCACCGCTCTAAGCAGCGGCAGTATGAGGACAGATCCATGCCTCACCTCATCTCCAGTATAGACAACCTCTCCATCAGCACCTCCATCTTTAAATCCCACAGTTTGGACCGTATGGAGGAGGTGAGGCCTAAATTAGGGATGCAAAATATATTTGCCAATATATTAAGGATTTTTAATGTACCGCATCAGTTGATATAGGACTTTTAATTGTTCATGCTCATTTACTGTTTTTACATTTAGATTATAAATATACAGAATGAAAACACTAAAGATAATGTTCTGATGCATAAATGATTTTAGTTTTTAGTGTTTTAAATTTCAAATTTGTGCTTAAATTTGTCTGAATAATTTTTAATGATTTTAAATTGAACTACTTAAGCAAATATATAATTATATATTCTTTATATAGTATTTTTTATATATTAGTAATTTAATTCAGTTTTCCAAAAAATTAAACGCATGTTTCCTCTATAAGATTCTATGTTAATAATTTGCAAGATGGACCTTTATAGTGGAATTAATTTAGACAAAAATAATACAGAATTTTAATTACTATTGGATAGTTTAACATTTTTGAAACCTGACACAGAAAAAAAAAAGAGTATAATGTTAGAGAGGGTCGTAACCACTATATACATAGAGGAGAAAATTTACAAAATTTAATGTAAAAAAGAAAGAAACAGAAAATATTGATCACCTTAGCAATATTTTTATATCGGTATTTTACTACTTAAAATTGATAATTTTATATTTTTGAAACTTGACACAAAAAAAGGAGGATAATATCGGAGAGAGCCGTAACCACTATATACATTGAGGAAAATATTATATAATAAAACTTATTTAAACAAATACCAAAAAATAAATAAATAAATAAAATCCCCGAAATACTGCGTATGCGTAGTATAAATCAGATTTTAGACTTTTTAACTCAATAATTCAAGCAACACCTCTTTGGAATTATGTCAGACGTTTAGATGTTCTCTAACTCTTGACAGAATGATTACACTGAGAACGATCTCGGTATGACGCAAGGAGACAAACTGCGTGCCTTAAAGGGTCGACGGCAGCCGAGGTCTGCGACTACTGGAGCCATAAGGTAAGATGCCATTGCTTTGGTTTTTGAATGAAAAACTAATCTTTAGTCGGTTGAGCTATAACGCAACCTGCAATACTGTGGCAACACTGAGAATGCAACTCTATATTTATACAAAAAATTGTGTTCTGAGTTTCGTGATGCAGTAGTCTATTTTGGGCCTGAATCTCAACCTAGACATAAAAAGCAAAGCAAAGCTGGTCTAAGACTAATATCACATCTTTTATTCAGGTCTCCATATACGCTCTTTAATGAGCCACATTACATAAATGACACTCGTTCCTTCCGTTCATGAATGAAGTCTTTTATCACGACTCTTTCAACTTCCATTAGCTTTTAGCTCAGTGAAAAGATAAATGACGCCAGGCCATGGTTAGTGTTCCAGTCCATTCTTAAATGCAAGACACTGAGCTAAAATTAATACAAAAGAACACAGATTGGTAAGAGCACTGATGTACCAGGCACAGAGCTGGTTGGCATAGTAACATGGCATTCCTGTTGTCTTGGAGAGATGCTTTCCCTGTACCTCAGGATGGGTGGACCGTCGAGAAACATTCTGCTTTCTGCTTTTACATCGCTCAGTCTCTCAGTTTGAAATGGAGTACTAGCATACTGATTATTTCATACTATGCACTGTATAATGTATACTGTGTATTAGGGATGCCACGATTCCTCGATTCAATTTGAGTACTAGATTTGAAAAAATCCTCGATTGCAATTTACCTGTGTCGAGTAACTGGCAAAATCCACAGATGAGAATCCATGAACCGCATTATTAGACCGTTTTCTGAGGCTGCATGATGTATTAAAAACCATACTATAGCATAGTGCTATTGTGAATTCACAAAGGCTGCGATTCAATTAAATAAATATATGCCCTACAGGTTTAATATGCGTTTTAGTTTACGTGCGTCTCAGAGCGGCTGCCGTTTACAGTAAATGCTGCTCCATGTGAACTGCTATCATCTACATGCGTGGAGCAACTCAAACTCCATCTCTGTATATGCTGTGAGTTTGGGTTGCTTATAATATTCATCTGGAAACGCAATGTGCGCCATTTCATCAAATTTGTAAGGTAAATAATTTATAAACCTACGCCAACACAGGAGAATCCATAAATATGTTTTTAAATATGCGAGCGGTTCATCATGATTTCAAAATAAAAGTTTAAACCCTCGCTCTGAGCACGTTTTGATGTTCACTTGTTCTTGTTCAAGAAATTACAGTGGCTGTAGCATTTCTACCGTAAAGGAGTGGCTGGACATTAAATACTGAGTAAATAATTTGAGTAATATTAACTTCTATAGTATTAATATTCACTTTTTTAAATTTCCTCTAAACCTTTGTAAAATACTCCACACAACCACAGGTATACATGACATTGGCCTTTATTGTCGATGAGTACAGCAATACAGCATATTTTATACTGTTTTAACATGTATACAATATTGCCTACATTTAAACTCATGTAACAAACATATTAGAAGTAAAAATTAAACATTTAAAAGTAATTCAGGTGTAATCAACCGGTCCATTTCCACGATATCAGCGCTGGTTCTCGTGCCGGAGTGGGACTCATGCTCTGCGGGTGGACTTTGAACTTCAGACCGCCGTCCTGCGTTTCACTCGTAGCTAAAAGATGCTGAGATGCGCCCGACTCAATAACCTGCCAATAAACAAACAGTGCACAGTTCTGAGAACATTTTATCATCCAAATTAATTATATTAATTATCTTTAGGAATAAAGTTGTGTGTTTTGAGGCGTTTCAAAGACAGATGCCACATTTGTTTAGGTGACTCAAATTGCGTCCCTGTATGTGGTTTTGTATTAAATAAAATTATTTAAAGCACATTAATGATTTTGTAGATAAATTAAAACCAACAAACCTGAATTTCACAGAGGAAATGCACCAATTCTGCGACGCTGAGAAGGAACTGCTCTGGAGACTGAAGAGAATTCAAACAGCCCGCACTCACTCAACCGTTGAGTCGTCGTCATGTCACGGGGTGGGGGAGGGGTGCATTGTTTTAATTGAGTAAACCTACTCAATTTCTTAAGTGTGTGTTAAAGATTAATAATGTTGATTTGAATTAAGTAATATTTTTTGTTCTTGAAACAGATCAGTTTAATTCTCCATTCACAAATATATTAAGTATATTTGAATAGTCAAATACTAAATTCTTTTAGTGAAAAAAATTGAAATATAACTACATTTTAGACTAAATTAACTGTTTTTTCATTAACTGAGTTGAACATACCAAAATAATTGACTAAAAATCCAACAATCAAGTAAATGATATTCAGAGATTAAGTTAAAGTAAGTTAATGTGATATTTACTAAGCCACTGAATTATTTTTTAGAGTGTAATTGCAACTTTTTTCTTTCAATTGCGAGTTTACATCTTTTATTCTCAGAATTGTTTCCTTTTTTTTTAAACGCAATTGCGAGCTACAAAGTCAGAATTGCATGATATATAAAGCTTATATCTCACAATTTTGGGAAAATTCAGAATTCTGAAGAAAAAGTGAGAATTGCAAAGAAAAAGTCAGAATTGAGAGATTTAAACTCGCAATTCTGGATAGCGAGAGAAACTTTATAACACGCAATTGTGAGTTTATATCCCACAATTCTGACTGTCGGAATTGTGTGAGAAAAGTTGCAATTATCTTTTAAATAGTTTTATTCTGTGGTGGAAAAGCTTCCATACATTTGGCTAATATTAAACAAGGATTTGATCTGCTGTAAAGTGTAACAACACCGGGCTGTTCGTGCCCTCTGCAGGCATTTGAATGTAATACATAATGTACATAAGACGATAGTTTATATTATGTATTTTAACCGTGTTGTTCTATAAAACCATATTACTTGTTTTTGATACTTTATTTGAACCAAATATTATTGCCAAAGGCTTAAGTTTTTGCTTGGGTCTATTTTTAGTACCACAAAAATATCAGATTACTCGATTAATCGACCGATTACTCCATTACCAAAATAATCGTTTGTAAAAAATAGTATGCAAAACTTTTTAAACTATTTTATAACATGACATTACTACTTTGCATGCTTAATTCAGTGACTAGTGTACAGTTATTGCCCCAGAAATAAGTTTATTTTTCACGCGCACAGAAAGCTGGCCTAATGTGCTTTTACAGACACTGTTTAATATCAAGCATGTCCCGCAGTTTGCAACACTCACTTATTTGGCTGATTTGGATGTTAAGTTTGGCTTAGGGAGAAACGTGAAAGTGCACTGCTGTCAAGGAAAGGAAGGTGCGCTGGCTGGACGGAATGAGGCAGTGGCACAATAATCATTTTACGTTGATTTATCTTGTTTTCATAATTGTTGGAAGCCATAATTGAAATTGAAAAATCAATTGAGATTTAATCGCACAGCCCTATTCTGAACATCATTTTGTTTCATTTGGTAACCAAGCAGTGTGTACTTGAACCCAATGTTATCTCAATGTGTTTTTAACAGACTCGAGGACATGACGATGCACACTAGGTCTCCATCTCAGCCTCTCAGGTAACTTCTTATTCCAAATTTCATTTCGTTTTCTTTAAAGGTCATAACAGAGGTCATTTACATATACAAGTCTTAAAGGTACAGTAGCATAACCACCTGTTTAAAGGTTTAAAATGGTTGTGGCTTGTTTTTGGTCTATAAAACCAGTGAACTTTGGATTAAAAAAAAGAAAAAGAAAATGCTGAAACTATAAAATATGGCCCTCTGAAATGCTTAGCGTGAGCTTTTGGCTCAGTACATTAGCTATTTTACCTCAGACCTCTAAGTTTACAAAAATAGCCCATGGAACAAAACACAGCCTACCGTTCTACGTACTTCACCCTCTCAAAGACAAATTATACCCCGGCATATCTTAATTTCCAGCCCCTCCTTGCGCAAACCGCTAACAAAGCAAGATCTTCAAGTACCGCCCGATAAGAACAGGACGCTTCATCTTTGTGTGCTTGATGTCGTCAATAATTTGAACAGGCCCCGTTTTAGCACGTTTAACCCAGATGTAAATTAAACACCCCTTCGTGAGCAAATGCGCAGTCCTTAATTAATTTCCCATGAAGAGCGGCAAGTTGAAGAGGCCTCTTGGACGTAACTGGCCCTCCTACTCTTCCTGTCGCAGCTCCTTCTCACAAGAATGAAGGATGAGCTTTTAGCTGATCTAGACTAAGATGGAGAGAGAAAAAGAGCCAAGAGTCAGGATTCATTTTTACTATTTTTGTACAGATTTGGTTATAGAAGAGTAGTAATATATTAGGTATTAATTTATGTATAAAATAGTTTTTATTTCAAAATAAACAGTAATATTACAAAAATCAAGTGTTGTACATAAAATATTTAATACCTAATATATTACATATTTAGATTTAGTACTTTTTCCAACATTAAACTGGTTTACGGAACAGATTGTGTTAGTTATAATTAATTCAATTATAACTAAAAGTTTCTTAAAGATAAAAAAAGATTGTCTCTTCTAATGCTGTAAACTATATAGGGAGCCCTTACTTGCACATTACTGTAATATTGAAGGTTAACAACAGAGCCCAAACTATTAGCCTAAATTCAGTTGCTATTTATTTTTAGATATAATAATAATAATAATAATAATAATAATCAACACTCAAATAACACATTGTATGCAAACATGTAAACTTCACATAAGGCAGTGTCATGGCAAAAAATTAACTCTCAGTTGCATCACTGAATAAGAGACAAACCTTAGCCAATTGTCTTTATAAAGATTTATTTTCTTGCAAGAAAAGAGTCAGTCATACAGCCATCCTGAATGTCTGTAGAGTGCTAACTGAAGACATAACAGAAGCTACAATCTCTTATACCCCCAAAGTGTAAACAATCCTTCTCAGTAGTTTTCCACACATGGTAAAAGTAAGAAACACAGCACACAGATTTAGAATTAGTTCTGCCCGACACCTTTGGTACAGGAGAGTCCTCAAATAAGGTGTCCCGCATGGCAGAAACACGTTAGCTCCTGTATGATCTCAAACATATGTCTTAATTAATCTTCCTCTATGATTAAATTTTTCCACCACAGCAGTTTTTGCATTGACTTCTAAATCTAATTATAAAATTATGTTTTTACTCCAGTTCGTTGTTGAAATATAATAATTTATACACAGTGGCTGTCTAATCAAGACATCACTAACAGGTTAAGTAGAATATAATGAATATATAGGCTAATATAGTGCATATATTTAGTGAAAGACTTCATTTCTCTAGTGAACTAACAGCTGTGCACACTGAATGACTCCTGAGGTAAATGTAATGCTACGTGACATTGTTTACAAGCTGTTTTATTGACGTCTTTCCACCGTTGAAACACTGATTGAGCGATTACATGATACGTTTCAGTAAGTTGTAATGTATCCTCAACATACCTTCAGATGTTTATTCTTTGACTAGGAAGAGATGATCGCGTTCACTCGCGTGCCGCGCTGGTCTGATACGTCACATTAAAGAGTGTCAAAAAGGCATTTATCATTTGAATTTTGTGATAAAATGGACAGAATACTTAAAGGGGGGGTATCACACACAGTTTCTCATGTCAATCTTGAGTACCTATAGAGTAGTATTGCATCCTTCATATCTCCGAAAAGTCTTTAGTTTTATTATATTTATAAAAGACAGATACGCTGTACAGAGTCTTTCCGAATAAAACCGAGCGGATGGAGGCGTATCGTGTGGGTGGAGCTAAAGAATCACGAGTGCGCACAGCTATTGCGTTAATATGAAGTAATTCGTTTAATTCAACATATTTTCCCACTCTTTGTGTATTGTTGTTTGGGGTGGTTTTACAATAAACAAACAGACACCTATAGTGGTCAGCTAAACCAATGTATTTAAACACACACGACCATACATCGCATGCTCCATTGATAAATTAACTATGTGTGATCATGTTTACTTGATGTGCACTTACGCGCTGATAGCCAACAACACAGACATTTGAAGCAGTTTTACTCACCGCCTGCAGTTCCAGCGCATGACTGTGAACCTTTATCATTGGGACCGCTCCGTCCTTCAGCATTAGGCGATCTACAAATCCGGAGTTGAACTGGGCCTTGTTTATAAAACAATCATCGCCGAAATGCAGGGAACAAACAAAAACACTTGCACAACTCCGTTGCTGCTCCGGAAAAACAAACTCCATCCACTGTCCCCTTAATGTTGGGTTCTTTGAGAAGCAGAACAGGGTTTTCTTGCCCTGACAACCAAAAACACACTTCTTTGGTGACATTGTTGATTTCGTGAAGTCCTGTGACCTGTGCAGTGCAGCCGACGACTTTCCTAAAGCCGAGCAAAGCGTGTTGATTGGCGTGCTGCTTTCGCTCTCTTGCTCTGGTCGACGTGTGTGAGCACCCGCACAAGGAAATTCCGGCCTTGTTGACGTCACGCAGACCCATACTCGAAAAAAAACTTTCCAAAACTTGAGAAACCGGAAGGAATATTTTTGGCACAGAATTACTCCATCAAACGTCCAACTTATTTTTTGAAACTTTGTCCATGTTTAGCATGGGAATCCAAGTCTTTAACAGTGTAAAAAGCTCAGTATGCCTGAATTTGGAATTGAAGTATGTTCCGTATGTAAAAGAAGCCTAGTTAACTGTTAAAGATTGCATTCGGAACTGTTTGGTACACACGTGCACCGTACTGGAAGTCCTGTACCGAAACGGTTCAGTACGAATATGTGTACCGTTACACCCCACATACATACATGCATACATACATGCAAACATACATACATGCATGCATACATGCATACATACACACACACACACACACACACACACACACACGTTTGTTTTTGTAAATTGTGGGGTCATTCCATAGACGTAATGGTTTTTATACCGTACAAACCGTATTTTTAAATTAATTAATAACGTAAGCATAATTAATTATGTAAAATTAAAAAAGTATATCAATGGAGATTTAAAAGAAAAATAAAGTTTCTCCTGGGAAAATATTATAATTTTTTTCAAACATCAAATTAAAAGATTGTTATTGTTGTTATTATTATTATTATTGCTGTTATTTTTATTAATTTTTTTTGTTTGTAGAGATATTGTTCAATTATTGTATACAATTAATTGACATTTATTATTATTATTTGCGGTGAATATAGCCTTTGCTGATATGGTGTTATATGATAAACAAATTAATTAAGATGGGGGTCAGACTTTTAACAGCTATATTAAGAAGAATTTGTAATGTGAAAAATGTCCTTTTCATGGAGTTTCTGAAATTTTAGCACATAATATATTGAAATATTTAATACTTTGAAAAAAAGAACAATAATTAATTCTTACTTAGATGGTTGGCATCACTTATTGCATTTTTCTTCTGAAAACATGTTATTGTTGACAAACTCTTCATCAATTGACTTTTGTTCGTTATTTCATTGATTAAATTCAATGAGTCAAAGAGGAGTTTTTGGAGTGGGTGAAAGAGAAGAAGCTGTGGGGAGATTGTGATTTAGTGGTAGAGAAAAAGAGCACTTCAGAATGAAGACCAGAAGAAAAAGGTGTAAAATAGCTATTTTTGAAGCTGAAAGTTAAGAGAAAACAATTACAAGTAGTTGCTGGAGCTTTTTCGCTAACTATTAGGCCACCGCACAGGCTGGCTAAATTCCAGAAGTTTTGGATCCTCGCCTGTAACTTTCCATGTTTTTTTTTCTTTCTTTTTTTTCTTCAAACAAAGCCTCTTTAAAGCCACTCTCTGGTTCCCAGTGACGCCTCTGTTAACTTTCCTTCTAAACCACTCATTTACTAGAAGATGTGAGGTCACCTTCTTCCACCTTCGCTCCCCACGTGCATCAATGAGCCTTGGCCGGCCATGACCTTGTTGTCGGTTCACCACTGTTCCTTCCTTGGAGCACTTTTGATAGATACTGACCACTGCAGACCGGGAACACCCCACAAGAGCCTAGTCGTCTAGCCATCACAATTTGGCCCTTGTCAAACTCGCTCAAATCCTTACGCTTGCCCATTTGTCCTGCTTCTAACACATCAACTTTGAGGACAAAATGTTCACTTGCTGCCTAATATATCCCACCCACTAACAGGTGCCGTGATGAAGAGATAATCAGTGTTATTTACTTCACCTGTCATAATGTTATGCCTGATCGGTGTATATACATTCAATTAATTCAAAATAAATCTAAATTAATTTATGTATACACACAAAATATTTATTTTCTCCTGCAGAACGTGTAATAAAATGTTAACATCAAGTGTTCTTTTTTAAATTAAGTGTTAAGATTTTAAATTGACTGGATATTTGTTACCTGATGTCAGCTGATTTCGTGCCTGTATTTGTGTGTGTTTTATAGCCGAATGAAACCAACAGCCACTGGCCAGGGTTCCATCTCCCCCCTAAAATCCTCCAAAGTCCCACCATCCTCCTCCGTCTCTGCCTCTGCCAAGCGCATTGGCCGCACTTCATCTTCATCAACCAACCTCAAGAGGTGAGCCTGACCTCCCTTCTAATCAGCTTTCCTCCACTCTTCTCTACACTCTCCATATCTTACTTCGTTCTGCTTATTCTCTCACTCGTCCACCTTTTACACTTTGCCTCTTTATTTCCAACTCTTTTGTGTAACTACTTCCTCCTTTTTTCTTTCTCGTCTTCTCTCCTCCCAGCTCCCTGGTGGCCTTCTTTCCTCTCTGTGACTACCCTATGCTCTGAAACGGAGAGCCGTAAACGCAAGGAACCTAGTGTGTTGCTCCATGCTGTTGGTACACTGGTTTCAAGCGACTCGTTCTCTGCCGTTTATGTAATCAAATAGCCAGAGCCTTATCACCTACCTACTACTATATCGCTCTCTCCAAACCAGCACTTGTCGAGTCATATTGATGTATTTTTGGACCAAGTGCATACCCACTACTTTCCAGTACTGTTCAAAGCATCTTGAAAAGCACTTTCTAATACTCTCCAGGCTAGGGCTGGGCGATATTTTATAGATTTTTATTTTTTATTTTATAGAAAAATATGGGAATATTCTCTGAAATTTGTCTAAAGTTCTGGCAATGTTCTCTCCAGTAATGTTAATAATGTTTGTTTAAATAATGTTCTCATAACGTAAGCAAAATAGGTTTTTTATACATTGTTCATAAAATGCTTTGGTTTTTTTAAACGTTACTAACTAGTTTTCCATTTTGTTTGTTTTCTAATGTTCACCTAACCAAGAGAAAACGTTTAAAAACTGGAAGAATTTCCATAACTTAGCAAATCGTTCAGAGAACATTTTTGTTAGCTGTGAATTTATATGGAGATAATTAAATAAAATGTAATAATTTTAAATTGCATGCTAAGTTGCATTCTTCATAATTGACATGAAGTATGCAGTTGAATCATTTTCTTTTTTATGCCTAAATATAAAAACACATATTAATAAACAACATATACCCACATTTATTTTCACTTAAACATTTTAATATATGAAAAATGTGCGCTTATTCTACGAACAATGAGTGACGACACAAACAATTGAATCAAACATTTTGATTTAAGTAAATGAATTGACCTTACCAAATGTAACACCGTTTCTGCTACTTAAGTTTAAAGAAACGTGTACTTTGCCAAAGTCATTTTTAAATAAGTTGCCCAGCCCTACACCAGGCTGAAAATAAATACAGTGTCAGCCAATATACTTGCAATTCCTCATCCATTTGTCCAAAGATTTTCCATGATCTCCATGATGGTGTCCTGCAGTGTAGATATGGGTACGAGTGTGTCCTTCCTGTTCTCCACCCTTCATGTTTGTTTCCCCTCCCTCCCATCCTCCAGCACCAGGTTAGCCAGCTCTTTGGGTAACCTGTACGAACCAAATGGTGAAGCAAACGGCTCTGGGAAACCGCCTTCCCCTTCCTCATTCTCTTCCCATCCTGGCCGCTACAGCGGCCCGATCGTCCCCCATAATTACCACTACGAGGTCAACAACAACAACAATCAGTATAACACCACCAGCACCCCGAAAGCCAACGGGGTGAGCCCAAGCAGCGGGGCAAAAAGTGTGACCTACAACCTCAACCACACCAGTGTGAGCGGACCTTCCATGAATGGAAGGCTGGGGGCCAGTGAACAGGGGCACCACAGAAGCCCCCCGACGGGGCTGAGCGGGCTCTCTGCACGATACCTCAGCCGGTCCATTCCCGTAAGTGATCTCTCCTCCCATCAACCCTCCCAAGACATACACATACCCAGCAGCAGCATTTCATATAACTTACCATGGTAACCATTGGTTTGTGCTAATATGCCATAGTTACTAGTAGTCAACAAATATGGCTTTTCTTTCTTGTGTGTGTATATATGCACACATATATATATACCCTCCACTGTAGATTTTGGTGTGTGTGTGTATATATATATATATATATATATATATATATATATATATATATATATATATATATATATATATATATATATATATATATATATATATATATATATATATATATATATATATATATATATATATATATATATACACACACACACCAAAATCTACAGTGGAGGGTGTCTAATATATTTATGCTGATACTGTTGAAATTATATTTTGAATTTAATGTGATCACTGAAATCTTTCATTTAAGATATTTTCATGTGTGTGTATAAATGAGTGTTCATTATTAATTGAAATATACATAAATATAACATCTAAATAATATATAAATATAATAAATGTATATAAATGTTAAATGTTATATTTTGAATTTAATGAATTAATAAAAAAATATAATTTAATAATGTTAATTAATTAATAAATCTGTATTTTTAAAGTTAATATTTTATTTTATATACATTTTGTATAAATTATTTTATTATATATAGATGCATACCAATAAATTGGGTACATATCTTATTTCACTAAATTATATCAATTATATGTTGTGTAATGCAATGATGGAAAATGAGATCTAACTAAAATGACTGAAAATAAACTCTTATTCTCAAAATATTTACAAAAAAATCTGAAAATGAAAATTGAAGGAAGATTTTATTTAAAAAAATGAACATACAATTATTTAAATTATAAACTTTTTCAATTAATAAAATGTGTATAATTTTTTATATTTACATTACTTTATTATAAGTTTTTTAATTAAAAATTGTGTTCACAAGGCAGATTGACAAGTGCAAAAGGACACGGTAATGACACCGTATTAGACATTTCTAATTCTGGAAGCTTCTTTAACGTGAACCAAAAAAGATTCCATATATATTTATTGTTTCACAAGGGTATTTTAGTGGAAACTATGGTTGCCATGGTACTTTTTCCTCCAAAGTCCCTCCTCCTTAACTCTGATCTAACACATCTCAGCTTAAGCGTTGCCATGTTTTCTCTAACAGATGCTTTTAACCGCTTCCCTGAGCATGTTGCATGTCATCTGTTTTTACTGAACACACACTCACGTGCATGTCACTCATGGATACTACGACTAATACGTCTGTCTCTAGTGTGTTCTCAGAAAGCTCTTACTTAGATGATCTAATGTTTACTTAATTACCATTGTCAAGTGAGCTTTAATCGAGTGGTCGGGATGAATTTATCAGCTAATCATGAGCCTTTAACTTCTGTGAGTGCATCCCACGCTGATGCTCAGAGGAAAAGAAAATTAATACTAAATAAACAAATATTAAAAAAGCAGAGAAGGGATTTATTAGGGATATAATGAAGGCTTTAAAACATAGCTAATATGGGTACTTTTTATATATATGGTGGAAGGCTGACAGCTCTGGTCTGGTTTGGCAGTAACATGGCTACTAACGAGTACTAATGGCACCTCAATGCTGCTGTTTGATGCAATGGGAGTGGTGTATGCTGCAAATACTTTTAGCATAAGTTTGAAATTATCAAACAAATGGTCCCCCCACTTCAAGTAGTTCTGTACTTCCTGTCATCTTCACCTTGAGGCCTTAAACTCTTAAGGGGTGGTCAAACTAAACATTTCATTCCATTGACTTCCATTCATACGCATGCAAATGCATCAGACCGCAAATGCAAAAAGTTTCAAGCTTGGTGAACTCTGAGCTGCGAATTCATCTCACATGAAGAGCAATATTTTTGCAGTAAAGTCGAGTAGATTTTTTTGGGTTGGTTGTTAATCAACAATATACGTTGAACTGGTTCCAGAAACCAAATGATTTTCTTGAAGTTTGGTTCAATGGTTGCGTTTTTTCATTTATCTTCTTCCGGCACAGAAATTAATCATACGTAAGAATGCAGACTGATCCGCAAACAAAACGTAATGTATATCAGGGAATCAGGGACTTTGGTGTTATTGTGACAAACTGAAGGCTTTTTTTTGTTGTCAGTTGTGCGCCCTAAGACGTGTGAGTCTCTAAATGCACCTTTGTTACATTCTCTTCCATCTCACTCATAATTACTTGTCATAAGCATAATTATCATTCATGCTTTGTTTAGCTTTAGCTTTAAAATTCTGTCTATATCTTTGAAATCGGTATCATTGATCCCAACTCTTAAAACCTTCATCTTGTTTTTTTATTTGTAATATAAATAGTTTATTTGAGCTATGAATGCCGAACAGGTCTAGGTTTATAAGAAACACTTGTTTATAAGAAACACTGCAAAGAAATTAGATTTGTCTGTGGTATTACGTGACCTGAGGGCACTCAGAATGGACGGGAAGGTTGTGGTCTGTTGTTCTTGGACCTTCTCCAGAACTCTTGGAAGCGGTCCTGCTTCAGGGAATTCAGTAGTTCCCCTAACAATTTCCTGTTTGGTGCCTTTTTTCATTTTCATTTTTCTTTATTTTTTATGCTTAAAATGTTAATCATGTGATTTCAAAAATTTCCAGGCAGAATTTCTCCCGGACTACCCCCTTTATGTGATTTGTCGATTGGCTCCTATCATCCCCGTTCTGGAGCGTTGTGTGCTGTCTTTGAGTCACTCCTGCTACATGAGTAGGCGTTTTGATGTTCTGAACAAAGTTTCACTGCAGCGATGATGAATATCACATTCTGTCTTCCACTGACAGCAGCACTGCGCTCTGTTAAATGTTCAACCTCAAAGGATGATCAACTGATAGGTTTTTTTTTACGCTGGAAGGTGTTTACAGCGGATATAATTACCTTCAAGATGTCATCTGTTTTCTTGCTGCTAAAATGGCTGCTTCGGGTTGCAGTGAATTAGTATAAAGCTGGCTCATTTCTCAGCATTGTCATGTTGTTGGATGCAACGCTCATTAAAAATGAACTACTTTGCTTGGTTTTTCATCAGCAGGCCTAAACATGATCTGGATTTTGTGCACTTCATAATTCTATGGAATGATTTTAAACATGGTAAAATTGCTCAGATTGAACTACATGATTATAGGTAGCTGAAAACATGATCAAATGATTCAATAAATTAACCCTTATCCTTCCCTCGCAACCTGTAACAAATTCTTCCCTCGTGAGTCAAAATGACCCCAAGCCTTAAAATTATACCATTTTTTTCTTTGGTCCAGAAAACTTATATAATTTCATTTTTATAATATTTTTTTATTTATTTATTTACCTTTTAAATTACTAGATTTTATCAATAAATCATAGAATTTAAGCACATTCTTCACATTTTCAACTTAAATTCAAAATACTTCTCCAATACATGCAATAACCAGCTCAGATCAGCTCAAAATATCTCACATTTTGGGTGTCATCAATTTAGGTGTCTGCCGAGCTCTTGTGTAAAAAAAATAATAATATAACATGATATTTAATGACTCTTGCCACTAGATAGCTCTATATATGGAGCAAATGAGCTGTTCCGCTGGGTCCTAAAGTCAGTTCTCGAGTTTATTTCTTCAGTATGCATTCAGATATTTTTTATTTATTTAAAGTTTTAGCATTTTTAGTTTTAATTTTGAGCATTTATTATTTAATTTTTTTTAGGTTTTTCTATGTATACTGAAGCATTCCTCACATTTCATTCCTAAGGGGGTCAAATTGACCCGCGAGGGAAGGATTTGTTGTATTGTTTTTTATTTATTACAACCACAAACTCCTTGAATCCAGTAAATTTTTTTGTGTGTGTATTCGTGGTTCAAGTGCAACAAAAGTGCTGAGTTCCTGAACCACTCTGAACACTGAATTAAAAAAAAAACTAAAATGAGTTTCGGATCAAAATGACCTGCGAGAAGGATGATGTTAAACAAGTGGATCCCGCAACTGCGTAGCCTAATGAGAGTCTACAAATTAGCGCCTGACAGAAAACTTGAAAAACACTTTTCCGAATCATTTCTGTATATTTTTAGTTAAGTATGTTAAGTTTTAAACGCTTAATTATGTTAAGCAACTTCTCATAGGTTTCCTTTGTTTTATATAATGACCACTAGGAGGTGCTCAAGGCATGTTTTTCTTGATTTGGTTTTCTCTGATTGGTTTTCCCTGAAGAGTTATACATTGTTGTTGAAACCGATAGTAAAAGAGTGATTCACATTTGTTGCGTTTTAACGTGAAATAAGAGTTCCGTGTTTTTTAATAAAATCAACACATTGATTTATCTCTCATCCACCCACGACCCACTCGCATTTAATTGGAATGTTATGTTTTATTACCCGAGCCGCTTATTATATATTTATATATAAACATTTTAGTTGTGGCACTCCTAACTTTTTGAAGTTGGGAGCACCGGGGCTACAAATAATAAAGTTAATTTCGAGCCCTGGTATGTGCAGCGTTTACATTTGTGGAACTCGTTTAACTCTATTACTGACATTTCTAATTATTTGGAAACTCTTGGGGATTCCTGAGGAATTCTGTGGGCACAAGATATTGTTTTGAATAGCCATATATCCAACTTTTAAGATTTTGAATGAATCTGCTTTTATTAGAACGTCGATGAAATGTTTATAAATGGACGACACAAAATAGAACACAATGCTTTCTGTGGCTTCGCGTTTTTCTGCTGTATGATTTTTTTTTTTTTTTTTTTCGTTTATCCCTCCCACATCGCCCCTGCAGCAATTAAGAACAATTAGCATTCAGTTGTGGATGTTGTACACCTGTGTCTTCTAACCTAAGTGGCTTTTTTGCACAAAGTCAGCAGCCCCCCACACACACATTTAATGCAAATGTATTTCCTCTCTAAGCTTTTGACTTTTTATTCTCATCTCACCCTCATTTACATCAGCGAGGGCTGTGATAGTAATGTCTCAGACTATTATTTAACTACCCTCTGCCATGTCATTTTGTGTAATTATGTTCAGCTTTGTAATCATTTCATCTTCTGTTTTTTTCCCCCTCTTTTGCAGTCCCTTCAGTCTGAGTACGTTCAGTACTAAAGCCGCCACTTTCCGCTAACCCCCGTCCCGTCCTGCTGGCCTGGTTCCGACCCATGATGCCTTCACTGTGACCACCAATTCACTTCTTGTCACAAAGGGGAACGGAGCCGAAAGGAGATGCTTTTGAAACATAACGGCTCATGATCAGCCTCATGGTAATGATACGTCCTGCTATGACAGCTGATCTGGAATCTGCTGCATGCTTTTCAACAACACAAACTTGCCTTGGCCGTCCTTTCAAAAACGTCTCTTCTTTTTTCTTTTTTTAGATACTGTCAATGTATGAATATGCATAATTGTACTGAAAAATATTTTTAGATGAAGAATTTTTTTTACTTTTTTTGCTCTATTTTATCTATGATTCTTATGCTCAGCGACGTGATTCGTTGGTTATATTTGTGTCTTTGGATTAGGGAATTTGTTCTGACGTAAATATCACGTTTTTGTCTCCTGAGTGTACTTACTGAGTAACATATCAAGTGCGAGGACTATATTTAAAAGGTGCAAAATGGTTCGACAGCCACGTGTCATCTTCAAAGGGATTTTTGGCCGGCGAAAGCGATAAAGATTTTTTTTTTTCTTTATTTAGGGTCTAAGGTGGGCTTGTCTCCACGCAACGGCGGACAGCTAATGAGACCAGAACCAATTTGCAAGCAAACTTATTTTTCACAGGAAAATGAAGGGCTTTGTTTGTTCAGTATGAGAAACGGGGTGGACTCCTTTTTTTTTCTTTTTTTTTTTTTTTTTTTTTTTTATTCCATTGTGACATCATAATGCGTGTTATTCTCAAACTAATTGAGATCTGAGCTCTCGTGGTTTTCAAGGGCTGTTGAAAACACAAGCGCCGACACTTCATCTTTCAGCAGTGTCCGTTTCACCAGCACCTGAAATATAATAATATCTCAGAATATATGAATATATGAGTTACAAGTTTTTGGCTGCTGGTTTTAACATGCACCGTTTTTGCATGTAGTAGCTCAAACTGCTTAAAATATATATTAATGATAGTGAAAATTAAGCTCACTCGCAAGTTGCAACTTTCTATTACAGTAGAGGAGCTTGTGTAGGCGATGATACAGTATGAATAACAAAACCTTTTGTTATTGCACATAATGAATGTACTAACTAATCCGGAAAGGTTGATCCAGTGAGGGTTGTGTCTACTCTAAATTCAGTTATTTTAGGATGTTTACAATCAAGTGCAAATTATTTATCGTACAGTGTTTTTATAGGTTTACCAGCAGGGTTTAAGCTAAAAACCTTTGGATTATTACAACACAAAAATTACAATAGTCATTTAGTAACCCTCATGATGTTCCAAACTTGACTTTTTTTGAAAAACAAAATGATATTTTGCACAATGTACAATGTACTTTTTAATTTAGATTGGATTATTAAGCTCTGAAAAAAAAACGATGACGAAACACCATATAAATACCGCAAGTTGTCAATTCGGTGGTAAATAATCTTTTGAAGTCGAAAATTGTGCGAAAATATTTATTCAATGAAAATCTTCCCCTCTGCCGAAGCTCTCAAATCAAAATTTTCAAGAATTGCTTGCGAAAGCCCATTTACAATCATGTAAAATCTGATATGACACGTCTTGACAAAAAAAACAATTGAATGTGTAGTGGAAGGAAATTTAAAAGGATAGATAGTTAGCTAGAAGAAGATATTGTAAAGAATGTCGGTAAACAGGCAGTTGACAGCACCCATTGACTTCCATAGTATTTTTTTACTACTTACCAACATTGTTCAAAACATCTTTTGTGTTTAACAGAAGAAAGAAACTCGTACAGGTTTGGAACAACTTGAGGGTGACAATTTTAATTTTTGGGTGAACTATTCCTTTAAGAGCTACAGCAGAGGGGAAGCTTTTCTGTAAATTTTGATTAAAATTTTGGTTAGTTCATCATGCTAAACTATTGTATGCCTTCTGTAAACTTGGGTATCGTCTTTCTTTGGAAAATAGCAAGTTGTACACTTTTCATGGTGTACTTTTAGACCTCAAATGCCATCATATTTTGTGTTCCACAGAGGAAAGTATCATACATGTTGATATTAGCTGAGTAAATTATAACAATTTTAATTCTTGGGTTAAACTAACCCATATGTTTCTGTTTGAACAAAGTTATGTTACTCCAGTACAAGCTTATGCAATTATAACTGTTCTGTATCTGTATCTTTTAGCCCTGTAGCACTCTGTACATTCCAGATGGTGTTATGAATTATGTGTATATACGTTTTAGGAGAATCTTTTTTGATTGAAGTATTCTACCTCTTTGACATATACATGATGTAAACTACTCTTGCTTATGAAAATATATATATATTTTTGGAGCGGTGTGTAAAGAAAATCTAACAATGTTAGAGCAGTGTTTGCTTTTCACGAACATACTAAATGGACATTAAAATACAATGTAGTGGGTTGTACATTATTCTTTTACAATGTAAACACGATTTCAAAGACCAAAACAAAATAAAAGATTAATTTTGCTTTAGTTTGTTTGTTTTCTTTCTGCATGGAAAAACAATATTTCCCTCAAATGCAGATTCCTAATTAGTCTTCTTTTATCGTTGGTAGTTATTGTATGACAAAAATATTTTTGTCAGCTCCACAAAAATAGATGTTCTCACCCTGACAACAAAGTGTGAACTGCAAATCTCCACACATTTGTGAACTAAAGCCTTTCATTTCGAGTCAGCAGCAGTCCGGCGGTGACAGCTGTGAAAATCACTGCTAGTCGAGTGACTTGCACAGCCATGGTTTTGGTAAGTATTTCAAAATGTCCGTTTCTTTTCTGCACAATCTTATACATGTGTCGTGAATTATTTCTTCGAACTACTTTTAGAAAACCGAAAATGTTCTACTAAAAAGCGTTTGTTTTAGTAATTCGCCTCGTTCATTTACGGTAGGCTACTTGAGTGTTACAGCTGTACTATATTGAATTGAAACCATGGCCTCGTGTTTTTCCGAGCCCATTCAGATTATGAAGGTCTAATGTCTGTCTTTGAATACACATTAAATGCAATGCTCATTTAAAGCAAATAGCAGGTTTCAAGGCTGCTGCTGCTCCATTCGCTATAATAATAGTCTTTAAATATCTTTGAAATGGTTCCTGAAAGGCAGCTTGACATGTCAAAACTGTCACGGTTGTTCATACTAACCTATACTTGATTTGAGCACTTCAGAATCAGATGAGAAAATACTCACGCTGTTCTTTTAATTACGTTCAGTTGTCGAAGACTCAACAGTGCGCCCTTCCTTCCGCGGAACCGTAACCGTTCTGAACAAATGTTCTTCTAGTAACGTTAACAGAATGTTGTTCAAAGTTAATATGGTCCTAATGTTCTCAAAACATTTAAATATATGTTTTTACACGTTTAGTTGGACGTGCATCTACTGTATTTAAACGTTACTACGTTCACTGTAACAAAAAGTTCTTCCTTAAAAGCATAGTTCACCCAAAAATTCAAAAATTCTGTCATTGTCACGCTCAAGTTGTTGCAAACCTGTATAAATGTCTTTGTTCTGCTGAACACAGGAAGATATTTGATATTCACTTTTTAGTGAATCAGAAACAAAAAACGCGTTTAGTGTAGTTCGATTCCCGACAATTTCCTCTGTTATTTTAGTGAACCAAAAGCACATAGCATGATCAGTGTTAGTCCAAACTCCAATTCTCGAACGAATGACTCTTATGAGCTCATTCTCTTTATTGAATTAGAATCATATAACACGATCAGTGTTGTCCGATTCCCGAACAAACGAATGACTCTTGTGGGCCAGTTCTGTTTAGCGATTCAGAAACAATGTGAGTGTAGTCCATCGAATGAACTGTATGACTCGGTTACTTTTTTCAGCGCATCGCGAACTAGTCTCACCAGCGCGACGCTGACCACATTATGCTTATTATCTTTCATATTAGTACATGGCATTCTTCACTGCTTCTCAAACATGTGATGTCGAGTCGGTTGCGCCACGCCGATGACGTGTCAGCGCTGCACGAGCTCTGTAACCGCGCGTCAGCTTCCTTTTCAAGTCAAATTAGCTCTCATCAACTACTGTAATATTTTCTCATTTCAGTAATGTGTATGAATGAATTTCACTAAGGCTGTTTCACTAGTGTTTGCAAGAGGTTTTTCAGTTATGCATATGAATTAATTTCACTAAGGTTGATCATTGTTTTTCATTTCACTAGTGTTTGTAAGAGGCTTTTCAATAATTATGGCCTATACGGCCCCTCATAATAACCAGTGGTAGTACAATTCTCGAACAAATGACTCTTATAAACCTTTTTTCAGATACATATGATACAACACTGTATCAGTGATTAGTGTAGTCCGATTCCCGGCGAATGAATCAAATGACTTAGTTATTCTTAGTGAATCAAAAAACATACACTTACATTTTTAAAGGGGGGGGGGGGGGGGGGGTCTAATGCTATTTCATGCATTCTGACTTTTTACACTGTTAAAGATTTGGATTCTCATGCTAAACATGGCCAAAATTTCAAAACACAATTTGGACGTATTACGGAGTATTTCTGTGCCAAATACACTCCTTCAGGATTCGAAGTTTTGGAAAGTTTTTTCCGAGTATGATGTCATAAAGGACGTAATTCCTTGTATGGGCACTTCAACCAGAGAGAGCGCAAAAGCGCGTCCATCAATGAGCTTCGTTTGGGTTACGGAAGCCGTCGGCAGCGCTGTTATTTTGTTTTTAGACCACGAAATCAACAATGTCACCAAAGTTTGTTTTTCCGGAGCAGCAAGTTCTGCAAGTGTGTTTGTTTGATCCCGGTCATGAGTCGAAACCACTGGTGGCGAGTGAAACTGCATTAAATGTCTGTTTTGTTGGCAATCTGCGCATAAGTGCATATAATGTAAACAACACAAATGTATAGTGAATCGAAAGTTATCCAGGGATAATGCTATGATGTGTGTGTGTTCATGACTTTAGCTCCGCCCACTGCACGCCTCCATGAGCTCGTTTTTTTTTGGTAAAGAATCTGTCTTTTATAAATATGATAAAACTAAAGACTCTTCGGAGATATGAAGGATGCAATACTACTCTATAGGTACTCAAGATTAACATGAGATTGGCAGAAACTGTGTGTGTTATGTACCCTTTAAGTACAACCAACTTGGATGTTTAAGTCATTTTAACTTAAATTAAATTAAACGGACTTAAAATTAGTTGAATCATGTATAACTTATAAAAAAGTTGAAAATTGCTTAACTTATTTTGATGAGTTAAAGCAATGTAAAAAAAAAAGTCCTAACTTATTGATCATATAATTTTTTTTACAGTTTAGTGCCACCAATGGAAGTCTGATTTAACCACAAATTATAAGCCGATTCTTGATATAGTGAATTAAAACCATACAGCATCTTTTTGATCTGGTTCTTTTTCAGTCTATCAAAAACACGTATGAACCAAACTGAATGGGTACTATGTTATTAGTTTTGTCATATCCGACTACAAACAATGAACCAATGTTTTTTCCTCATTTTTTTGAGTGTGAACATTCTGATAAACTTCTCATTTTCTGTTCCACAGACGAAAGAAAGTCTACAGGTTTAAAGCGACATGAAGGTGAGTAAATGGTACCTTTTAAACAAACTAATGTTATTTATATTCTCTGCATATTCAAAATACATGCAACTGCCGTTTTCTTCTTCCTAAAGATTCTCAATGGGGAGCCCATTATATTACGCCCTATTGATTTATTACAGGCTAAGTCCATTATGAATAATTAATTGCCTTTGTGGTGATTGTGCTCCCTGGGAATAATGAAAGACAAGTGAGATTGTAGCGTGGGCTCTTGTTGATCTCACGCCTCTCATTCCTCACGCACACACATGAACGCACATATAAAGCTGGTTTCTCCACCGCAGCATCGCAAAGGGAGCTGCGCTCTCTCACGCGCACGCTTCTCCACACAATATGAGATGAGATGACATTATTTTCCAGCCTGCTCCCATCATGCCAAATGACACAGACATGCCACTGTCGATGTGCGCGCTGGGACGCGGATCGCGCATCTCCCTCGCCACCGTCTACTCCTTCATGTGCGTTTTGGGAACCGTGCTCAACCTCCTGGTTATTTATTTGGTGGTGACATTCAAGAAGCTCCGCACAGCCAGCAATGCGTTTATCGTGAATGGCTGCGTGGCGGATCTGCTGGTTTGCGCTTTCTGGATGCCCCATGAAGCCGTGGCCACCTCCACTGGGACTTTTTTGGTGCTGGGTTACCAGGCGTTCAAAGAAGCGCTGCTGTTTCTTGGGATCACCGTGTCACTGCTCTCCCATTCGCTTATTGCGGTAAACAGGTATGTTTTGATCACCAAAACGCCTGCTGTGTATCAAAGTCTGTATCAGAAGAGGAACACAGAATGGATGATCGCAGGATCGTGGCTCATCTCATTGGGCTGTTTGTTCCCATGGCTCACGTCCTTTCGATACCCGCCCGAGAGGTGCCGGGACGCAGAAGACGGATCCTTCACCACTGTCTCTGTTTTGTCCAGCCGTTTTGCCGCCAGCACTTTGGCGTTCACTATCATCGGACAAACCGTTGTCGTCATGTACTGCTACTTTAAAATTTTCCGCCGGGTGCAAATAAGTGTGAAGAGGGTCAGTATATTGAATTTCCAAATCGTGAACAATCTCCCTTATTCTTTCCCAAGAAAGGACAAGCGACTTGGCTTCTACGTTCTCGCAGTGTGCTTAATTTTTTTCCTTACAACCACACCCATTTTTTGGGTTCTCATCGCCGGACTGTTCATCCCGGTGTCAGTGGCGCTTTGGACGTCAACTTGGATTGTTTTCTGCACTATATTCGTGTCCAATCCCTTTCTGTACACCTGGAAAAACGAGGAGTTTCGGAAGTCGTTCCGGTCTGTGATGAGAGGAGACTTCTTGCGAGGATCCACGGTCGGGGTCGAGCCCATCACCATCAATACTATTTCTCACATCTTCCCGAGACAAAACAGCCGCAGGGCATTTCTGGGTGAGATGAACTGAGATAAACCTGCAAAACTAGTACTCTGGGGCCAAATTTCGCTTGTGCCTGTTGAAGATGCTTCAATAATCTGCCAGTGGTTTTTCAGTCATGATAAGCTGCATGTTTTACAGTGTTTTGTAAAGCAAAGTTTTTGTAACTTTTTTTTTTTTTGTGAAAGTTGAAGTGTGAAATGTTTTTGCACAACTGTGAAGACTACACTGCCACTTTTATAAATAAGAAATGTTTATGAATGTTCAAATAAATCAGAAATATCTCAACTTGTTTCATTTCTTAATTTTTATAAAAAATAAAAAAAATTATATGATTTAATATTAATTTTGTATAAAATGATGTTTATTTAATAGTGTGCTGGTTTAAAAAGTTTAAAAATAATTTCAGTATTTTTATTTTCAATTAATATTCATAATGATATCGCAATAATCATAAACGTTTGTAAATAATATATATGTTTGTGTGTGTGTGTATATATATATATATATATATATATACACACAAACATATATATTATTTACAAACGTTTATGATTATTGCAATATGAAAATATTAGGTATATTACACACCAACCACCTAATATTTTCATTATGACAATTCCTAATATTGTGTTGGTCCCCCTTTTGCTGCCAAAACAGCCCTGACCCGTCGAGGCATGGACTCCACTAGACCCCTGAAAATGTGCTGTGGTATCTGGCACCAAGATGTTAGCAGCAGATCATTTAAGTCCTCGTCTGTTTAAGCTCATCTGTTTGATCGGACCACACGAGCCAGCCTTTGCTCCCCACGTGCATCAATGAGCCTTTGCCACCCATGACCCTGTCGCCGGTCCACCACTTTTGATAGATACTGACCACTGCAGACCGGGAACACCCCACAAGAGCTGCAGTTTTGGAGATGCTCTGACCCAGTCATCTAGCCATCCCAATTTGGCCCTTGTCAAACTCGCTCAAATCCTTATGCTTGCCCATTTTTCCTGCTTCTAACACATCAACTTTGAGGACAAAATGTTCACTTGCTGTCTAATATATCCCACCCACTAACAGGTGCCGTGATGAAGAGATAATCAGTGTTATTCACTTCACCTGCCAGTGGTCATAATGTTATGCCTGGTCGGTGTGTGTGTATATATATATATATATATATATATATATATATACACACACATATATACACACACGTGCACACTCACGCATATCACAAGTGTGTGCGCATATACATATATATGCACACACACACACACACATATATATATATATATATATATATATATATGCAAACTTTTATGTTAAATGGGATAAATTGATTTGACAGCATATAAAATGCTTAATAAATATAATATATAATTATTTAACATTAAATTTTATTTTAAGATGCCAAATATAATTTATTTTGAATTATTCATAGTGTATTAATAATATTATTATATTAAATGCTAAATTGCTTTATTTAAGAGTGCATTTTATTTAACATTTATTTAAAATGTCAATTATATTATTTTGAAAAAATTACTATTATATTCACATGTTATATATTTATACACAGTTAATTTGAATATAATTTATTTCATTAAGTAAAATGATTTATAATATTTTATTAATAATAGCATATTCTGTTTGCGTTTAATCAGATATTCATCTAAATAGCTTCAGTGTCTTATGTTTTGTTTATTTCCTTTCATTAAATAATCACATTTTTACATTATGATTAATGCAAGAACATCTGCAATGTAGTGAAGCTCTGTGGAGAAGAATGTCTGAGGTGTTTTAACCCCCGAAGGAAACTTAACTTAACAACTTAACAACTGAGGTGCCCTTGTCCAAGGCATCTAATCGCTCTCCAGGTGTGTGTCCATGGTTTGCATTGTGTGTGTGTGTTCATTACTCATTGCTCCTAATGTGTGTGTGCAGAGGACACATTCCGAGAATGGGTTACCGTTACTTCACTTCAAAAATCCTTATAAAATAAATTTATGATTTTAGTTACATACAAATCTTTTATTTGAATCATTTAATAAAATATGCAAATGAATAATTGATATACAGTATAAATTATTTAAACCCTCAAAATAAATGACCACAGCTTCTGCTTCCATCAATCGAGCTGCTTCTTGTAGATTCAGCATTTCTGGGGAAAAAATTATCTGGCCGAGCTTATAAAAACATTGGCTATTTTAACATGCCACTAGTAGTTCATAATGGAAATGTTATCTTCAAGGCACACAAAGTAATTTCCTGTATTTGAGAAGGACTCTATCAGAACAGCAGAGGGAGCCTGTGGTGGGACGGAAAGATTCTGATCATGTCCCCTGTGACTCTAAACAACAAGTGTTTAGGGCTGGGGAATTCCTTCATGGCGTATTCTGAGTTGTGAGGTGGTGGGTTATAATCCCACCCCCTTCTCCTATAAATGAGATACAGGGCTGAATGAAAGCAAGAGCACCAACTCATTTTTACTCACTTGGAGCACTTGGAAAGTTCTTCATTAAGCATGGATTCAGCTTTTCTGTTGACTTTGCTTCTACCAGTTGCAGGTAAGTTTAGAACTTAGCGAATTTGACTAAATATGCTAATAGGTAACCTGCATATTTTAAAGTTTTAATTAACTGCTTTCCTTTTACGCATGGCAAAATTCATAAAATGTATTCTTTGTTTGGTGTATAACTGCTTTATTTTTATTTTATTATTTAAAAAAATTGCCTTGTATTATAATTCTATTAAATATTTCTATTAATACCACTTATTCTGAAAATAATGTTTTTGACCATCCAATTTGATTTGAGCTTTATAATGCATCTTTACTCTCTTTATTTTTAGCAAGACTCCCTTCACTACAAATGCAAATTATTTGTATTTACATAATTGCATAAGTTTTATTTATTAAGAGCATTTTTATTTTAATTATTGTTATATTTATATTTAAATATGAAACTTTCATGACCTAATTACATATGCATGCATATATTTTATTTATGCATTTTGAGTTAGAGATGCTTTTGATGTTGGTTCTAAAGCTAAATGTTGTCTTGAATAGTTGTCTCCCATGTACTGGAACTGCCATCCAACGTTCTGTTTAAAGTGGGCGACAGGAGGGAGTTGGCATGCAAAATGTCATCTTGCCCAGAGGTGGTGAAGTTTCTTTGGACCTCATTAGAAGACAAACCGTTATTCGCCACTGTTAATACGAAGGACAGAGAATCTGTGCTGGTCTTTGAAAATGTGACGAACAATCACGAAAACAACATAGTGTGCAAAGCATCTTGTGGGAAGGAAACAAAACAGGCGAAAGCAGTGATTTCAGTTTATTGTGAGTTCACTGTATGTTTTTAATTTCATTATAAGTTGAATAAGCTTTACAATGCACTGTTAGAGGAGATCAGGGGCGGTCATTTTTTCCTAGGTAGCTTTAACCCATTGAAAGCTATGTGTCTAAATTATTAGACACATAGCTTTCAATCTTGAAAAAAACATTTCCAGCGTAAAATTGTTTAAAACAAAAAAAAGTACCATCTTCCACAAAATATGTTATTAAAATGTATATTATATTGTGTCTAAATTTGGCACATTTGGCACTGGCACATTTGTGAAATCAGACTTTTTGTTCAAAACCTTGTAGTTCACATACTCTGACAACTAGCCCCTGTCTCTTTTTTTCATAATGCTACATAAAACATCTTAACTTCTTTTCTAGATTATTTTTGCTTGTCAACTCATATCTGAAACTTTAAATCTGTTTCAGCTTTTCCAAGAAACCCAGTTATATCCAGGTATGATCGCTTGATACTGGGAAAGGAAAGCGTTTTGGACTGTGAAGTGTCTTCTGTATACCCTTCGGATTTCTTGGAAGTGCAGTGGCTATATGGAGACACAGTTCTCAAGACTGATGAGGGAACATCTGCCCCTTACATATTCACACCTTCAAGTGAGGACGATGGGAAGGCAATAACGTGCAGAGCAACACTCGATGTGGATGGTATACCCCCCGATGAGATGACCAAGGAGACGTCTGTACACATGAAAGTTCTTTGTAAGCTGTACTTGCATATATTAACACCAACCATTTTTAAATGAAATCCAAAACGGATGTGGGAATAGTAGTTCCTCTTTGAAGAATATAACCCCATGATCATTCGTTTTCCCATTGCTTTCACAGCTGCACCGCATAACGTTAAAGTATCTGGAGCGACCGCCGTCTCACTGGGATCCAGTTTAACTTTGACCTGCGAGGCCGAGGGCAAACCAAAGCCTGAATTTACATGGACGGCTCTTAAACCAGATGGCCAGTCTGTGGAAATGGGAAAAAGTCAAGATCTCTTCATGCATAATGTGTCCATATCGAATGCTGGTATTTATCTGTGTGATGTTAGCAATGACTTGGGAAGACAAAACATCACAGTTTCAGTAGTTGTTCAAGGTTAGCAGTTCAATTCCTTAAGTTTTCTTATTTCTAAATATTTGGGGTGTAGCGGTACACAGAAATCACGGTTCGGTACATACCTCGATTTTGGGGTCACGGTTCGATATTTGATTAACATGCGATGACAATGGTGGATACACAGAGTTCAATATTAAGCTTTTTCAAGAAATCACAGAAAGATGAGCGGGAAAAGGTGCCTTCTACATCTGTCTACTTCACCTTTCGTTGAGGAGACAGCGAGTAAAGCGGCACCTGAGGCTTCCCGTTTCCAAGACATGCATATTTCATCACTGGACTGTAGTAGTGAGACTTCCATGACACAAATCGGCACAATGCCAAATGATTTTGTCTCATATAACAGCGGAAACAACTTAAATACTCCATCATTTATGGTCATACAGATAAGAGTAAGAAATCATTCGACACTCACAATAAACAAAAAAATGGTGCTTTTATAAAATAAAGAAAACAGGATGCTGCTTTCTGCCATCCTGGTTTCCGTGAAGTTTGGAGCGTGTCACAAAAATTAATTGAAACTCAGCGTATAGGCTACTAGCAAGTTCTTGCGTGCCATCTGTTTTGAGTTGGTGCATAGATCATCTCTTCTGCTCTTTTTCCTGTTGTGACGTTTAGCAAACAGAGTTGCATTACCGTGTGCGCACCCTTCTGGATTGGAGTGTGGATCGCCTGTGACTGACTGTATTCATCGTCTGACTGTATGCACCGAACCGTGACATCCGTACCGTGACGGTTTAGGACAAATACATGTACTGTTAAATATGCATGATCACTTCAATCCTAATTAATCTTATTTTTATCGCATTTTTGACAGCACCTCCCATGGATACCCTTATTGCAGCAAATCCACAATCAAGTCTAAAGGAAGGAGACACTGTGAGCATTTCCTGCAAGTCCAGCAGTGTTCCAGTAACACACGTGGTTCTTAGCAGGAAGGAGAATGGTGTAGATCGAGAGCTAATGACCAGTGAAGGGGCTGAAACATCAGTTCTCCTCCACTCCGTCAAGCTGGCCGACTCTGGCATATTTGTTTGTGAGGCTTTCAATGACTACGGCAGTGAGAGGACCACTCTCAATCTAACCGTTGAGGGTAAGACCATGAATATCTGGTATTAGTGGATATTGTCGGTACAAAGTTGATGTCATCTGTATGTTGATGGGTAGAATAAAAAGGAGGAACCAATTGTAGGCCTAAATCAAATCCGTTATCTCTCAAAGTTACTCTGAGAGAGATCAGTAGTTACACTGAGATTACGGTTCATGGTCTTAAATTTGAGCTTGAAGTTTAACAGTACAATTACAAGTACAGTTCACAGTTCTGCAAATTCCGTTTGAGGTACCAAGTCAAAACTTCTCGTTTTGTCTCACAGCTCATTTTCTAGAAGTGGAGCTACAATCGGATAGCGTGATCGTGTCGGACAGAGGCTCCAGTCTGGTGCTCTCCTGTCAGGCTTCGGGTTGCCCTCAACCTGAGTTCTCCTGGAAGAATCTTTCAAATATGCCAATCCTCAGGCGAACCAAGACTGATGGCTTCCAGTCTCAGCTGTTTCTCGATCGAGTGGAGCTAGAAGATGAGGGAACTTACCTCTGTGAGGTCACATGTGGCTCAATCAAGAAGTCCAAACAGATGGAAGTGAAAGTGTTTTGTAAGTATCTCAAAAGGTTTACTATTTAGTCTTGAGTTTACGTCAAAACATTAATGGTATAGTTTGCCGGTTTTCGACATCTCAAGGTGAAATGTGTCATTTCTATGTCACTAGCATCACCAAATGGAAATCGCAGAATAATTCGCTACATTTCCTGAACATTCCCCACATCTACCATTGGTAGACAAAACAAATAATCCTGTCTAAAACTCGTTAAGCCTGTGTCTGGCTAATTGGGATGCTCAAACAAAAAGATTAATATGATACTAAAAGAATTAACTGGAGAAAAAAAAAACAAGTTAATCTTACCATCAAGAGAAAGTTCCCTTTATTTAACTCCTCAAAGTTTGAGAGTTTGATTTGCAATTAACCAGATGTTAATCATGAGTCATCAGTGAACAGTAATTCAGTCAAGTCTCTTTGTGGAAAGTTTTAAAAAATAGTTCACTTTGACATTGATTTGATGCAGGAATAAAAGCATTTCTTATAAATGTTCCAGAATGAGAAGGCTTCAGAGGTCATCAAAGTGGTTAATGTTGTCAAGATTTTAAACTCCTCTGATAGAAAACATTTTTGCTTGTGAGGACTTCCTTAAAATGTTCTGTTGGTCCCAGCGGATATTAACTTTTAGAATGTGTGAGGGAGTGTTGCTTTGTTTACATTACATGATGTACTACATATTGACTCAGCCCTCATTCAAGGTTCTCCTAAATCTTGCTGTATTCATCAGTATCTGTGTGTATTTATACTTCAAAGTGCTTAGACTCTTTCTTTCATTATTAGCATTTCCAACCAGTCCAATCATAAAAAGTTCTGGACCTTGTCTGGTGGGAGAGATTATGAAATTGACCTGCACTGTTCAGGAAGTTTTCCCGGCCAACCTTTTCCAAATCTTGTGGATGGATGGAGAGAGAGAACTGCATTTGGAGTCTAGGTCATTTTCAAGTGGAACAACAAATCTGACGTCAGTATATTCATACCGCGGAGACAGGAAAGACCAAGGCAAACTCATCACTTGCAAAGTCTTGCTGGACATGCATGGTGTGCCAGCTGCTCAAGTAGTAAGGACGGCGTCTACTACATTGTCCATTCACTGTAAGCCAAAGTTGTTTCTTTGTTCCTTTCAAATATGACTTTGTCTTGGTTTTTTTGACATTGTGCTCCTTTTACAGATCCCCCCAGAGTGACCAGGATTACTGTCAGCCCACTGACAGAGTTGATGAATGGAGAAACTGTGAGCATTTCTTGCATTTCTGACAGCTTTCCAGTGGGGCGTACGGTGCTGAGCAAGGTGGCGGACGGCATTCAAACAGAGCTAATGGCCAGTGATGGAGTAGAAACATTGCTTACCCTCCCTTCAGTTGAGCTGGATGACTCTGGCTTCTATGTTTGTCAAGCTTCTAATATGTATGGAAATCACAGTGATAGTGTGGAGATTACTGTGAAAGGTAAGCTACTAATTTTTGAATTAGAAGCTATCATATCTGGTCAAAATCAACCAATTTACCTGTGGCACAGTATTAATGTGTTGTAGTGTTTGAAATATCAACAGTTATTTAAAATATATTATAATTTCTGGAGTGCCTTTCTCTCCATTTTGCCTTGTTCTCCTTTTCATCAAAATGGCTAATGTTAGCTTCTACTGTTTTTTGGCTCTTATTAAGCGACTCCTGTTTAAACAACTGATAATTATTATGCCTCCTGTAACCCAGCACCACCTAGGAATACAACAGTGGAGATCCTTCCATCCACAGATGTTCAGGAGGGGCAGAATATCACCATCTGTTGTCGCTCTGTGAGCTTCCCTCCACCTGCGGTGATCCTCAGCAAGCTGGATAGCGAAACAAACATCTACTCCCTTGATGGCGTCTTCCTACTGATCAACCTCACTCTGAATGACACAGGCCTATATCAGGTCAACGTCACCAACTACCTGGGCTATGAGACGGAGATTTTCAATATCAATGTGATGGGTGAGTGAAACTGGTCATATTTTATATCAAGTCATTGAATGTCTGAGTACATAAAATATTCAGTTTGTCCTAACTAGACGTGATATGACAGGACAAGTTTCTCTCACAAAGCAACAAAATCCCAGGCGATCAGAACATATTTGATGCTAAATGCTTAATGTGATGCATTTAAATGAAGAATAGTTTTGGACCAATAAAATGTCACTGTAGGAAGGGCTACCCAGCTTAATGGCAGTGAAATAAAAACACATAAGAAATCGCATACTGTCTTGATTAGGTACTACTTTTGACAAGGAACGATGTCTGCGACTGTTAAAAAAAGTATGTTCTATACAGTATGAATGTGTGTAGTATGAATGAAATCCAGACATGCTACATCTGTCATGCTGTCATTGTCACGTGACTTGCGTTGTATAGCTTCACTGTCACTTCTTGCCCATGGGATAATAAAGCATCCATCAGATGCGCACTTTAGCGAAAGTACTGGTCTTCTGGGTACTTTTCATCTGCTGTTTTATGAATACTATGAATTTGGACATGCTACACTGTAAAAAAAAAAAAAATGTTGTTTCAACTTAAAAAAAGTAAGTGTTCGTGCCACCTTAAAATTTTAAGTTTAGTCAACTCTAATATCCAAGTTGTCACTTAGTACAACTTCACATTTCAAATTGACTTAACTTAAAATGTTAAGGCAGCAGAAACACTTTTTTTGTGTAGTCTTTTCACTTCACCTATTATATAGTAGGAAAGCAGGCATAAAAGGGAAAGTCAGCTGCAAAGATAGACTGCCAAAATTGTTTTGTTTTTTCGCAATTGCACCTGCTTAGGACAATTCACAACATATTTCAAATTTCCTAATCTCTTTGATTTTTCATTACAGAAAAAAGATATGACCCTCCAATGGGTTGGAATGACTTTATAATCCCTGCGATGTGCCTGGGAGCCGCTGCTGCACTGCTTGGTGTTGTGGTGAACATATGGAGAGCCAGAAAGAAGGGATCGTACGACCTTACGAAGTGCAATCCGGGCACCGTCTAGACTGTGTATAGACTCCATGAACTGTTTTGGAGCAGCTAAGCTCGGCTGAACTGTCTTGCCAGGGCCCATTGCCTCCCTAAAGCGAGAACTGCAGGTGACTAGATTCATCATCTGGATCTTCAGGTGACAAAACCCCAGCCGGATGGGAACCTGCATTATCCACAGCCAGAGACAATCAATGTCCCCAAGATTTGTCACGCATCCCTAGAGGAGGGTAATCGAACCGGTGTGCCTTCTCCATGGTCTTGGAGTGTTTTTGAGACCGCCTGGTCTGCACTTAAAGCAGTTTCAAATAAGTGATTTATATTTATTTTTTAAAAAGTCAAAGCTATTTTGAAATGCAAATGACAAAACTGCGAAACATAGATTTAAACATTTTAGCATTAAAAGAATGTAACCTAGCCACCAAGGTTTAATTGGTACATTGTAGATTATAACAATCTGTTTGATGTATTGTGTCCTAAAAATTCTGTGCTTAATGTGGTTTGAAATCTTGTCAAATTGCTTTTATTTTCCTATTTATTAAACAAGCAGCTATCTGTCATTTGATCTCGGAGTGTTATGGGAAAATCCAGGGAAATTTGAGAGTTACAGGAATCCACTGCGTCTGTTATAGCTTCACTTTTCCTTTGACATTTCACTTTTGCTTTTCAGTGTTTCCGTTGAGAGAAAACAATGTTGTACTATCCATTTGGCTCAGATCTGAAGGAGTGTATTCACTGCATATTTAGCCATCCGTACAAGCAGTTTCCTAAATTCCAACAAGACAGGAAAAACTTGATCGAAGTAAGAACTAGCACACCTTCCAAAAATAAACCTCTCCACATATGAACCTCCTTCCTTTCAAGACCAATCTGAACAGACCCTCTGAAAAACATTCCATTTATTTTAGCTTGCAAATTAAGACCAAACGATTCAAAATCAAGATCCTCACACCTTTTTTAGTGTCTTATATAGATTTTTTTTGGCAGTGTTGCTATAAAAGGCAGTTGCCATGGTGACCATCCAGATGCAGTAGGAAAGGGGGGTGGGTCCTGCTTTCATGTTCCACAGGGAAAAGGAGAAGCGAAGGTGCGAATGGAACAATGTTCTCTTAGAAAGATGGAAGGCCACTGAAGGTTCACCCATTTCTTTTTTTTTAGCCTCTTCATATTAAATATATGACAATCTTTTATATGAACCAGCAAAGCAATGTGTTTTGCACAAAAATGGCAGTATCTTATCATATTTGTACAAATATGGACATTGTACAGTAATGTTTCTAAAGAGGCTGGTTTTCGCCTAAGTATGAGTAATAATAGTGATGAATGACTAAAATCCTTAATTATAAGTGTGTTTTCCAGTTAAACACTTAACCAAGTCCTTATGTGTATTGTACTTTAAGTGTTTCTGAACATGGTGATTATGTGAGAATTGTGTTTTAGTGGTAAGTACCGTTGTGAATCTACTATCAGCATAGCGATGATGGTCAAGAACATCTCATTTTTGTTCTAAGTGTCTCTTTTGCTGATATCTGATTCTTGTTTGAAATGACACATGTTTGAAGGGATGCTTCAACAGTGACTCAAGTTTCAATCTTGTATAAGCAGGGCTCCCACAAAACAAATGCCATTGGCTACTAAAATAAAACATGTAGGAGTCATATGACTATTTTTAGTTGATAACTTACAAAATTGCGTGATAAAATGGTTGTTCAGACCAGCCCTTAAATTGACCAGTGTACAGTGGTGGCCAAAATTATTAGAATACCTGACAGATCTGAAAATAATGATCCTTTTTTGTCTCCAAAACATGATTTCATTTTATAATGTTTATGAAACATGCAGATGGTTGCTCTGACCATCAAATATCAGATGAAGTGAGTCGTACTGTTTTTATCCACTTTTAAAATTAATATTTGGTATGCCCACCTTTTGCAGCAATTACAGCAGCATATATTTCCTCTGAGAACTTCAACACTGATGTTATCCTCTTCTGCAACTTAAGCTAAAGGCTTTCCTTTGAATGTACAATAGATCTGTCCAGTTTATTTTCCAACTCGCCCCAAATGTGCTTGATGGGGTTGAGGTCCGGACTTTGAGGTGGCCAGTCCATCATTTTTAATGTTCCAGCAGATTCCTTCCATCTAAGGTAGTTCCGGCAATAGTTAGAAGAATGTTTTGGTCCATATTGACATGATAGCATCACGCAGCTGCTGCAGATTTATCGGCTGCACATCAATAATGTGAATCTCCCGTTCCTCCCAAAAGGTTCCATCCCAAAGGTGCTCTGATTGAGATCTAGTGACTGACTGTGGAGGTCATTTGAGAACTCATTGTCATGTTCAAGAAACCAGTTTGAGATGATTTGAGCTTTGTGACATGGTGTTGTCCTGCTGGAAGTAGCCATCAGAAGATGGTACACTGTGGTCATAAAGGTATGGACATGGTCAGCAACAATACTCAGGTAGACTGTGGGGTTTAAACGATGCTCAATTGGTACTAAGAGGCACAAAGTGTGGCAAGAAAATAACCCCCACACCATTACACTACCAGCAGGCTGAACCGTATGTCACACCAAGCAGGATGGATCCATGCTTTCATGTTGCTTTCATGTTGTTTACACCAATTCTGCCCCACCATCTGAATGCCGCAGCAGAAATTGAGACTCATCAGTCCAGGCAACATTTTTCCAATCTTTTGTCTTCTATTGTCCAATTTTGGTGAGCCCATGTGAATTGTAGCCTCGGTTTCCTGTTCTTAGCTTACATGAGTGGCAGCAGTGTGTCTTCTGCTGCTGTAGTCCATCTGCTTCAAGGCTGGACATGTTGTGCGTTCAGAGATGCTCTTCTCCTGACCTCGTTTCTAACAAGTGGTTGTTTGAGTCAGCCTAAATTTTGCTGCCGTACCATGGGTGCAGCGGCGCAATGATATTACGCAGCGCCTGAAAATAGTCCCCAGCACGCTTTCTGTGCAAGCAGGTTGTCACGTTAGTTATGTTGATGGAAGTTAGCCTATTTTCAGATGCTGTGTAATATCATTGCGCCGCTGCACCCATGGTTCGGCAGCAAAGTTCCTGGATTATTACGCAGGAATGAGAGTATAGTCCCTAGCCATATCGGTCTAGAAAATTGCAACTTTTCATTTTCCGTCGGTCTTAGTACACGATGTAACTATACACATCACAACATGTAAATGTTGGCGTTATTTTGTCACTTATTGAGCAGTAGGCTAGCTGGAGCCGTTTACCTCCAGTCTTTGTGCTAAGCTAGGCTAGCAGTGGGTGCGTCAGAGAGAGTTATGGCACGCACAGAGATAAAAATGGTATGTATGGACTTATCTAACTCTGGGGGATATGGTGAATAAGCTAAAGTCCCAAAAAGTTGGCGTGTTCCTTTAAACAATAAGACTAACTGTGTTGAGCTACATAACAATGATTCGTTTTCTGTCGATGAATGTGTCCAAACAGTTGCTCACCCGTCTAATAAAACATAGTATATTAAAAGCGTCTATGAAAAACACGGGTATGATGTCATTGATAGGCGACGCACGGACACGGTCTGTGTCCTGGTTAAAATTGCTTATTTCTCTGGATTTAAACATTCTTGGAAACATTTGGCAGAATGTAAGTACACAAGTCAACAAAATATATAACATTGTTCTAGTGGTTTTTGGGTATTTAATCCAGAAATCCTAAATATTGTGCCTGAAATGGACAGTTAAACAGGTGTACCTAATAAATTGGCCGGTGAGTGTATCTAATCAAACCACATGCGTGCTGACTAGATTTTAAATTATTATTACAATTTGTTTCCCTAATTAGTCGTAACTATAACTAATGCTCATTGTTAGAGTTAGTGATATGAACAAACCTTAACTTTGGCGCACACGTTGAAATGTGTGGTTTGTTGAAAATGGGTTTTAAAAATAAAAATCCACCCCAAATCCAACAAAATAATGACAATATGCACTTTCAGACCAGAATCCACCCAGAACATCTTAGCAATTGCATAGTAGCATGCTAAAACCATTTCAAACACCTTAGCAACCACATAGCAATGCTCTAGCAACCACTCATAGCTTTTTTTTCAATCTTGGAACTCTCAATCACCATTAAAGTCAATCACAAATTCATTTATTTTGCATGTTTTTCAGTGGCCATTGTGATGGTCCCTGACATTTACAGTATGTTTTCTATTTACTTAGTTGAGGGGAATGAACCACTGCAGTGACATTTAGCACAAAACCCCTACAAGGATGAGAAAGAGCAATGGTTTATAGTACAGCTTGCAAAACCCACATTATTTTAAAAGCTTTTTTTTTATGAACGGTTTGTGCAATACTGTGACACATTTTAACCTCTGGACCCCTAAAAGCACTTGCTTATGCAACTCTCTGATGAAAAAGAACAGCAACAATGATTTGTGCCGAGTCCTGTCTTTTTTAATCACTTAAAGACACTGGTATTTCCTGGTTTTTAGCTGTTGTGTGGACACAGAACATAGCCGCTCTAAACGCCTCCACTCGAGCTTGTTTGTTTGATTGCTGTTTAAAGAAAAACAGAATATTTATGGAGATGAACCCCTGGTTCAGCAGATGGCGTTTGACCCAGGGTCTCTGCGTTCTTGCGGCGCATCCTTTGCCGATATGGTGGATCAGCAGCTTTTTTACAATGTCCCCACTGCTTTGTCTTTTCCAAGAGATCTGTTGTGTTTTCATTGTTTTCTTTACGTGTACATTTCTTAGGGTGCTGGTACAGATGCACACAAACAGATGCAGATAAGCACTAAAATGCCCACAGGCCTGTCTGCATGTTAAATGGGAGATGATCTTTTCCAAGAAAAGCAGCCAACAACATGAGGAATGTTTCATTTGGCTGGCATGTTTATCAGTGGAGGTCAGATGAGTATCCTTTTCATCACTAACAGGCCATTTCATGCTGACTCCCCAAATGCCACTTTTGAACTTCAAATATCAGTGAGTGCCATGCAACAAAAATTCCCATGTACTGTATCTTTGTAAGGCAAAATCTGTTTTGATGAAACAATATTCATTGGACTATTGCCTGTAAAAGTCTTATATTCAAATAATTTTGAAAAACTCTATGTGGAGTCATGTCCCAAATGACGCATTTGTTCTATGAACTGTGTTCTCAACTGTGTAGTGTATGAATTTTACAAGGTTATTTTGACATCCAGCATCAGAGTCTAATAGCCGCTCCCCCTCCATTACATAACTAAAGCTGCAACGTGAATGAAGCATCCAGCATTCATTATTAGTGCCGTCATTATTACATATTCGGGTCTTTAGCGACCCGGATCTATATCTAACACGGATGGATCTCTGCCTGTCGCGATAATATAAAACTCTCCTGATATTAGAGTAACAATTACTGAAGAATAAAATAAAGCATATTTTGTTACCTTTTGGAGCTTGGAAGGGTTCAGTTTGAGCAGATGTTTTATACCATAATCACTGTCTTCATCCCCAGTACATTCAGCATCTGGCTCATATTCCCAATCTCAAACATTTTCTCAAAACTATCATTTTTAACATCTTCAAAATCAATATTTGGATCACTGACAGCTTCTTCACCAGATCCACCATCAAGTGACAGTGACACTAATATTTGATTGCGTTCAGTACTTGCTCTGCAGTAAATCGCTGAGCCATTTCAAGTTTTGCTGATGATTCTTCCTATTCGTTTGTTTTCTGCCTGCGGTTACTATGAGTGAAACGTCACTTCATCATTGTGTATCAGGTGAATTGCACTTATTCAGTCATCAAATATTCAATTATTGTTGTGCAGAAAAAATATACTTACACTGTTACACACCTCGGTTGTTAGTGTCCCTAATACTTTTATAATGTTTTTTTTTCTTGTTGTTTATAATGAATAGATTGAGGAATACTAAGAAAGTTGATGTCTAACTTTAAAAAATGATTTGAGGTATCATTCATGATTATATGAGTGATTCTATAATTAGAAATAAATTTGCATTTCAAAAAGTTCAAAAAGGGAAAAAATAGAAAGTAACAGAAAGTCTTTCCAGTGTCTTATTGAAAACACAATTTTAATAATTCACTGCCTGCCAAACACAATTTACTTCATTATTTTTTACTTTTAACATAAAAACAGATGTCTTTGTTTGTCAACTCTGTTACTTGTCAATTCTTTACATACTGTCAACAATGTTACTCTACCTTGGTAACGGCAACTGTTCGATAGCAACAGAATTGACAATTTAAAACTTTTTAGCCAAAAACTCCACTTGCTAGCATAAATGCTAAGAGCACAGAGCACTAATGAAATCCTGATTAAAATACTTTCAAACAACCCACTGTGTGATTGGTGATCAATTCTGATATTGTGGTAACAATTTTGACGTTTTACAAAATAACTCAGTGTAAGTAACTTTTTAGATTAAAATATTTCTCAGAGAGAGCACACACACCTTTCAGTGCTTCAGATCTTATCAGTGAGGGAAAGTGACATCATTTCCTGTATCTTGCTATTGTTGGAGATAATTTCACCAATTTAAAGGCAAAATATGGTACGGTAACAGAATTGACAAGATTTATGGACACACATTTTTATAAAGATAAAATTTGTTTTTGAACAATTTAATGTTGTAGAATTAGGAAAATGACTATGCAGGGCTTTTAGAAATAAAATAAATGAAATATTACCAAAAGAAAAGTAAAATAAAATATTTTGATTACACAATAATACATGATGGAAAAAATAGTCACTAATTCGGACAAGACACTTTTGACAGAAAATATATTGTTATGGCCTGTAACATCTTGCAATCCATGACAATGAGAAAAAAATTATTACATTTTTTTAAAATATAACCATTTGAAAAACATGTAATAAAATAGTGATTCTTGCATTGCTTCAATAATAATAAAAACTCCACCGCAATGCATGCAATGTAATTCTCATGCACACATCAGTCTAACCTATATAGATAAGCATGCATGCCTACATATTTACAAGAGTGGTCTATTTTTAATTCAGAATGACCTTGAATATCCACTGCCTTCTCTGGGCTCTGGTCCCATTCTTGTTTTCCAACTTAACACAATGAAAACTTCAAATGTAAATCTTTCCGTTGGTATTGGCTTTTTTTCAAATTCACAAGGATATGATGCAAGATGCAAAACATATATTATAGCATGAACCACAGGAATCCACAGGAAGCAAAGGTTTGCATACTCTATCAACATGTATTCTGGAATACAGTTTGACCCACAATACGGCTGTGTGACCTTCCTCTGCATACGGCGTACATCTTGAAGACAGTGATTATTAAGACATATTTGGCATGAAGCTCAAGTTGCTAACCTCAGCGCAATCTCTGCCAACCACAGTACAAACTGTACTTGAGTTATTCAGACACTGTGATGCTATGACCTCAAGAGCTGCTTGTCAAGGAAATGGTTTTAAAGACTCTTAAAACACTATTTTGACCCTGTTTATTCTTCAGAACATTTAGAAAATTGCATTGAGATTAATCATTATTAGCGATGTTTGCTATTATTTTTACTCATACTAATGCAATAGATGCATGCTATTCCTTTTCAAAGCAATTGGGCTTAAATTGCATGTTAGATGATAAACCAGGTAAAAAATCCCATAGACTTACATTGAAAGATTCATACAAAGAGACCAGATTATCATACTTACGGATGGCTGCTTTTGACTTGAACTAGTAAGCAACTAATGGAAAGATCTTGAATTTTATGATAAAAAATAAGGTTTAAATACTTTTACATAACACTTAACCGTGCAAAAGAGCCTGAACTGTCCCCTTAGGATGGGAATGCTATTCAAAAACATTCCCCAGCAACTCACTGACTCTCTCTTTTGCTCATTTTATCAGATACAAACCGGCCAGAACAAACATTTGTACCTTTCTCTTGTTTAGTTTACAGTTAATGCAGCCAAATAGAGGCCTCTCACGCTTAATATCACATGCTGTATCTTACAGAGACTCTTCAGTCCAAACTGAACACTGCAAAAAAATGTTTCCAATCCTTCTATACATTAACAACTTACCCATTTAGTCTGACGCACATCTGGCCTTCTATATTTTTGTTTATGTTCTTAGCCTGCATTCATTCTCTTATGGAAATAAGCAGTTGTAAGATGAGATCATTACCCCTGGACTCACTTGATTTTGGTGAAACTTGGTCTGACTACAAAGTCCTCATGTTATGGCTTTATAGAAGCTTCCAAAGAAACATTCACACCAAGAATCTAATAATTTGAGCCCCTAAGAGACATGGTGATGAGGGAAAAAATATGAGGTTGACATACATTGGCAAACATCCCTGAGCGCTTCCCCTCGGGAGACTCCCTGCCGCCATTTTGAAATGTGTTCAACTTCGTCAAGTAGGCGAGGGAAGTTTATTTGGACAGACACTTGACCCCTTAATTTTGACAGAGGGAGCGAGTCAACTCAATATATACACTTCAGGCAGATCCATAGACCACAATGCAACACGATTGTGATGTCACAGGAGATCACGCTTAATTTACCCCACCCCACAAAACTCTAGTGTATGATATTGGAGTTATTTTGACATTTAACAGCATGATAGTTGTAGCAACCTTAAGCTGACTGTTATAGTTTATTGTATTGTTATTTTTGTTTGTGTAATTTTTTTATATTTTCTTCAACAGCCCAAGCATAAATAAGGACCTATAGAATGGTGCGTAAAACAAATTCATAAGGAAAAAAACTGTAAATAATAATCAGCTCGGCAGCTCCATTGCGGATTCCATCGCTGCATCTATAATAATTGATGCGAATAACAGTACGTCAAAAGAGTATGTGCGAATACATAGTATTCAAAAAACTAGGCGAAAAGTCACCAGATGAAATATTGCAGATTCTGAAGTGTGCATTCGATGGACCCATACTGATTTATGAATGAAAGTGAAGGGACACAACTGACGTTGGTAGGTCATGTGACAGTAACAACATGGCAGATGTATTATGTCCGAATTTCATTCATACTACCCATATTCATACTATAGAGCGTACTTTTTTAACTGTCCTGAATTAAATTCAAGTACCTACTCAGTAAGCAGTGCAAGTGATCAAGGGCTTGGGATGTTCCATTTCACCCTTAAATGCATGAATGTTTTTCCAATCGTTATTACATATTTGGGTCTTTAACGACCCGGATCTATATCTAAAACGGATGGATCTCTAACTGCCTCGACAGTATAAAACTCTCCTGATATTTAAATAACATCTATAAAAGAATAAATTAAAGCATATTTCGTTACCTTTTGGAGCTAGGAAGGGTTCAGTTTGAGCAGATGTTTTATACCATCATCACTGTCCTCATCAGAGCTCATTTCCCAGTACATTCAGCATCTGGCTCATATTCACCATCTCAACCATATTCTCAAAACTATCGTTTTCATTGTATTCAAAATCAATATTTGGATCACTGACAGCTTCTTCACCAGATCCACCATCAAGTGACAGTGACACTAATGTTTGATTGCGTTCAGTACTTGCTCTGCAGTAAATCGCTGAGCCATTTCAAGTTTTGCTGATGATACTTCCTATTCTTTTGTTTTCTGCCTGCGGTAACTATGAGTGAAACGTCACTTCATCATTGTGTATCAGACATTGCCACCTTGTGGAATAAAGGTGAATTGCACTTTTTGATTCATCAGAGATTCAATTATTGTTGCGCAGAAAAAATATACTTACACTGTTACATACCTCGGGTCACTAGCGACCCTATACAGTTTTTCTTGTTATATTGTTTATAATTAATTAATTGAGGAATATTAAGAAGGTTGATGAGATTAAGGAATGAATGAGCAGGAGGGTAGTGAATGACGTCCCGGGTCACTAAAGACCCGAGGTATAAACACATTGCAAGGGTTCCACCAGTAGTAGGTACTGCAATGATGCACATCCAAATGAGCGAGAGAGAGGGAAGGGCATAAAAAAATTAACTTAAACGTAGCCTATAATGATAACTACATAGAGGAACGGTATGGTTGGAATTGCTTTCAGAACCAGGTGATGAATGATAAAAACATTGACATTGCCAATCAGAATACACCTGACTTTAAGCTCGAGCATTTAAAGCCACATATGACATAATCGCAGCGCATGCTTATAATCATGGCCTTCCGTAGGTGCAACAGCACTGGGCCCCGCTCTTTATAGGGGGCCCCATGGCAAACACAAACCTGCTGAGGGGGGCCTCGCTGTCTCTAACTCACACTGGGCCCCGCCCATTGCTTGGGAATGCCCTGCTAATAAACAGGGGGCTGCGTTTCCCAAAAGCATTGTGAGCCCAAGTTGATTGCGAAGACCATTGCCACCAATGTCCTCTATGATCAAATTAGCACCTTTCATATCCCACAAGCAATTCCCTTGCAAATGACAACGGCCACCATGTCTTGCAGGAGTAATGTTCCATTGTTTTTGGCCACCATGTCTCACAGGAGTAATGTTCCGTTGTTCTTGGACACTGATGTCCATTTTAGGAAATGTTGCACAAGTGTTCCTCATATTAACCAATGGTTAAACCGCGAACCGTGATGCTCTGCAGTGTGACCGAAGCTATTATAAGAGGTTATAAATAGAACACACCACAAGTTTGCTGATATTTCTGGACCAACAAAAGCCTGCCATAGGTCTTCTCATGCATATTAATGAGGTGTGATGTCTTTGAGAATACAATCGCTTGAAGCCTCGCCCATGCCCTTTAAGAAGCTCATGCATGTCGAACTAGGATTCAACATAATGATCCGATTGTTCGAATCGATCAAAACTGCTTTGGACTATTTGAAAATGATATTAACATTTCAGTTCCCCTGGAATCTGTATGGAATTACTGCGCGGCTACCTTAACAAGTAAACTATTTAAATTTGCTGATCAGCGTTATATAACAAGGGTCAGTTCACATTTCTGTAAATCAGGGAAACAACATTGTGCACGTCTGGCTCACAGGCAACAGGCTGTGCTTGAGTTCCCATTCCTGTCTGCTGAAGCAGTTACCATGGGAACACTCTTTTTTCTCCTAGTATTGAGGGAGCATTGAAGTGTTGTTTTGGAGTATTTGAAATGCAGGTCTTGCACAGTTTAGCATTTAGTTTTTGTTCATCTTTGGGGCATTAAAACTTGGGCTTTACTAGCTATTTATTGCCAAACTAGTCCTTTATTGTATACTACTTATATATTGGATATTTGTTTCATTTTCTATTAACTAATACATTTAATTTTTCAAGTTTAGAGACCATCAAAACAGACCGAATTTAATTTGATAACTCACTTTAAAAACTCACTTTTTATGGTAGGCTATAATGAGGTGTGTATATATATATATATATATATATATATATATATATATATATATATATATATATATATATATATATATATAATGTTTTTTGACAAAGTGTTTCCTGCAATAATCATAGATCTCTTTTTCTTAATCAGTATTTATTTTAGATAGGCTTATTATACAGTAAGAATATTTGGAAGAGAAATCAAATGTTAGAATAATCTAGAAAAAGACATTTGTTATAAATTAAGTTTGAGAGGACAGATCTTTGAACAAAGTTTCTACTAAAATCGTGTGCCTAACTCTATGATAATAGAGCGACACCTGGCGGTGTTATGATGAAATGCATTATCCATAGTCTGAAAAGAAACCAGCTGACTAACACGTAATCAAAGCAATTGCATCAATTAGTCATCTGTGTTTTTGGATATTTTCTCAGATCAATACATTCACACAAAGTGTGAGTTGAAAAGCAGTAGCCTATTAATTGGAAAAAACATTTTAGATGTTTTTATTAAATCATAGACATGATCTTCAGCCTTTTGTGTTGAATGACAGTTTTCAAACAATGACGGAAGTCTTTTGCCATTTCACAATATTCAAGGGATAGTTCACCCAAAAATTACAGTTCTGTCATAATTTACTCACCCTTGAGTTCTAAATGAATGAACAGTTGATGGGGGGCCCCATTGACTTCCATAGTATGAAAAAAAACTACGGAACTATGGAAGTCAATGGGGACCAAAAACAGTTTGGTTACCGACATTCTTCAAAATATCTTATTTTGTGTTCAGCAGAAGAAATAAACTCATACAGATTTGGAACAACTTGAGGGTGAGTAAATTATGACAGAATTGTTATTTTTGGGTGTACTATCCCTTTAAGAAATAAATGAATTCATGTAAATTCACACAGCATCAAAAAATAATCTATGCCACCTTAACTATATAATATTTCTTATAAAATATTAATTTATTTTCTATTAATAATATTATTACAAACAATGCACGATAATAAATGATTTATGGGTTTATATGAAAGTCTTAAAATGGACGAAAATTTTTTATTTAAACAAATAAATAAGGGCATTAAATAAATAAACTTTTCATGAAATGAAAAAATAATTGATTATATTGTTAGAAGGATAATATTCAATGTATTGAATGTTTGAAGGACAACATTTATATATACATAAAACCAAATTGATTTTTATTATATATATACTCAACTTCTGCATATGAAAATAATAATTGATGAATGTCTTTAACTACAGTTGTGCTCAAAATTATTCACATCCTTGGTAAATATGCTGTCCGTCAAAATGGGTTTGGTGCACACAGGGATAAAAAAGTACCCCTTGCCCACTGTTTAAATATACCGTTGGATCTTTAATGTGGTGGGCCTATTTTTCTTCCAGAGATTGCTCAGACACATGGCATCATTCTATTAAATAGGCCAAGGTTGGATCTTCCAACAGGACAGTGATCCAGAAGGGCAATTTTCATTATATTATTAGAAGGATATTTCTAACATAAATAAGTACTCAACTTCACTTCTAAGTAATGAAATTAAAATGTATGTATATTTCTAACATGGATGGATAAATGGATTGGATATTTAAATAGATAATCAAAGATGAATGAATTAATGAACGTACACAACATAAACATTAAATGAAAATACATCTATTTAAGAAAATCTGTGTGGTTTGTTCAATACTACACAGGGTCAGTGACATGACGCACGCGACGTCAACGCGAGGACCTTCCGCTCTCTTGCGTCCAGACGCTCGTGAAGCCGCAGTGCTGCTCTCAACGACTACCGGAGACGCTTCGCTGAAAAATGCTCCCGTTATCCGTCAAAGATGACGAATACAAGCCTGCCAAACTCAACTTGTTCGTCAAGATATCGGGCTGGTTCAGGTAACGACGCTTAAATGTATAATAATTCATTTAGTTTCACTCACAGCTGTCGGTTTTGTGTGGCTAAGACAGTTAGCATGCTAGTTGGCTCGCGAGACTTTATTAAAAATGTCTCTTCCATACATTATTTAGATTAATTACTTTAAAGAATAGAGAATAATTATATCCTGAAAAGTTAATTTAACTGTTACAAAGAAGCAGACAGCTTCAGGTTATCGTTCAGCCAGACAGATGTTAGCAAAGCGAGGTAAACATTTGGCAAAATGTATAATGTCTCTCAATCTGCTTTATTAAATTTGTTGAGATATATTCCACAACAAAGTACGTCTATTAAGGGTGTATTTGGACCCCATGTCATTTCCCCAGAACATTTCATTTAAATAAACTACAGTCGTGTTATTTGCTTAGCTGTCGGTTTCTATAGCCAGTCTGTCTGGTCAGGCCACTTTTTAAATGAATCAGTCTGAAACCTCTCTCTCTCTATTTTTGTCTGTGTTCTTCCCCAGATCAATTCTTGCCGATAAAACCTCTCGCAATCTGTTTTTCTTCCTGTGTTTGAACCTGTCCTTCGCGTTCGTGGAGCTGATGTACGGCATATGGAGTAACAGGTAACAGTAGGGGGCCAAACACAAGAATATGCCACGTAGATCTAATGTGGGATGAGCTAGTGTGCTTTTGTTTTGGGCCCTTCCTTCTGTTAGGAATGCTTTGATTGGAGATTCTCCTATGACCTGTTATCATAGTCATCTTTAATATGAGAGTAATGGCTGAAGTTCATAAAATACAGGATGTGGCTTAAAACCTATTGAGGTGCCTATCTAGACAGCATATGTGAGCATATATGTTATGATGTCTGATGTTTGAATGTTTAACAATGCCTTTCATGAATGTTTAATAAAAGTTTAACAATGCCATCCAAAAATGCTTTTTAGAGAAGCAGATCTTGGTTTGGAGAAACAGCTGTAATATTCCAAATATGGGGAAAGTGGCATTAACCATTTATATGCCATTGCTTATTAATCACTGTATATTTTGCCATTTGTACACCATACATACTTTCATTGAGGTTGTAACATTGTTGGTTTAAACTAGAGTTGTATATTGATTTTATTCATATTTCTGATGTTTATTATTAGGTTGTGTACACTGAAAGCAGTTTGCAATGACAAAGTTTGCAGAAGTTTTTTTTTTCAGTCAACGTGAATTATTGTTTAATATAATAATTTATTTAATGCACTGATAATATTATGAAAATTACACAATCCCACGAATGGGAGTGCAGACAATGAAGATTTTTAAAATTATTATTATTATTAATTATTATGTGATGAATAATAACAAAAAATATAATGTGTAATTATTGTAATAATAATAATAATAATAATTATTATTTTTATCAATGCTATATGGATAATGACAATACTATTATAATTATAATATTATAATAATAATAAACAATTATTTATACACTGATGATATTATGCAAATTACACAAAATCGGAGAATTTTGAGTTTTTATTATTTTATTAACAATAACAATAATTAGAACAGTTATTATTATTTATTGTTGTTGTTTATAATAATATTTTATTTAATACGCTGATAATATTATGCAAATGAATGACACAATCCTACAAATGGAAGTGAATACATTATTATTATTAGTAGTAAAACAATATTTAAAAAAAAATTATTTTATGTATTATTATTATTATCATCATTATTATTTATTATAATAACCATTATTTCACCACCTGTCATTTGATAATATGCAATTTACACAATCTCATGTATGCTGACAGGGAAGCTTGAATTCTTCTTATAATAATTATATTAAAGGGATAATTCACCCAAAAATGAAAATTTGATGTTTATCTGCTTACCCCCAGGGCATCCAAGATGTAGGTGTCTTTGTTTCTTCAGTAGAACACAAATGAAGATTTTTAACTCCAACCGTTGCAGTCTGTCAGTCGTATAATGCATGTCAATGGAAACAGTTTAGAGTATGAGAGTTATGAGAGGAAAAAAAACATGCATAATACAAATCCATATTAAACCCTGCGGCTCGTGACGACACATTGATGTCTTGAGACACGAAACGATCGGTTTATGCGAGAAACCGAACAGTATTTATATCCTTTTTTTTACTTCGAATGCGATCTATGTACAACAGCCTTCACTGTGCGCCATCACTTCCGCTTGGTGAGGTCAAATGTACATGATATGGCTTATCTCAATTGCATACATACGACGGAAGTGATCTCTCGCGCGTATCTCTACGCCATATCGTGTATTTTGACCTCATCTACCGGAAGTGATGGCGTGCTGAAAACTGATGTACATAGTGTTGTATTTGAGGTAAAAAATTATATAAATACTGTTCGGTTTCTCGCACAAACCGATCGCTTCGTATCTTAAGACATCAATGTGTCGTCACCAGCCGCAGGGTGGATTCGTATATGTATGTTTTTTTTTACTCTCATAACTCTCATACTCTAAAATGTTTCCATTGACATGCATTATATGACTGACAGACCGCAACGGTTAGAGTTAAAAATCTTCATTTGTGTTCTACTGAAGAAACAAAGACACCTACATCTTGGATGCCCTGGAAGCTTGAATTACCAGCAGATGAACATCAAATTTTCATTTTTGGGTGAACTATCCCTTTAATGATGATTATTATTTTTATTTACTATTATTGTTTATTATAATAATTTAATACACATTCTGTCAGTTGATAATTATGAGAAACTAGATTATTATTATTATGTATTATATATTAACTATTTCATTGTATGTGTATGTTTAAAAACAAATATAATAATATAAACATAAACAAATATATATATATAAATAAGTTATAATATATAATATATATGTATACTTTTTTTGTTTATTGAAATTATTTATTTATCTATTTAATTTTGCATAGTTTGACCCACTTGCAACCAACAATTCTTGACACCCAAATCTCTGTCAGTGTGAACATATCTTTGTCTTTAAATGAAAGAGTGAATAACGTCTAACAAAAGGCCATACGCAACTCTGACCTCATTGGGGTGGGATGCAGTTCTCAGGTTTCGTGACAATTGAACACTTCCCTTTTTGTGTTCCTTTGATTCACAGTTTAGGTTTGATATCCGATTCCTTTCACATGTTCTTCGACTGCACGGCTCTCCTGGCAGGCCTTGCGGCATCAGTCATCTCACGGTGGAGGTCCAATGACTCCTTCTCATACGGGTAAAAGACCACTTCGCAACTAATGTACTAATGACACAAGTTTCCTATGAAGGATTTATTCACTTCTGCCTGGGTGGTGTTGACAGGAAGTGGTCTGTCATTGGTTGCATCACTTCATTTTTATGCAAGTCCATTTGATTATTTTGTAGGTATGTCAGAGCAGAAGTTCTTGCTGGCTTCGTGAACGGCCTTTTTCTCATCTTTACCGCCTTCTTTGTCTTCTCAGAAGGAGTAGAGGTATGTACGATTATACGATTACAGTTGATTCATTTGCCTAATGACATACTGGTCCACTAATATCTTTTTATGAATGATGGCATCTTGTCTTATCACCAGAGGGCACTAGAACCTCCTGATGTGCACCATGAACGCTTGCTCCCGGTGTCTATAGCAGGGCTGTTGGTGAATCTTGTAGGAATATTTGTTTTTCAACATGGAGGACATGGACATTCACACGATGGTGAAGGTAAGTATCTTGTACAGAATAAGCATGCAGTCTCGTTTTTCATTCTGCTAATCCTCATCCACACCAGTCACTAGATAAAGCTTGGTTCAATAAGTCACATAAAAATCAGTCTACAGGCTTTTATAGACAGCCTAGGGAGTCAGGGATGGTCTAATTTGTTAAGTTTCGTTACAAGCTGTTCACTCATTGGCGATACAAAACGTGATTAGTACATGTTAGTTACATATAGCCCCTTTAATAATAAGAATAATTGTTGATATAGTCTGTTGATTCTTCATAAGTGCTCTTGTTTAAAATTTTAAGGTCATGGCCACAGTCATTCTCTATTTAATGGCAGTGTGGGACATGGGCACAGTCATGGAGACCACGGCCACAGTCACGAGTCCAAACACGGACATGATCATGGGCATTCACATGGAGGACATGGTCATTCACATGACGATCCCCACTGCCACGGTAAGACCTCAAGTTTCCTTACCTTGCAAGTTAGTACTGTTATAATTAGAGATGCAACAATTGACCAGGCCTATTTTCCGCAACGTCGGCGGGTCAGTCTCACATCTTACTGATTCCGAGCCGGTTTTTGTTGCCAGCGGCACAGGCAATTACCAGGGTTCGTATGCGTGCTTGAAATCCTTGAAAATGCTTGAATTTTTGATGATGGTGTTTTTTTTTTAAAGTTTGAAAAGTGCTTACATTTTGGATAAAATGCTTGAAATTGTAACTGTATTTCTTTCACAACAAATACCTGTCTGACTGAATAGTTTGCTTATTAAATGGAGAAATAAAATGTTGGAGAGCCTAAAATATAACCTGCTGTGCTCGCGATCTGCCAGTCTATTTCCATGTGTGACTCCGCCCCCATTAAACCGTTACTGCACCATGCCAGGAGGTTGTAGTTTCAATAAATGTTGGCTGGAAGATGCAAAATACGCATTATGGATTAAACGGGGACAAACCCCATGAGTTGCCTCTCGTAAAGTCTGCAAAAAAGACGTGCAGCTTTTCACAATGGGCGAGTCTGCTCTTTTGAGTCACATGAAAGGTAAGTCATAGCCTTTTCAAGTAAGCTAACTGAAGTAGCCTACTGTACACGTTAGCGCCTATTTGTTTACGCTGTTACCTGCTAGCTAGGTATTCGCATTAGTGACTGAGAGTACTTGGTGTGATAATGTAATCAGGCTTTAACACCCGCCAACCCACCATTTGCGGGTGGATTTTAGCTGTGGCGTGTAACACAGTCACTCCCACTAGCCAATTTTGCGGGTTGAATTTTATTGTAGTCTTCTCAAAAGGCATCTGTTTCTGTTGAGTTTATGAATGCAATGTCTAATAATCAGAGGCGTTCAGATTAGTCATCACTGAAATGCCAGAGTTTTGTTCAGAGCGCGCTCTCACTCACTGAAATCTGCACTCTCATCATAAACAACAAAGCAGAGATGTATGGAGACTCATTCATCATACAGTGATTCTGTTTTTGTTCTATTTCAGCAGTGAAAATAGTTTCAAACAAAGATCACAGCAGAACCAGAGCGCATCTGATGTGACTGGCATTAAGTTGGCTTGACGTTGGATGTTCGATAATCGTGAATTTAGGAACTGTCTCTAAAGTTACATACATTCATTTGTATACACACTTCTAACTTCAGTAGCATTTGAAGAGAATGACTTAGTCATAAAACCAACTTTAAGGTGTTCATCTAGGTGTCAGGTATGATGCACACCTTTTAGATTTTTGATATTTAATCAAATAAACTGTCAAATCACATGAAAATATGGATATGTATTTCATTAGGCTACTGTATGGGCTCATACACAGAAATGCTAGATTTAAATATGTCAAAGCTGTGGAACACTGATGAGAATATTGCTTAAGAATAAATTATATTCAGTTTTCACACCAAAACACAATTTTGGCTGTTTATAGCATTATCTCTTTTAATGTGATAAAAATACTAAATAATAATTTTGACTATGTATTGGTATGTAATTTACGGTGGTGTAAGGTGCTGGAAAAAGCTTTAAAATGGACCTTGAAAGTGCTTTAATTTGACCTTGGAAAAGGTGTACGAACCCTGAATAACGTCAGCTGCGCGTTCTCACACACATTCCTCCTCTCACTAACTCTTCTCATTCACTCTGGTTAAATAGTGCTTGTATTGCGCGTAATTTTACTAATTCCCGCAGGTTTCTAGCTCTCACCAAAAGCGTGCGCACCACTGATCTATATAAGTGGAGCTCATATAAGCCAGGGCTACATGATTTCCGCAATGCAGAAAACACAGACGGAATGCAGTCATAAAAAAGAAATTTACTGTATAACACGAAATGTCACGGAATTTGTCACATTTTTGGATGAATAAATCAAAATGTAATAATATTTAATCATTTAAATATGAAACCTACATGTTCTGCATGTGTCTCTGTGTAAATGAATGGTGCAGACACAAAAATATGTTTATAACAGTTATAAGCACGTGTGACGCTCGCAGTGTTACTATATGACGACATGAGCACAAACTTCTCTATTGCTGCTCTGAGAGTCTCTCTGTGAACATTTTACCGTTTAATTTGAGAAAAACAATTGTCATATCATATACACAGAAACTTCAATATCTTCACACGGCAACCTGTCAAAATTAAAGTTTGGTTTAACTTGTGACAGAAATATATTACTATTGTATAGTGCTATGTACAATTGTATTACTATTATACAGTATAGTGTGTCTTAATGCCTTCATTTGATTACCAGAAAAACTAAAATACACAACACAGAATTTCTGTAAAAAAAAAAAAAAACATTTTATAGGGCCCTATTATTGTAAACAAATAAATAATTTGTTTATTTCATATCTCTCTTTATTCTATTGCATTTATGTGTGCTCTTTAAAATTTATTTGTTCTTATGTTATGACTATTTACTTTTTTTTTTTTTTTTTTTTTTTCTGAAAGTAAAATTTTGCATTTCAAAAAAGTAGATTTTAGTTTGTATATGCTGTCAATTATAGTTCTTTGAAAGAAAATCTGAATCGGCAACACACTTAGAAAAAATCAGAAATCAGAATCGACCAAGAAAATTAGAATCGGTGCATCTCTAGTTATAATGTATATTTTGATACGTTGTGATGGAGTCTGGTATAGCATGATTAATTTCTAATCTGTCTGTGTCCTCAGATGACCACTCACACACACCGGGAAAAGGCTCCAGCAAGCAGATATTACAAGGTATGGCTTTTATGTATGTTTAGCCTCCTCCAGGTGGCGCTAGAGATCTCTTGTTTAGCGTTATTCAGCATGCTTTTAGCAAGGCACCAGAGGTGAAAATATTTACAATCACATCTATCAGGTCTAGACAGCTTTTTCCTCTTTTTTTAGGTGGTCAATATTTTGAATTCTTAGTAGATGAGGTTCTGTAGTCATAACAATTCCGAAAATTATGCATCTCAAGGAAAAACACTTGAAATGAGTGGTCTAGATCAAATGTGACTGAATGATGGACTTTTATGTGTGACGAAGTGACACCTCTGACCATCCCAACCTCTAACCTTTGACTTGGGTCTAACCGGGTTAACACTGACACTAGAGCAAGTGCTGTACACTGTCGCTTTAAATCCCTTTGTTCAGGCTTGTGTGGGAAAGAGCAGAGCAGAGAAAGTAGTTTGTCCCCTTCACCCTGGCACACACAGAGAGAGAATGGATCCTTTGGGAGGCCTGCTCGAGGGAGAAAGAACGGGGCACAGAAGGGAGGACCGTGTAGAGAAGGGGGAGGGGAGGAGAGGAGGTGACAGTGCAAAAGGTTACGCTGCCTCCATCCCAGCCGAGGGACTTCTTCTCCACTCCCTGTGATGAATTGCAAGTAGATTGTACCAACCTCCCATCCTGAAGCTCTTCATGTCTATTTTGGTTATGTTTGGAATGGCATGCTAGTGTACTACTCTTACTTTTTACACAGAGCTCTATGCATAGAATACTTAGTAGATGTGCTAAATATGCCAGAATGTGCAGTATGCAATATAATTCACTGCACAGACTACTGTGTCCCAAAATGCAATGCACTTGACCTGATCTTCCTCTTCCTATTACAGTCTAAAGCTTTTGTCTTGCTTTTAATCTAAATACCAATGGTTAAGACATTTTTACACAATTCATTATTATTTTTATACAAATATTTGTATGTTATTATTATAACTAATATTTTTAAGTCATAAAAATAATTAATATTATTATTATTATTAATTTCCAAAAATAATATTATTTTGCAAAAATATTATGGAATATTTAATTCTGTTATTATTAATATAATTAATAATAATAATAATAATAGTATCATTGAGATGTAAATATTTATTATTATTGATATTATTTTACAAAAGATATATATACTTAATAATAGAATTACATTTTTTTTAATAAAAGTAATTATCTGACATTAATATTGATTAATATCTGATTATCTGAAATTCATATTTTCATTATTATTATGCAATTAAAACCTTATTACTATTATTATTTTACAAAAATACTTATTATTATTAATAAGGAAATTAATATATTTATAATAAAATTATAATAAAAATAATTATTTTACAAAATGTAATGGAATGTTGTAATACATAATGTAGTAATAGAATAAATATCATTTTATTATTATTAAATGAAAATGTTTTTATTTTTAAGATAAAATATTTTCAATCATAATAATAAAGTATTGAATATTATTATTTAACAAAAATAAGTATTTTCTTGTCATTTCCTTATTCATTTGTCTACTGTTCCACTTACTATTTTCTTGTCTTAATTGTAGGCAGTATATACTGCATAGTATTTGGTAAATAGTAAGCTAGTATTCTATTCTAAACACAGCCACTGTTTATACGGCTGTTTATAAGGACGCGATGAGCTCCAGCATTCGGGTTATTCTTCTAGTGTTTGCTTTGACCACAGTTGGACAGGGTCTTCACTTATTAGGGAGTTTGCTCCATTACTGCGGTCATGCTTTCTGCAAAACTGAGAGTAACCGCAAGTATGTCATCTCATTCTGAGGAAAGGACTTAGTGGACCGTCTCATGGCGTGCCATCACACCACAGTCCACAATTATTCTCCAGTGTCGATCAGGACAGCCAGTACAGACCTCTGAGTTCAGGAAATGTTAACTAACTGACTTCAACTCCCACTGCATGTTGGTTTTTACGTAGTAGTGCATGTTTTGATATATTTTGTCAGGTTGACTATTCATTCTAGGATGTTCTCGAATTACCTGTTTGTGGAATGACATCATCAGTTTGAGGGTTACCGCTAGACACTATCCCAGACAGCGAGTTCTGTCCCCAGTAGTCATGTTTAAATAGGTGTGCTAGCAAATGTTGTATCCTCATCTGAGACACAATATTTACTCAATATTAGTGCTTTTTAAATGAATCCATTACTTTTCATATAGACAAAAGCCCTAGTTCAGGGGTTTTCAAACCTGTCTTGGAGGACCCCCAGCACTGCACATTTTGTATGTATCCCTTATCTGTATACTACAGACAGCTGCCTTCCTAACTTCCTGTCTCATAATAAAACTCTGGGAATTGACTAAATTTTTTTACTCAACTCACAATTCCAATAGAGTTTAATGTTAGCATTGCTAAAAGAACACAATAGTCACATTTGAATTAGATTCAGTTTTTTTTTTAAATATAATTTTTTATACATATTAATCATATTAGTTATATTAATATTATGTATATATTAATACTAATTTGAGATATCCTAAAATATATTTAAAATATTTTTGTGTGTATTAATACTAATTTGAGAGATTGTAAAATATATTTATAAATATGTTTGTATGTAATTTATATATTTATATACACTACCGTTCAAAAGTTTGAGTCAGTATTAGGCATGCACGACATATTGGCCACCATATCGGCATCAGACCATATGTTCATTTTTAATGTTATCGGCCCGATAAGCAAATTTGGAGTTAGATTTCGATTTATCGGCCAATGTATATTAGTTTTCGGCTTTCAGATGTAAAGAATTATCGTATCGGCCAAAATTTTCATGTCGAAAACAGCATTTTAGAATGATTTGTAAAGAATCATGTGACAGAAGACTAGAGTAATGATGCTGAAAATTAAGCTTTGCATCACAGGAATAAATTACATTTCAAAATGTACTGAAATGGAAAACCGTTATTGTAAATTGTAATAATATTTCACAATATTACTGTTTTTACTGTATTTTTCATTAAATAAATGCAGCCTTGGTGAGCATAAGAAAATTTCAAAAACATTTAAAACATCTTAACCCCAATTCTTGTATTTTTCTTAGGTTTTGGAACAACATACATTTACTTTTATTCATTTTATCCAAAGCGACTAACAAAATGCACATTTTCTTAATCACAGGAGTTTTTCTTCACATTGTTGCGGACACATTGGGCAGTGTCGGAGTCATCATATCAGCCATTCTAATGCAGAAATACGACCTGATGATCGCCGACCCTATCTGCTCCATGCTCATCGCACTTCTTATAGGAGTGAGGTGAGTACGCACACCTCGGCCCACGCTATTATGAGCATTGACCTCTCTTGACTCAACTCAAGACATCCTCCACCCTCAACCCCACCCAGAAACCCTCAACAGCACCCAACACAAATCATACAAAAGCCACTTCACAGTGCCCTTCACCAAGAGCCCTGTGGAGCCGTTGGTACTCCAGCGGGGTGAATTACAGGATGCACGCTCGGAGGGTGGAGCTCAGAGCACTTTCTCAACATGTGGCAAAGCCAGAAAACCCAAGGCTGGAGTCTCTCATGTGGCATTTTTCAAACAACTCCAGTCAAGAAGGAAAAATGCATGCTTGCCTTGCATTCTTGTGCATTTGTTCGCTTTTTAAACCTACCAAATCTACTATTCCTTCTGCATAATCTTGGAAAAAGCATAGTTTTATGGTGATGAATAGGCTTTATTTTTTGTGTGTGATGTAATTGTGTGTAAAGGCTGAGCAGGAGCTGCTGTGTGTGCACCATGTTTAAATTGCAGATGGCCTGTGGTTACTGTGCTTCAGTGAAATACCATCGTTCCGATGGAGAACGTGGCCCCTTTTTTCAAAATGCATGAGTCTTTCCCGTATATTCATCTCTTCTCTCCAACCCCCCCGTTCCTCACTCTTGTCCGTGTTTGAGGCTTTTCTTCTCCCTCTCTGGAATGTGGTGGCGATCTGTGAATGTTACTTCAACAAAGGCATCTTTTAAGATGGATTTTTCCTTCTCTTTGTTTCTCAAAGAGGGGGGGTTTATGTCATCGAGACCCCAGCTTAGACATTTTTTCCCCCTGTTCTTGAGTTTTCCATGCAGTTGCAGAGTGGCAAATACTGAGAATTGAGGCTAAGACTATGGACTCTTTCCCACATTGCACCTGCTTGATAACGTCTCGGTCTCATTCAGGTGCAATCTGGAGGCTGATCTGGTATGGCATAAGCACAAAGGTATAACACAAAAATGGAAAGACATTCATTTCCAAAGCAGATAATTAAAAACAGTTGCAAACCAGAATAGAGCCTATCCTCCATCTCGTGAAGTGTGAGACTTCACGTTCCCATGTAGAAGTTATGTCTTGTCTCTTTTGACAGATTTTGATATGACTAAACATGTATTGGTTTTCCCAGACCTTAGATGAAGCAAAGTTTCTGGCTGTGTTCTGAATTGAATACTAGCATACCGGGCAGTATACACTACTTTTTAAACGCTTGGGGTTGGTAAGATTTTTGTGGGGTTTGGTAGAAGTCTTGCAAAAAAAAGTATACTGCATATTGTCTGCTACCCTTTAAAAATATTATGTGGAACAGAATAAGTCGAATTGCTTCATTATGCATTGATAAACAGTATTGTGGAACAGTATTCTAAATCACATGTAATGTAAAATTGGTCAATGAATGAGTTTAAAGTTAAATTGAGGATGTAATAACTTCTGATTGGAAGGCCATGTCAAGCACATTGCATTGTGGGACTACTGTAGTGTCCCTGTGTTTTTGTCCATTTAATGATAGTCAGATGTTACCAAAACCCCATTGGACCCCATTGACTTTTTTTCAAAGCATTTTACTTTAAATAGAACACAAAGTCGAGTACCACGATGTGCATTGTGGGGTAAAACAGCCACTTTGCAAAATGTAGTAAGTCAAGGGTACTTAATGCATACATACTATATACTGCAGAAATAGTAGTATTCTAGTATGCTATTCTGAAAACAGCCCAAAAAAAGGGATGCATTAACCAGAACCAGAAGTGGACAGTAACTAAGTACATTTACGTGAGTACTGTACCCAAGTACACTTTAAAAAACTTTACTTGAGTATAATTTTTTCGGGAAACTTATGATTTTAACATCACTACATTTGAAAGACAAATATTGTACTTTTTACTCCACTACATTTCTATCAAGGTCCTTGAAGTCTAAAGTCGTTTCTGTAGCGGCTTTGAAAGTCAGTGGATGAATTTTTTTCTTCTTTTAAAGTTTCTTCATTTTTTTTGTTGCATACAGCCTATCAGTAATCACTCTTGTAGGGTCATGTGAAGTTTCCCAACATTTTTTGAACACTAATCAGTTTATAGCAAAATGGAAGAAGACCGTTCCTCTGCTCAGTGTGTGCATGGCCATACTTAGAAAGTATGTTTCAGTTTTCTGAAAAGATTAAAGATTAGTTTAGTTGGCATACACTTGATGCATGTCTCCATAAAATGTTCAAAAATGTAAACGTCTGGGAAAAAGAGAAGAGCAGACATATGGATGAATCTGAAAAATGATGCATGATGACGTGAAGAAGAGCTCAGTTCAGTTTTTTTGTGCGCAAAGAAAGCTGCCTCAGATGCCAGAGCACGAGTACTGAAGAGAGCTCTCTTTTGCGTTTTTTTTTTGCACTTGAACAGACCAATTCACACAAAATGGTATTCACGTAAACAAAGTTGATTATGTCTTAAGTGAGCGTAAACAGTTGGGAGAATATCGGATGTGTATCAGTGTATAGGATCCGTGCATTCAGCCTTAAAGTGACAGCAGCTTTTTAAAGAGCTTTGTAACTTTTATACTTGTATTGAAATGAGTTTACGGTAGTCGTATGCTAGCATGTCGGATGGAGCATCACTGACTGGCTTAAACCACCATGATGGCATAGCGTGCATTCATACGACAATGCAACAGTAATAAAATAATGCATTAACATAAAGGAAATTTACTTTTGATACTTAAGTACTTTTAAAAACAAGTACTTCTGTACTTTTACTTAAGTAAAAATCTGTTTTTACAACTTTCACTTGTAACAGAGTAATATTTGACCAGTAGTGCTTTTACTTTTACTTAAGTAATGGAGTTGTGTACTTTGTCCACCTCTGTCCAGAACTAGGCTTAAAGGGATAGTTCACCCAAAAATGAAAATTAGCCAGTGATTTACTCACCCTCAAGTCATCCTAGGTGTATATGACATTCTTCTTTCAGACAAATACAATCGAAGTTATATTAAAAAATGTCATGGGTCTTCAAAGCATTATAATGGCAGCCCAAAATTTATAGTCCAAAAAAGTGCATCCATCCATTATAAAAGTACTCCACACGGCTCCGGGGGTTTAATAAAGGAAGCAAATCAATGGGATTTTGTAAGAAAAATATCCATATTTAACACGTTATAAAGTAGAATATCTAGCTTCCGGCAGACCACCTTTCATATTTAGAATGTCATATACACCTAGGATGACTTGAGGGGTTATGTGATGTGGTGGTTGTATTTTGGAGCCTAAGACAAATTTCCCTCGGGATAATAAAGTATATCTTGACCTTGATTCAACTTGACAAAATGCATAGCTGGCACAACGATGACGTCAGACGTAGAGTAATCGTTTTGAACTGCATGAGGCGTTACACTTTCTTTGTTTTGGCCTGCCATTCACTGCCATTTATAATGCTTGGATTAGCCAGGACATTTTTTAATATAACTTCGATTGTATTTGTCTTGAGGGTAAGTAAATTATGAGAGAATTTTCATTTTTGGATGAACTATCCCTTTAATGTGTTTGGGGAAACATGCCTGTTATGTATAGATTTATTAAACGCATGATATACTAGTGTGAAAGATGGTACTGTGGACCAAAGCATGAGTTCATCTGCAACTCTAGACTCTCTTATGCATTTGAACTTCATGTCTGTGTACGTCTGGCACAGCAGAATCATTTATTGTTAGAGTCCTGAGAGAGGTGGACCATAATTGCCCGTGTGGAATGTCTGTGGTTCTTCGTTTGATCGTTAAGATGGACTCTGCTTTGTTTGGACAGTGTTTTTCCCATGCACCCCACATTGTGAGATTGATATTCTCAGTAAGAGTGCCTTATTTTGATCCAGCCATCTTGCTCACATTCAGATGTTTGACCTTTCACTAGGGTGAAGGACTTCTCCTTCATCAGCCACACCTGAGGCGTGACCCATGCGTGCAGGACTCTGCAAAAGACCCCCCGCTGTACGCGAACCGGGCGTGTTTAGCTAAGACCGCTCTGGGTGCGGTAGCCTTGCTTTAGGGGGATATCTGGTGCGGCTGGAGCTGTCTTGTTACCCTGTGATTAGTTGGAGGGAGTGGAGGAGTCCTGCTGCTGTGACCTACAGCAGTCCCCCACCACCAAAGTCTTCCAAAGACCGCTAATCGCTTTGGGTCGCAGCCTAAAGCCCGAGGAATGGGCGCGTAAAGAACGTTAACAGTAATTAACATTTGTTCTGGGTGTACTAAGCTGGGCCTTTGAGGATGGATTCATTTGTCAGGCCTCAGTGCAAATGTGTTTAAACGGCTCTCCAAAGCTGCTTTTGTTGCGTGTTACTGTGTTATTCTTTGATGTACTGTATTATTTCACATAATGTGCTTTAGCGCTGTGCTGGCTACTTAACTAGCTACTTAACAAATTTCAGAATTCTAATTCATGGTGTTTAATTGGTGGAGAACAATCCACATATACATGCAACATCATTCACTTTGTTTGAGGTCAGCTCTGCATATTAAAGTAATGGATGTTAACGGTTAACATTTCAGTTAATTTCATATTAACTGGAAGGTTCTAGCTCATATAGAGCATATTTAAAATATTTGATTTGATTATTTTTGCATAACATTTAATTAAAAAATATATATAATTTAAAAAAGAAATGTTATGTAATAATAATTTAAATATATGAGAAATGCATATAATATATATTAATTATTTATTAGGCTAGATAATATTATATATAATATATAAAAATATAATATTAGTAATTATATATTTGCTAATTATTTTTACATTTTAATATATAATCACTTATTGGGATATTAATTTCTAATAAAAAAAATATTTTAATTGGGGAAAATTTATATGTATGTGTGTGTGTGTATATATAATTTTAATGTAAATTAACTATGGAAGTATTTGTTGTGTTTATGTAGATTCTGAATGATTTTTTAATGTCTTGCATTAATTAATATTATAATACATTAAAAAAGTGTGTGTATATATATACATTTTTTATATATATATATATATATATATATATATATATATATATATATATATATATATATATATATATATATATATATATATATATATATATATATATATATATATATACACACACAGTATAATGTATAATGGAGAAATATTCATTGGGAAATGTACTTAATCGTTTTACAAATATTTTATTTTTTTTACACTTTCTTTTATTTTTTTAGGTGAAATGTGACATGATTCATCCAGGTTTACTTAAATTGTCTTGTATATTCAGATTGGACCACTTTTTACAATTAGCTGTGTGGCTAAATAATGTTTTAGTGGTATTAGTAATCATTTTTAGTAAAGTGGTGTTGGTGGAGCTGGTCAGATGATGTTCAAATGTCTGTACTATTAAAAATGTGCCCTCCAATTCAGACATGCGTTTTTATGTTCAAGGCCTAATAACAATCCTGTGGTTTTGACTATAACTTGAGTGCAGTGAGTGGTTCCTAGCAGTAAAGCATCTGAAGTCTTTTGTGGTAGAATCCCAAGAACTTCTTGCCCTAGAAATGGAAAAGTTTGTTAGGTCCTTTTCCATATAAATCTCAAGTTTAAAGTACCTGCTGTAATTCCCACTGTGCTGATTCAAACGCAGACTTCAGTAAGGTCACCCCATTCCTGCGGTGGTTCTGGTGTCATAAATGCTTCTGCGCTCCAATTAGGTACTCAGGTTGTCTGGGTGTGATAACCAACCATTTCCATGTGGTTTAGAAGTGCTTGTGCTTTTACTCTGTGACTCCAAGCTGGTTTCCAAAAAGTCCATAGGTGATTTTACATTCGTCCTTGCAGAAATATTTTATCCTGATTGATTGTCACCCTGACCTAGGTGGTGAAATTTTGTCTGTGTCACTGGCCAGCTTAACCTTGGCGCTCACACGTAATTGTATTTTGGCTGACTGAGTCACTAATGTAACTGCATTACGGGGGTTTTGGGGCAGGTTAGCGATCAAGCGCCAGTAACGGTGAGTAAGAGTGCCTCTGTTTCAATGAACAGGAAGGTGTGGAACAATAGTATGATGTCAGAGGTCTGAGGTACCCTCATCCAGTACTTTCCTGTTTTCATTTTATTCTCTAAAAGAGGGACAAACAGACCGGTTACAGAGAGGAATGCACAGTGGCCAGTTTTATGATGACCTGTCACAGTACATGTCAATGGAAACATATGGTCATGATAGGTAACAATAGAAAAACCTAAAGAAAGTTATGTTCTGTGATGTGACATGCTATACTCCATATAAACAGCATTTTATTCTTGAATCTTCTTTATTTAATACAGCTTTTCTAACTTAATTTGAATTAAGAGACTACATGGAATATTAGTATATAATATATATATATATATATATATATATATATATATATATATATATATATATATATATATATATATATATATATATATATATATATATGCAGTCTAATCTCAGTCTGCCAGTACACTTAATTCATTTTACTTTCCTTGTGTACTCAAGCTAATAGATCCAAAGAGGGATGAGACCGACCAATCAGGCTCTGGTTTCATGTGCCTATATGGCTTTTGTATAGATTACAAGTTTGTTTGGTTGCTTGGTAAACCACAGTCATTTTGAGTGAGGTATTAACAAAAAAGCTTGCATGCATTTCAATTTAACACGTGCATTAAACACATTACCTAATGTTGCTTGACCACAAAGAGAGCTGAGCAGTCAGTAAAGCTATAGATTGGTCTGGAGCGTAGTGCTAATATTACTCATCTATGCTCTCAAAGTAGGGCAGTGAAAGTCTGTGGCACCTGACAGGAACATTTCAGCCGAGTCAAGACATGACTATCGTGAAATCAAAGCCTTGTGAGTAACATGATTGCAGTTTTTAATTATTTATCAAAACAATGTTGGGGTAATTATTTTAAAGGCTGACATTGTTTCTGTTTTTGACTTTTTAGGAAGGGCAAATGTTCTTTTGTTGATGCCACATTTGCTTTTCAGCTTTGTGAAGGTCCTACTGAGACAATGATGAGCTTCTCCACTTTGGCGTGTCCCAAGCTGAGGCTGGGGTTTCAGGGAGGAGTTCAGGAGAACGTGGGGGTGATAGAGTAGATTAGGGACCGGTAAAGGAGTCCAAACCAAGGAACCCTCTAATGGTTCCCAGATGGAGCAGTGGTCAGGCCTTGAAGGTTTGAAAGAGGACTGATGACTTTGTAAGATGCTGGCCTAGCCAAGACCTAGCTTTGATGGGGCAGAAATGGCTGACTGGTTAGGAGAGAAATAGTCTTAGTCCTTTCCTAACCAGTCAGCCGTTTCTGCCAAGCGATTCTTCTGCAGAATGAATGGGTTTGGATGTCTATCCTAGTGTGTGCAGGGTTGCTTGCCGGCTCACGCTCACTACAGCTGTTGGAATGACATCAACACAGCTCTCTGCTACTCCACCCCAACTGTAAGATGGGCAAGTTTATGTTGGACCATGTTGAGCATGCTCTGAAATAATCATGACAAACAAGAACTCTTTTCATTAGGATTATGACAGAATTTCCTCTCCTCAGCTTTACAACAAGATGTCAAGCTGTAAAATCACAAACTGAATCGTACCCAATGGCGTTTTTAATGTGTGGCGTCCCTTCCTGTTCCCAGAGTTTGCCTTGTGCTTGGCGCCCCATTGAGTTCATGTCTGATAGAACGGCGACTCATTTCTCACTTTCCTCTTTCCCACAGTGTGGTTCCTCTGCTCAGGGAATCTATTGGGATCTTGATGCAACGGACGCCTCCTTCTCTGGACCATGCCCTTCCTGAATGCTACCAAAGGGTGAGTCGTTTCCATTGCCTGGATCCTGTTCTTCATATTTGGCTATTTGGATAGACATAGTTTTAGGATAATCTGTGATATCAACTGGAATTGTAGCCAAGTTGTCCCAAAAATTAACTAGCTAACCAAGTAGCCACATTAGAAGATTCTAGAATTGGACACCTTGTTGAGGGTTAGAACTTACTGCAAGATGGCGATGCAAGGCTGTCCTTAAACATTTCTAGATAACCAACGAATGTGGCCTTGACACCTTAATGACCGTCAGAACCTCCTCAATTTGTCCCATTGCAAGATAGCAACAAACTGAGGTAGCATTTGCTAACCAGTAATGTTCTTTGCAGGTCCAGCAGCTTCAGGGTGTCTATAACCTCCAAGAACCTCACTTCTGGACTCTTTGCACAGACGTCTACATCGGCACACTCAAACTCCTTGTGGCGCCCGACGCAGATTCTAGATGGATTCTCAGCCAGACGCACAACATTTTCACACAGGTGGGGATCGTTGGAAAATGCGGCTTTAAAAACTTCATCCTACTCATTAAAGGTCATTTCTAAGTTTCCATTACATGACATTTTCTGCCCTGTGCCCAGGTTGGCGTCAGACAACTGTATGTTCAGATTGAAGTGGCTGCCATGTAGGAGTCCAAAACACTTCTCCTGATCTTTGGGAGTCCTGGGACCAAAGGCCTTCTGTGCTGCTGTGGGGAAGTTCTCCACCTCAACCCATCTCTCTTTGGGTTTCTGTCGCTCCACCTCCATCTTGGATCAAGATGGAGCTGGTGCAGTCCAGCAGTCTGACTCCACTTTTGCCAGAAAACGCCAACAACAACACCTGACCAGCTACAACAATCTGATGTTTCGGAGAGAACTTGCAACATTTTTGCACCCTCTCGGTCATTTGAAGTTCCCCATTGCTTTTTATTTTTATGATCCCACCAAACGGTTTCATTTCCTTACAATTGTCGCCCTTTTCCATGATCAGAATGGGGTTTTAATTATTGGTGGTATGAATGTGGAGTTCAGTGGACATTTGTAAAAAGAAAAAAAAAAAATAGCAGTATGTGATTCATTGACTCTTTTTTTTGTACATCATCGCCTGCTTTGTTTCGGTTGCACAGTTGTAAAGAGGTGCAGAATTTGTTCGCTTATGCCATTATGTAAACATAAACAGATTTGCCTGCATTTCTTAAGTGCCTTTTTAAAAACGATCATGGACAATCGCTTGGACCACATTTGATGGTTTTCATGAATGCGATAACTGGATCTTTATGAGTTCTGTCTACAATTAAAACATTCCTTTGCATTTGGCTTTGCTGGTTAATGCATGGTGTATGAACAAGTTTCTAAAACCTCATATCGACAGAATGACATGGAAGCAGCTGTTTTCAAACACAAATCTAATGACTTGAATGGAAATTGTTAAACAACTCCAATTTAATATTTTTTTTAATGCACAAGTATGCATCAGTAGCCAAGTCTGACATATTTGCAGTAAAATGTCAGAGGCTATTACTGTTTATTTCCTTTCAAGTAATAGGTGGAAACAGTTAATCAAGATCGGTTAGTCCTGTCTGGACACACAGACCTTTTCCAGTTTAAAATGGCTTGAGATTTCCTTTAGTGATTTGCTCCATATAAATAAACCTTACCTTATGTTTCAGCTGCAATTATAAATCTGAGCTAAACAAAAAAACAAAAAATTCACTGCAATAGGTTGAAGAAAGGACATCTGCAAATATTAAATTGCTTTTAAATGGTCCAATTATGTATTTTCAGTTATAATTTTCTGGTCAATATTACATAAAACAAGTGTCAAACAAGTGTTAGTTTTAATCATTTTAAATTTTTTGGGGTAAAATATTAAAAATATTGATGAACCACATATGGGTTGAACACTGTTTTCAACCCTACCACTGAAAGGTTATAAAAAATTTTACACTGAAATTTCACTTCTTTGTAAGAATAAACAATGTTTCTTTGAGAAACACACAGGATATTCTTGAGTGTGTTATCACAGAACCAGTTTCAACCAGCTACTTCTTAAAATAATGTTAACTGAACCTGTTCTGCAAAAATGATATGACAAAGCAGACCTTCATTATATACCGCAGGGGTGCAAACTTTTCGCCGTTTTCGATCCAAAATAGGTCGTTGTGATTCGTCTAGATCTGATGAGTTTTTGAAAATGGAGAGAGGTCAGAGTCACGGTGAATGACATCAACAGACTCGCGCCTTCTGAAGTTACTCATTCACGTGAGGTAAAAAATAAATAAAAATACTCATTCACGTGAGGTTGTTGTGCTGCGTGGTCACGAAAACTTCTAATTTACATGCGTTTTAAGCATTGCGGTGAAAAAACAAGTAATGTTAAGCCCTTGAATCACTGTCAGCAGCGAAAGAGACCGCTGTCTGAGAGATGCAGACACATCCGCTTCTCAGAGCGTGAGAATGGAGTTATATTTGGCGCTTTATTGGCATTGAACGTTTAAATATACATACGTATGTTTCAAAATGCCCATCTTTGCAAGCATTCTCGTGTAAACAATCATTGTCTTATATGAAAGTAAACAAAACTCAGAAAGAAAACGCAAGTGTTACAGTATAATGGACCCAGAGCCATAGAGAAACCCGGGCAGCGCTTAAAGCGACAGCGTTCTAATTTTCCTGCTGTCCGTCATTCATATTAATCAAACAAAAGAGAGAAAATCTCTCACTTCTCTTGACTAATCCACTTTTGTAACTTTATTCAAAGTAAATATATATTTCATTCACACAATAAAGACTATGCAGTGTTTTTATACATATGATTCTTTTATAATTTATGATAAACATGATTATTTGTTGTCCTGTAGTTTTTTTTTTGTCCTATTGCTTATAATTACTTATTTCATCACTAACTGTTTACTTGTCTTCAGTGAGCTTGAGTTTTATTTATTTAGGCTAGTAGTTTTTTGTGATATTGACATTGGTGACAAGAATTGTGAAATTTATATAGTATCAAAAATGTTGACATCATAAAATCCTTATTTAAAGCAAAAATAACTATATCTTGATAAATAGCCTATCATTATTGTTTATTGTGATATAAGATTTTGGTCATATCGCCCATCCCTATTAAGGTAAGCATCTGTTAAAGAAACGTTATGATATTCTTTCTATATTTTAGTAATATGTCAAGCTTAGAACTATTAATTAGCTTGATGTGGCTGACTTTTATTTTGATTTAACGTTGTTGGTGTTATTTTCACTACTAACATTACTATTTTGCCAATGAACCACAACATAATAAAAGAAGCTTTTTTGTGGGGGGAGGGGGTTTGGGTTCTCGTGGTTTTGTCACCTTTTTCACCCCTGATGAGTTTGCACCCCTGAGTTGTTAAAAACAATCAATCAAATATATCTAAAGAATATTTAGTTGTTAGAAAACTTTTAATATTCTTCAAAAAAAATCAAGAACCACTTTTTTCTAAAGTTTTTTTTCTCCCCTTAAAAGGTGGAACCTTCATTTGAACCAGTAAATAGTTTTATGAAAGTTGGTGAATCTTGGGCTTTGACTGCAGTAAAAAAGCAGATGCGTAGAATAATAATCTCTAAATTCAACATGAACTCGTACTTGACTTTGTATAAACAAACCAGAAAGAGTCCAACTAGTTTCTGACTATAGCTTTGCTCACTTTCTATGCAATTCATGCTGACATAAATGAAATGAGAGATCACAAACAAAACCACAGATGTAGATGAAAACAGTCAGACCACATGTTGGGCGTTGATGTAATCAGTGGCAACGAAATGAGTCTTTATTTTATGAAAATCGATCTTCATCCATTATGACACGGGCGTGTACATACTCAAAGAAATCTCAGTATTCACTTTTATCTTATTTACATTCTTACTGAGAAAGTTCCATTAAGAAAGGCTCTTGGTACGGAAACATTATGCCAATTTCGAAGAAAGCTCAGTTTCAGAGGCACTAATGCAACCCAGATGCAGTTGGTCCACAATAACCTTTTCCATTTCCTCTATTATAATTCCATCATTTATTTTTTTGACTGCATGAACATGACTGCCACGCATCAAAATAACCATCCTACTCCCAATCTACATCTTGTGATGAAATGCAATCGGTGCTTAAAGTTTAAAGTGGAGTTCAAATTTGATCTGGAACAACAATTATATCATTTGCGTGTTCCTCTGACCCTCCGACAGCTCTGGGCTCTCACGTGGGCCAACTTCTGTCCACCTTTTCTTCAGGACCACAAGCTTCTTGCATATCAGGAAACATATGTGGAACTATCGGTCATCTTCAAGGTCTTCAATCCCTCGGGACCACTGAAGAGTTTTAGCATGTCCACCTCCAGAGGGTGAAGGTGTCCGCTGATGATCATTGAGTGAAGTGGTCCTCCCAGGTCACAGGAGGCCAACTCACGCAGCGTCCCAGAACTGATGATCTGGTCCTCGGCTCCGACCCGAGCCAGACCAACACACACTGTGTCTTCAGTCATTGCTGCATTGAAAGAAAGAACATAGGATAAACCGTAAAACCAGCTTTCAATCAAATCTAATTCAATTTTCCATCAATGCTTGCCAGTGTCAAGTCAAGTTGGCCAGATGTCCAGATGGTTCAACCACAGAGTTCATTTAGGTTTTCATACAATTCAGAAAGGTTTGCAAGAGTTTCTTACCTAGTTCCTCGTCCCGATCCCGTCTGTTCTGTACTATCTCCAGGAGTTGCTCAGCTGCCTGAGCGACAGTCATGTACCTGGGAGGCTCATAAATCTTTCGACCCCTGGAAACAAAGTGGGCTTGTAAACTTTAAAGTGAGCAGAAGAATCCGGTGTCTTCTATTAATTTGTCTCGATCCCTGACAGTCTCGAACCTGAATTAGACCTGAGCAGTTACAGGGATAGTTTACCCAAAAATGAAAATTCTGTCATTAATTACTCACCCTCATGTCATTCCAAACCCGTAAGACTTTCGTTCATCTTCAGAACACAAATTAAGGTCTTTGGTGAAATCTAAGAGATTTCTGTCCCTCTATACGCAACTACCACTGATGAACAGATTTAATTCGATAAAGCTAATAAATAAAGCTTTTATTCACATATAAACATTCATCAACTCACACAATTGTGGCAAATGGAAGCTCAAGCATGTTCACTTGACGTGCGAGAACCAATGAGGTTCATTCTCATGTTACGCAGCACGTTTGAGCTTCTCTAAGAACCAATGAGGTTCATTCTCATGTTACGCAGCACGTTTGAGCTTCAGCAAGAACCAATGATGTTCATTCTCATGTGTTACGCAGCACGTTTGAGCTTCAGCAAGAACCAATGAGGTTCATCCTCATGTTATGCAGCACGTTTGAGCTTCTGTAAGAACCAATGAGGTTCATTCTCATGTTATGCAGCACGTTTGAGCTTCTGTAAGAACCAATGATGTTCATTCTCATGTGTTACGCAGCACGTTTGAGCTTCAGTAAGAACCAATGAAGTTTGTTCTCACGCATCAAGCAGGTTCGGTAGAGCTTCTGTGTATGTTCATTGATCAATGTTAATATATGAATAAAACCCTAAATTCAATCTGTTCATCATATAAAGCGATCAAGTCTCTTCAGAAAATTTGAACTAAAACTAAATAGTTTGATTCATATTGATTATTTTTACGATCTCTTTATGAACTTTTTGAAGTATCAAAGTATCAGTTGCATAGCTGTCAATGAAGAGACAGGAAGCTCTCAGATTTCATCAGAAAAGATCTTCATTTGTGTTCCGAAGATGAATGAAAGTCTTACGGGTTTGGAATGACATGAGGGGAAGTAAATGATGACAGAATTTTCTTTTTTAAGGTAAACTAACCCTTTAATGTACAGATAACTTGAGGTTGCAGGTGGTCCCAGAACATTGAGCAAGGTGCCCATTAATGCAAATTACATCTGAGGTTTGAAGTAACATACTTTGCATGCTTTACTTAAGGTGCATTAGCCATTAACGGGCCATCAGTCTGTCCTTGATGAAATCAGTCAACGTTAGGAAGCTGGAGGCATGCTTTGAATTTCTTTTTGGGGCCATTTCCCCCTCCCTGCAGTGAAGGGCATCAACCTCACTGGACAAGCATCTGACTGTGACCAAAATCATGCAGCATATGGTTATTCCATTTCCGAGTAATGGTACAACAGTGCCAATAAATCTGGGAGACATTAGCACACTTTCCAGCCATGAACAGTGAGCACGCACCAGGCCTAATGCTCGTCTCCTTATAGCGTACATAGTGGAACCCATTTGGGGTTTATGTGGATTGGATATAAAATTACACAAAGTGTGCAACCATGGGGGGAGATAATTACAGGACACCAAGGAAAGAGCAAGGAGTTAACAGCCATCTTCTATGAGGAGAAATAACTCAAGTTCGACACCAGTGAAGGTTTTTCGGAAAGACTTCGAGTTTGAAAGCAGACTATGAAGTTCCCTATTGCCGATAAAACATATTTCTGAAGGCTTCAGATGGGAAAATTATACCGTGGCAGTTCTGGAGGCGGCCCAGGGAAGGTCCATGATAACATATCATGCGTCCAAGTTAAACAAGCTACCACGGTTTTTACTGTTGTTATTTTTTTCCAGCTCAACCAGTCTGCCCCCCAGCAACTTGCATGAATGTTAACTCAGTGTCTGCTGTAAACCACAAAACGCCCCTCCCGGAAAAGCACCACAGACATGATATAAATCAGCAAAGCCCCCTCAACCCCACAGAAAATCAGAAAGTGAGAGAGTCTTACCTCATTAAATTCTCCATGGACTGCTCTTTGACTTTGATATCTGCGAAATAGGGGAGTTGTAAGTGTTGTACGATACAATAAGCTTGGGTTTTATAAACTAGGCCTCTCTGGATGTTACCGTCACATCATAAATATTAGGTCACCCCTCCATCTGGGGCTGTTAACCCCACACAGTCTGGAATTAAGTACATTTTCAGACTGCACCTGAGAGGGGCCCATATTGAGAACAAAGCAAAGACAAATGTACAAATCATGACCAGTCATGTTCTCACACCGTGTCTACACCGAAAGCATCGACATTAACCTCAAAATGTTCATAAATAACAGACCAATCAGCTGAAAGTTCAAGGCTAGACTTCGGCTACTGTAAAATAGGACAATTTCTTTGTTTGCTACTTTCTTTTCAATGCATTTTAGAATATCAAAACCTTTTTACATCTACATTTTTTTACTTTACATTGTGCAAAATTTTAATTAGTAGGCTAGTTACCAGAACATTTACATAAAAATCTTAAAGTAATTATATTTAGGGGGAAAAATTAATATTTGTAAAAAAAAGAAAAGAAAAAAAAGGCATACAATTCGTAATATTTGTAAAAAACAATAAATTTTATGAATTTTATAAATTATTTAATGGTATTTGTAAAAAACAAAATCACTTTATTTCAGTTTGACAAAAAAATAAATAAAGTGGCTGTAGTTGCTGTGTCGCGTGCCACAATTCGAAACAGAAAGGATCTGACTATGTCGGGAGTAGACTTTTTTACATTTCCATATCTATTAATATTTTGGATTTAATTTAGAAACATAAGCAAATAAATTGACCAATATTTGCCAGCTTGATTAATAGCTCATGTCTTATTAGCAACGTTATGATGAATAGATGCAGCGTATAGTGTCTGTGTGTGCTTTTGTTGTGTCTGTGGGTTATTGTGTTAGATAAGCGCACTTGCGGCCAAGGGTGGACGGGGAGGTGTTCGATCCCCGCCTCCCTCTGTTTGCTTTTGAATAATGAGGTTAATAACACTGATCCCTCTCTTGCTCATTTTTGTCCTCACTCTTGCTCTCTGACTCCTCAGCTGGGAAGCACCTGGGGACTCCCGCCCCTCCCCCTCTGGCCCCGCCAGCCAATGAGACACAACCACCAATCCGTAGACTACGATTTTACCAACATTCATTACCAAAGATGCCTTCCACTGGGAAATCCCACTGGTACTTTTGGGGGTTTATTGAGAGTTGGCTGGAAATCTCCACGGCACACAGATTTAAACGTAAATTATTTGCGACCATCTGCCTTGGGGGTACCAAAGCATTTGCAACGAGTCCAAGTTTAATATGCCCCCGAAGGGAAATGACTATTTGACGGGGCGTCAAAATACGGGGGTCATCGCATCTGGTTTTGACACATTCATTGCTACAGTGACTATTAAAGATGCAACAAACATGCATGCATGAAAACTGCTTGGGGACATGGGAGCTACTAGACAGACCGGAGAACATGCCAATTGTGAGACATCATATAACTTTCTGTCTAAATATAACATCACATTCACAAAGACTCGAAGGAAGTGCTTACCCAGCAGGCACAGCGTGTGCAGGCCCATATCCCTGTTCTTCTTGATCTTATCATAGAAGCTCTCGGGTCTCCACGTGTCCGTCCAAAACACAATGGACACGGTCTCCCCGAAGTTGTACAGCTAAGGAAGAAAACGCAATCACATATTTAATTTGCTCACCCTACATCTATGTCAATGTTTTCACATAGACCATTTTCTGCTCTGTTTCAGAGACAAGGTGCTTCCTGTTATTCAGTAAGCATGACATCAGTGTAAACACTAGAGTGCTGCACAGCTGACACAACAAACTGTCATTACGGTTATTTTACGTTCTACAGACCTTGTAAAGCACGTATCACAATGTGACCCAACCAGGGTTAGATAATAACTAAAACAAAAACCATAAAACATTTTTTTACTTGTAATAAAAAATATATATATATAAAAATTATAATAGTATCTCAATGATACTAAAATAACACGATACATACAGTGGTGGTCAGAATTATCGGCACCCCTGGTAAATATGATCAAATATGGCTGTAAACAATAAATCTGCAATGTTTATCCTTTTGATCTTTTATTAAAAAAATTAACAAAAATCTAACCTTTCATTGAAGTAAAAGAATTGAAAGTGAAGGGTAAATCACATGAAATAAATGCTTTTCTCCAAAACACGTTGGCCACAATTATTGGCACCCTTTTATTAAATACTTTTTGCAACCTCCTTTTGCCAAGATAACAGCTCTGAGTCTTCTCCTATAATGCCTGATGAGTTTGGACAACACCTGACAAGAGATCAGAGACCATTCCTCCATACAGAATCTCTCCAGATCCTTTAGATTCGCAGCTCCATCTTGATGCTTCTTCTATTCAGTTCACCCCACTCATTTTCTATAGGGTTCAGGTCAGGGGACTGGGATGGTCATGGCAGAAGCTTCATTTTGTGCTCAGTGACACATCTGTGTGTTGATTTTGATGTTTGTTTTGGATCGTTGTCCTGATGGAAGATCCAACCACGGCCCATTATAAGATTTCTAGCATAGGCCGTCAGATTTAGATTTTTTATCTGTTGGTATTTGCTAGAATCCATGATGCCGTGTATCTGAACAAGATGTCCAGGACCTCCAGCAAAAAAAAATAGGCCCACAACATTAAAGATCCAGCTGTATTTTTAACTGTGGGCATGGGGTACTTTTTATCCCTGTTTGCACCAAACCCATCTGGTGGATTTGCTGCCAAAAAGCTCTTTTTATAGTTTCATCTGACCACAGAACCAGGTCCCTTTTGAAGCTCCAGTCGTGTCTGACAACTGAATATGCTGGAGTTTGTTTCTGGATGAGCGAGGAGGTTTTTTTCTTGAATCCCTCCCAAACAACATGTGGTGATGTAGGGGTTGTTTGATCTTTTTTTTTTGTCTTTCTGACCTCAAGACTCAACTAATCTCTGCGATTCTCCATCTGTGATCCTTGGAGAGTCTTTAGCCACTCAAACTTTCCTCCTCGCATTAAGCCAATATAGACACACGTCCTCTTCCAGGCAGATTCGTAACATCTTTAGTTGATTAGTTCTTGATTATTGCCCTGATGGTGTAAATGGGAATTTTTAATGCTTTAGCTATTTTCCTACAGCCACTTTCTATTTTGTGAAGCTCAACAATCTTTTGCTGCACATCAGAACTATATTCTTTGGCTTTACTCATTGTGATGAATGATTAAGGGAATTTGGCCTTTGTGTTTCCTCATATTTATACTCCTGTGGAACAAGACATCATAGCTGGACAATTTCATGTTCCTAGTCACCCTGGTGTGCTAAAAAATGTAAATATTAATGGGAATATACTTCAGAGATATTTTACTCATAAAAAACTCTAGGGGTGCCAATAATTGTGGCCAACGTGTTTTGGAGAAAAGCATTTATTTCATAATGGGATTTTCCCCCAACTTTCCAGGTTAGATTATTGCTAATTTTTTGAATGCTAGATCAAAAGGATAAACAATGCAGATTTACTTTTACAGCCATCTTTGATCATATTTACCAGGGGTGCCAATAATTCTGACCACCACTGTAGGTAGGGAGTAATCAAATACCTAGTCGGTTAGTTTAGGTCAACTAGCGACCTACATGTATTAATTTTTGTTTAGCTCTAATAAATTCAGTGGTGATGATTTAAAGGGATGAAATTTTGAGTCAGAACTTAATGGAGAGAGTTTTTACGAGGTGCCGCACATGATATGATGGCGAAAATAAACAAGATATCGTAATCAAAAATTAAGAATTTGTTCCAGACTTATTCATTAATTCCCTCTTTTTGGTTAAATTACGGCAATGGTGTATTTAAATTAAAACGAGGGAACAATTTAGTACAACATGGCCTCAATTTAACTAAAAGAGGGAATTAATTAATACGTTTGTCGAACAATATAACAAATACAAGGGAATGAATTTAGAAAACATGGCCACAAAATAATGTGGGAACAAATTCTTAAATCATGGCCACGATATCTTTTTTTTTTTTTTTTGCAAGTTATGTGTGGGGATCAGTAGGTTTTAGCATGCTGATAGTCTAAGAAAAGAAGACATTTTGAAAAATTTCTGTTTTTTGTTTGTCCATACAATGAAAGTCAATGGGGTCCAATGTTGTTGTTTTGGACCCCATTGACTTTCATTGTATGGACAAAACATATTTTGTGTTCAGCAAAAGAAAGGAAGTCAATCAGGTTTGGAATTAAATTAGGACAGAAGTTTCTTTTTTTCATGTGAAATATCCATATGAACTCAGCATGATTTTGCATGTTTCATTTTCATTTTTAATTTTCAATTTTGACCTTGTAATTTGTAATCAAAATGTCACAACGATCCGTCGAAATGTCAGTCTTCTCTCTGGTGACGTATGCTGGAATCATTTTGCTTAAACTCCACCCCTTTCTTACAATCGACTGCAAGCTCACATTGAGATCTGCCTAACAGAGGAAAAGATCTGTCACTACTTCCACTTCGAAGATTGTCATTCAGAATGTATTACATAGTCTTGGGGAAGCAGAACAAAACAAATCCTTGTAATAAAATAATTCGACAGATAGTTGCAAAAAAACACATGGGATGGGAAATGTCATGCACATGGGATTTTTTTCATCCCTCTTTGTTGATTGCGTCTAATTAGCGCATCTTGATCTGCACCCAAACAGTAATTGCAAAGCGTGTGTTAACCTACCAAATCCTTTTGTAGCTGAGAGCGGCAGCTGTGGTAGATGATTTAGGACCTGCTTTTTCTACCTAAATAATATCTTTTAGAAATGGCACAACTGATCTCAGATCAACTGAAAATGCCTATCGTGAGCTTAGGACGGCATCTGGGGCCTCTTGGTACACAAAGCTGCCCTGACAGGTCAATACAGGGGGCTGTTATTGATGGCCACTGGGCTTCGTTGATAGACTCCGCTGGGACGCACAGCACAAAAGCCGTAATGCCGTTTGATCATTTTCATGAGAGACTGGGCATGAACGATGAGCGATAGCAAAGTACATTCTCTAGAAAGTACATGTTGACAATGACACCATGGGGAAGCTTGGCATTAAGGTGCGTTACATTAGCAACATTTCGGCAAACTTTTGTGTAGCGATGTATCAAGCACAACTGACAAAGATGTCACTTTCAAACCAAGCAGCTTTCTGTTAACTGTAAACCCTAATGCTCAAAATAATTATTTTGAGTAGAGCGAACTCAAATAAAACTAAATAGTACATTAGTATTAGAATAGTTTAGAATAGTATTTAGAACTTTCTTTTTCTTTTGAGTTCACAAAACTGACACATTTTAAGTAATCGGAATTGTTTCATTGTTTTGAAGTTTTATGAACTGGTTTCTTTTAATTTAGACAAACAAATTTAACCGAAACTGGGCTGGGATTTCTATTTCACAGCATGATTAGCCAAAAGACTCAAAAGGCAGAATAAAATTAAGTGTTATATAATGTTTTTTTGTGCAAGATTAATGTTAAGAGGGAGATTTAGTAGTGTTTAATGTTTTGTTATGCTAGTTTAGAAGAGTATTGTTATGTTTTTTTTGTAGGGTTTTGGTGACGAACAGGGTTGGGTACCGTTCACATTTTCCAGTACCGGTATCTGAAATTTGGTGCCGGTACCCAACGATACCTTTTTTCGGTACCTTAGGGATGTTTACCTCAATAACTATAAAGAAACAGTAAGTCATTTAAAGTAGTGTTATTGACATTATGACAGAGCTGCCTTGGTTGCTGTCTGCTATTGTCTGTGATGTTTGTTTACTGTAATATTTACCAGTAAATAGTAGGCTACTAGCTACTTAATTAATTGAATTCATAAAAACAACCATTTTAATATATATATTTTTTTCCAATTTCATTTCAATGAAAAGATTTCCCACAAATTCTGTGTTGTGAATTTTCTGGTAATCAAATGAAGACATAAAACATTAATTTAATTTATCTTTTAATTTAATTAAACTTTTTTGTCAAACAAAGTGCTGCACAACTAAGCTTTATACTGTTAAAAATTAAAACATGGAAGAAAAAATTTGATTATTCCTTAAAAAATAAAGTTTTGATAATTTATTATTATTACATTAGTGTTTGTATTATTATTACATTATGATGTATCTGAATTCTACTGTACAACAGTAATATATTTGTCAAGTTAAACCGAACTTTTATTTTGACGAGTTGCCATAAAGATCTTTGAGTTTCTGTGTGTATATGATATGATGGTAGTTTTTCTTAAATAAATGGTAAAATGCTCATGAAGTGACTCTCAGAGCAGCTCTGGAGATGAAGTTCATGCATTCATGTCCTCGTATGAGATGGCAGAGATGGAAACACGTGACCATCATGCCCGATTCAGTGTGTGTGAGGTAAATTAAACCGCGCGTCTGCGCCATTCATTCACACAGAGACACGCATGCAAGACATGCAGGATTCGTATTTATATAGTCTTTTTGCGGTTTAATATTCACAGACACTAGTCTATATCACCAGATGCGTTCTCAGGTACCAAATTTGGCACTGATTGATTTAATGTGAATCGGTACTCGGTAGTACCAACTTAGTTCGGTCAGTACAGAGTTCGGTACCCAAGCCTAGTGACGAGTGGAGCATGAGCTTAGTTTGAGAACAGATACATGTTAAATGTTTTATATTGATTGTACTCATTAAGCAAGTGTTAATGATATCAAAGCATTGTGTAACCAATTAGCAAGGTAGCATTTATTGAATTAGCTAGTTAAATCTAGCCAAGTTTCCACTATTAATAATATTTAAATTGAGATTACATGATAATTTTAAGTTGAATGTACAGGGAGTGCAGAATTATTAGGCAAGTTGTATTTTTGAGGATTAATTTTATTATTGAACAACAACCATGTTCTCAATGAACACAAAAAACTCATTAATATCAAAGCTGAATATTTTTGTATCAATATTTTAAGTAGTTTTTAGTTTTAGCTATTTTAGGGGGATATCTGTGTGTGCAGGTGACTATTACTGTGCATAATTATTAGGCAACTTAACAAAAAACAAATTTATACCCATTTCAATTATTTATTTTTACCAGTGAAACCAATATAACATCTCAACATTCACAAATATACATTTCTGACATTCAAAAACCAAACAAAAACAAATCAGTGACCAATATAGCCACCTTTCTTTGCAAGGACACTCAAAAGCCTGCCATCCATGGATTCTGTCAGTGTTTTGATCGGTTCACCATCAACATTGCGTGCAGCAGCAACCACAGCCTCCCAGACACTGTTCAGAGAGGTGTACTGTTTTCCCTCCTTGTAAATCGCACATTTGATGATGGACCACAGGTTCTCAATGGGGTTCAGATCAGGTGAACAAGGAGGCCATATCATTAGATTTTCTTCTTTTATACCCTTTCTTGCCAGCCACGCTGTGGAGTACTTGGACGCGTGTGATGGAGCATTGTCCTGCATGAAAATCATGTTTTTCTTGAAGGATGCAGACTTCTTCCTGTACCACTGCCTGAAGAAGGTGTCTTCCAGAAACTGGCAGTAGGACTGGGAGTTGAGCTTGACTCCATCCTCAACCCGAAAAGGCCCCACAAGCTCATCTTTGATGATACCAGCCCAAACCAGTACTCCACCTCCACCTTGCTGGCGTCTGAGTCGGACTGGAGCTCTCTGCCCTTTACCAATCCAGCCACGGGCCCATCCATCTGGCCCATCAAGACTCACTCTCATTTCATCAGTCCATAAAACCTTAGAAAAATCAGTCTTGAGATATTTCTTGGCCCAGTCTTGACGTTTCAGCTTGTGTGTCTTGTTCAGTGGTGGTCGACTTTCTGCCTTTCTTACCTTGGCCATGTCTCTGAGTATTGCACACCTCGTGCTTTTGGGCACTCCAGTGATGTTGCAGCTCTGAAATATGGCCAAACTGGTGGCAAGTGGCATCTTGGCAGCTGCACGCTTGACTTTTCTCAGTTCACGGGCAGTTATTTTGCGCCTTGGTTTTTCCACACGCTTCTTGCGACCCTGTTGACTATTTTGAATGAAACGCTTGATTGTTCGATGATCACGCTTCAGAAGCTTGGCTATTTTAAGACTGCTGCATCCCTCTGCAATATATCTCACTATTTTTGACTTTTCTGAGCCTGTCAAGTCCTTCTTTTGACCCATTTTGCCAAAGGAAAGGAAGTTGCCTAATAATTATGCACACCTGATATAGGGTGTTGATGTCATTAGACCACACCCCTTCTCATTACAGAGATGCACATCACCTAATATGCTTAATTGGTAGTAGGCTTTCCAGCCTATACAGCTTGGAGTAAGACAACATGCATAACGAGGATGATGTGGTCAAAATACTCATTTGCCTAATAATTCTGCACTCCCTGTATGAATTAGCTTACTCAAATATTTCAAGTTAAGAGCAATTAAATATGCAAGTTCTGCTTGCTTAAACTTTAACCCCCGGTTTCACAGACAAGGCTTAAACTAGTCCCAGACTAAAATGCATGTTTTTAACTGAAAGCAACTTACACTGATATATCTTAAAATATGTCAGTACCATTGTTTTGTTTCAAGATGCACACCAGTAATGTTTTTTCTAAGGCATTTATAAAGGCTACTTAAATGTCCTAATTGAAACTAAGGCCTAATTGAACCTAATCGAACTAAGGCCTAATCTTGGCTTAATCTAAGCCCTGTCTGTGAAACCATGCCTAAATTTCTTATCTTAAGAAAAGATTATGTAACTGATTACTGATTGAGTTTTGCCAACTTATTTGCGGCTAATTTGCATAACCAACTTGAACCAGTTGCAAAACCTGCGCGGGGAGCACAAAATTCCCAATTCCGTAGATTCCTATTGAAATGACTGGAGTTCGCCTGAGAAAATTTGCCAAATAACGGTAAATGTGACAGCACCTTTAGTCTTACCTGCAATCCACAACAGCCCACCGCGTTCATGATGGAGGCGTTGTGGATAACGCGATACCGTATCCCTGCATTCAGCGCTCGCAGAACCAGGTCGCTGTGGGTTGTGGCCCTGGAGAGAAGCAAAAATTCGTTTTTTTTTTTGCGTACATGAATCCAAAACATGCGCCAACCGCAGATTGGCTACTTGTCAACATCTTTTCTGACTACTGTGTTGTGCTGTTTACAATGTGGAAGTAATCCAAATTGCGCCACAAACGCTTATCCTTTTCAATTTTGAATATATCATTAAACTTTATTAAACCCACACGTTCTTAAGAGCAGGAAAATGAAGAGTCAGACCCCCGTCCCTCCTCCCACTATGTGGGCTTTCGTGGTTTGGATGGAAAACCGCTGGAGCCAAACACTTCGCAACCGTGACTAGAAACGATAAAGACGGGAAAGTGCGGCGTAATTAGCTCATCTCTTCTGGAGAGTTCCCAAAGTACCCAGACCTCAGGCATCCACATCCCACTTCTCGTAAGACCGATATCATTGCAGCCCACAGCATTGGTGCTCAACCACTCTGTGGTTCACATATTCTGAATAATAGGAAACGCTTCCATTATTTATCTTCTATTAGGCTGTAAAAAGTGTATTCTGATGGGTTTTTTTTGTTGTTGTTTTTATACTTATGGTTGAAAGGGAAATGTATTTTAAGGCATGCATGCTTTCAAGTGCACTTAACTGTAGTTTAGGGCACTATCAGAATCAAAATGAACCAAGTAAGTCTGAACATTTCCTCCAATTTCTCATGTAATTTCTTTTTTTCTTTTATAGTGAAATGTGAATTGAAAACGCTTATGATAAAGCTTTTCAATAAAAGTGCAACATCTGAGTCATTGCACTTGTGGGATTGTGGTATAAGTGATGGCAATGTAAGAGTGACTCAAAACAAGGGCAACATCATATGACAAATATGCACAGAAACCTCAAATGAAAGTTGCCAACTATATTGTTGAGGGTAAATCCTCATCAACAGTCTGAACGAATGCTTTAGTTCAGGTCAAGTTTGGATCAGATGCATTAAATATGACTTTAACAGCAGAGACTGGCTACTGTAGATTTTGAATTAGTTAGTTTGTCTTACCCAAAAGGATCACCAACCACCAGGAACGCCACATCACTGACATCTGCTCCCTTCAGGATCTCATCCGCCTGTTGCTCCACCATGTCTCTGTCTGCCAGCAGCAACTTGCACCCATAATACTCCTCCTGCGACAGAAAACAATGGCAGCATATATATATATATCAATATTTGAGATGATCTTGTATGTAAATTTCATATGTGGGTTTTCATATCATTGGTGCCCTTTTAAATGGTTGCATTTTATGCTTAAATGCTTTATATTAATTTTGCAGACAATAAAAATACAAATAATTAAAGTAAATTGAACTGAACATGTTAATGGATGAGCTGAAACAAACCATGAAAGCAAAGGGGGGAAAAAATCTGACTGGTAGAGTAGATTTCATTTAAATAGTTTTGATTCACAAAAGTATTACAAACTGAATTCATACATTTAAGGACCATTTCCATCTTCTTTCATTTTCTGAACAATATTACTTCTATGCTTTTGTGCGGCCAAAACTCCAAAATAGTCTCAAATGTGGTGTAAAAAAAATTCAATTTTAATATAAATAAAAATGAAATATTGGAATAAGTACAGTTGCTTAACCTTATATTATTACTTCTTACAAAAAACCCATAGGGTCAGATAACGGCAAAATTCAAACGTTTAAAAAAAAACAGAAACATTTTTACTCAAAAATTCACACCAGAATGAACCTCAGTGTTTCTTGCACGTCAAGCGAACATGCTTGAGCTTCTGTTTACCACAACTGATGTGCGAGTTGATGAATGTTTATGTGCATAAAAACTTAAATTAAATCTGTTCATCATATAAAGCGAGTCACTTCAGAAAATCCTCAACTCATAAGGATTAGTTCAACGATCTCTTTATGAAGCGTCAAAGTGGTAGTTGCGTAGCTGTCAATGGAGGGAAAGAAAGCTCTCAAATTTCATTAAAAAAATCTTCAATTGAGTTCCGAAGATTAACGAAAGTATTACGGGTTTGGAATGACATGAGGGGGAGTAAATAATTACAGAATTTAAAATTTTGGGTGAACTAACATTTTAATGTCTGAGAAACGTTTGACCGCCAAATCAGTCAGTGTGGCATAACCAACATGCAGGAAGTCGTTTTGTTGTCAAGTGACAAGGAAATGACATCACAAAGGACACCTTTATCAGTAAAGTCCTTAAAAATATCACATATTTTGAACTTTTATGAGATTTTAGATTTTAGAACATAACACAATAACATAAATATCACATTTTATGGCATGTTTTTTTAAACTAGTTTTAACATTAAAAAATTATCCTGATTATTCCAGGTATAATTTTTTTTTTATCATAAACCTGCATATTGCTGGTAAGTGAGTACTATCTTTCCATCTGAGGTCTCAAAATACAGCAATATTTCAAAATGCAATCATATAGTCTCTATCGAGATATGCATCGAGCTGTCAACCGCCAAGATTCAGACCTAATATATGTTTAATGATCCACATACCAAAGCTTCCTTCCCGACGGTCAGTATGGACGTGTAAGCCTCCAAATAAACGCGACTACACTGTCGGATGATCTCTAAACCTTTGACAGTGATGTCTTTAGCATCGCCCAGACCAAGACCGATGAAATATAACATCTCTAGATCAGAGAACACAGCAGATTTCACTGTTATACGTCGCTAAAAGGCTAAATCACAAAATTTAGAAGCGCTTTAAATAATGCAAAAGAGTTGAATATATACTGTTTTACGATCTTTTATCAGACACTGAAAAGCTTGCAGAATACATTCAGCTCTTCACCGGTCAGTGTTATTCAGCACTCACATGGCGCCACATGGAGGAACTGACAACCGCTGCCGTAAAGCGTACAGTACTTCACGACAATGTCGCGTGTTGTAACCATAGAAACAAAATAGGCGGTAGCCAATGGTGACTGCAAGCTGGAGAAACTAGACGTTCATTTTAAATCACATTTATTGTGTCTAGGATGTTGTGCACAGTTAATAATTGCCATAAGCTGTGTGTGTGTGTGTGTGTGTGTGTGTGCGTGCATATATATATATATATATATATATATATATATATATATATACACACACACCGATCAGGCATAACATTATGACCACTGACAGGTGAAGTGAATAACACTGATTATCTCCATCATGGCACCTGTTAGTGGGTGGGATATTTTAGTCAGCAAGTGAACATTTTGTCCTCAAAGTTGATGTGCTAGAAGCAGGAAAAATGGACAAACAAAAGGATTTGAGCGGGTTTGACAAGGGACAAATTGTGATGGCTATATGACAGGGTCAGAGCATCTCCAAAACTGCAGCTCTTGTGGGGTGTTCCCTGTCTGCAGTGGTCAGTATCTATCAAAAGTGCTCCAAGGAAGGAACAGTGGTGAAACAGTGACAGGCTCATGGGCGGCCAAGGCTCATTGATGCACGTGGGGAGCGAAGGCTGGCCCGGGTGGTCTGATCAAACAGACGAGCTACTGTAGCTCAAATTGGTCAAGAAGTTAATGCTGGTTCTGGTAAAAAGGTGTCAGAATACACTGTGCATCACAGTTTGTTGCGTATGGGGCTGCATAGCCACAGACCAGTGAGGGTGCCCATGCTGACCCCTGTCCACCGCCGAAAGCACCAACAGTGGAAGTAAGAACTGGACCACGGAGCAATGGAAGAAGGTGGCCTGGTCTGATGAATCCCGTTTTCTTTTACATCACGCGGATGGCTGGGTGTGTGTGCGTTGCTTACCTGGGGAACACATGGCACCAGGATGCACTATGGGAAGAAGGCAAACCGGCAGAGGCAGTGTGATGCTTTGGGCAATGTTCTGCTGGGAAACCTTGGGTCTTGCCATCCATGTGGATGTTACTTTAACACGTACCACCTACCTAAGCGTTGTTGCAGACCATGTACACCCTTCCATGGAAACGGTATTTCCTGGTGGCTGTGGCCTCTTTCAGCAGGATAATGCGCCCTGCCACAAAGCAAAAATGGTTCAGAAATGATTTGAGGAGCACAACAAGTTTGAGGTGTTGACTTGGCCTCCAAACTTCCCAGATCTCAATCCAATCGAACATACATATGTGCTGAACATACAAGTCCGATCCATGTAGGCCTCACCTCGCAACTTACAGGACTTAAAGGATCTGCTGCTAACATCTTGGTGCCAGATACCACAGCCCACCTTCAGGGGTCTAGTGGAGTCCATGCCTCGATGTACATACAATAATATATTATATACAAATAATTATCTTTAATAAAGGCTATTCAAATATATAATACAATATTTAAAAAGGTGTATATGAAGAAATAATAGTGTTAATATTAGAGTAGTTTATACTGAGCAGACATCTGTATAATTTTACTAACTAAACTGACATTTCTCTTTTTACTTGCATTTTATTGTTATTTTATCACGTGTCTTTGCGTGACCTATAATTGCTACACGGCTCACAAAACATTAATTTAGAATAAATCATAGGTGTTTAATGGGCAAACTCTCACTAACCTTAAAACCACAAATACAGTGCAATTACAACCATATTGTGTAATTTAGTGCAAAAGTATGAATAATAGCCAAGTTTAGGGCTATTTACTGTGCTGTTTGCTGTTTAGGCTACACTGTAAAGCCATCAGTTTCACCCTCAAATTGCAGAGAAACATTATAAAGATAAATGTGCACACAATTTTCCCCAAATACCATAGAATGCAACTTTTTATTACTTTCTGTGTTGTTGATTTATGTTTTGTGCAGCACTTTTAGTATTTGGAGCAGCACTTTTAATATGTTGTAGATTCCAGGGTGTTTTTCATGACTGTTTAGGGATTTATGATTTTTTGGATTGCTTGAAAAATTAGCATAAATCTTAATAATAACAATGATGCCAAATAATGACAATAATTCCCTTGTTGTCTAATGATTGTATGTAGGACTGTCTGCCTCTGAAGCTGTTGAAAATTTAAAGGCCTCTATATGACTCATAATGTGAGTCAGGATAAATCCATAGTATTTAATAAGCATGGTTTAGTGAACCTTGAGCTTGACCTGTTTTATTTGTAGGTTAATAGGCTGTGAATTAGGGTGAGGACCTTTTGTTACAGACAGCTGATACCTGTAATGAATGAACACAGAGTGCAGTCAAAGGTCCTTAATCTAAATATAAGGCTTACAAGCCCTAAAGGCTCATGGACCATCTGGTCTCCACCCCCATTGAACTTGTAACATGAAGTCAAACAAAGTCATGTCAGATTTTTCAGGCTTTTACTTATTGGGCTGATTAACACAATTATTTAGGTCTATTTGTTTTAGGGCGAATGCAAAGTTTCTTGTGGGAACACAGGTTTTGTGGGTGAACGCAAAGTTTCTTGTGGGAACGCAATGTTTATTGGGCAAACAAAGCTTTTTGCGAGCGAACGCAACATTTCTTGTGGGAATGCAAAGGTTTTGCGAATGAACGCAAAGGTTTTGCGAGCGAACCCAAAGATTCTTTGAAGAATGCAAAGGCTTTGTAAGCACACGCAAAGTTTCTTGGGGGAACGCAAAGGTTTGGAGAGCGAACGCAAAGTTTCTTGGGGGAACGCAAAGGTTTAGAGAGTGAATGCAAAGTTTCTTGGGGGAAGGTAAAGGTTTTTTGAGCGAACACAACGTTTCTTGGGTGAACGTAAAGGTTTTTGTAAGCAAACGCAACGTTTCTTGGGGGAACACAAAGGTTTGGAGAGCGAATGCAAATTTTCTTGGAGGAACGCAAAGGTTTTTGCGTGTGAACGCAACTTTTCTTGGGGGAACGTAAAGGTTTTTGTAAGCGAATGCAAAGTTTCTTGGGGGAACGTAAAGGTTTTTGTAAGCGAACGCAAAGTTTCTTGGGGGAACGTAAAGGTTTTTGTAAGGGAACGCAACGTTTCTTGGGGGAACGCAAAGGTTTGGAGAGCGAATGCAAATTTTCTTGGAGGAACGCAAAGGTTTTTGCGTGTGAACGCAACTTTTCTTGGGGGAACGTAAAGGTTTTTGTAAGCGAATGCAAAGTTTCTTGGGGGAACGTAAAGGTTTTTGTAAGCGAACGCAAAGTTTCTTGGGGGAACGTAAAGGTTTTTGTAAGGGAACGCAACGTTTCTTGGGGGAACGCAAAGGTTTGGAGAGCGAATGCAAATTTTCTTGGAGGAACGCAAATGTTTTGCGAATTAATGCAAATGTTTTCGAGTGAACGCAAAGGTTCTGCGAGCGAACGCAAACTTTCTTGGGGGAACGTAAAGGTTTTTTGAGCAAATACAAAGTTTCTTGGGTGAACGTAAAGGTTTTTGTAAGCAAACGCAACGTTCTTGGGGGAACACAAAGGTTTGGAGAGCGAATGCAAATTTTCTTGGAGGAACGCAAAGGTTTTTGTGTGCGAAAGCAACTTTTCTTGGGGGAACGTAAAGGTTTTTGTAAGCGAACGCAACGTTTCTTGGGGGAATGCAAAGGTTTGGAGAGCGAATGCAAATTTTCTTGGGGGGACGCAAAGGTTTTGCGAATGAAAGCAAAGGTTTTGTGAGCAGACGCAAAGGCTCTTGGGGGAGCGCAAAGGTTTTGTGAGTGAACGCAAAGTTTCTTGGGGGAACGTAAAGGTTTTGTAAGCAAACCCAAAGTTTCTTGTGGGAATGCAAATGTTTTGCGTATGAACGCAAAGTTTCTTGGGCGAACGCAAAGGTTTTTGTGAGCGAACGCAACATTTCTTGGGGGAATGCAAATGTTTTGCGGGCGAGCGCAGCTTTTCTTGGGGGGATGCAAAGGTTTTGCGAATGACAGCAAAGGTTTTGTGAGCAGACGCAAAGGTTCTTGGGGGAGCGCAAAGGTTTTGTAAGCGAACGCAAAGTTTCTTGTGGAAACGCAAAGGTTTTGCAAGCGAACCCAACGTTTCTTGGGCGAACGCAAAGGTTTTTTGAGCAAACGTAAAGTTTCTTGGGGGAACGCAAAACTTTTGTGAGAGAGCGCAAATATGTTGAAATATATTTTTCATATTTTTCCATAACCATGTCAATAGCTCTTTGCTATTTTATTGTTATTTTATTTATCTATTTTTTCATTTTAAATGTTAGAGTAGTGCAAGTAAAATAAAATGCAGATAATATAGTAAATATATTTCTAAAGTATGGTAGAGTAAAAGAAAATAGTGTAGTGTAAAAGAAAGGACTTTTAGTAGAGTAAGGTAGAGTGCTTCATTGTCATAGTACAAGTACATTGTCGTTGTTATGCATATTGATCTCTCATTGTGTTTACTAAGAGGCGTTGTTGTTTACCTTAACTCAAACTGACGTGTTAAGCACATCTCAGACTGAGGTATGTGTGAAAACATATGACTTGTCTCGAGGCCTCTCCAGTGGAGCTTCCTCACCATTTGTAAAGAGCAGAATGGACTCCGTCAGTCCGCATTGTGCCAGGCAGAATGGGCTTAGTGGAGCCTGGCAAAGAGAAGGTTTTTTTTGCACTGTGGGCTTTGGATCCGGTGCTGTCCATTCCACTGCCAGCGCTGCTCACTGCCTCCCAGCTCGTTGCTACAGCAACCGGACCAGGCCAGCATCTGAAAACAATTTGGTTCTTAATGAGAATTTACTTTGCGCAAATGGTGGGAAAATTGGGGGTGGGAGAGGGAGAGGGAGAGGAGCAGGGGGGGAAAAGGAAGGAAGGAAGGAATGAGGCGCCTGGATCTTGCATACTTGTCATGTACTTCTAAGGCATACTGAAGGAACACCCAGAGATTTATATATATATTTTTTTCGTTGCATATTTCTTTAAAATTCTGCTTAATTTATTTAATGTGAGCAGTACGAGCCCATATTAAATTATCAAAAAAATGTGGATACATTTTTACAAAAATCCCAAGTTCGTTCCCAATCCTGATAAACAGCTCACATTTTTCATCATTTACGTTGAATAATGCCACTGATTTATGAGTGCAACATTATGTAATGTTTCTGTTGATGTCCTGTGTGTGTATGAGGGGCATTGAGCTCTTCACTGGATGGGGAACAACGCCAGCTTCCACTGGGATCCCCCCTTTGTACCCGTCTCCCTTTTTCCTGGTTTTGTTTGGACCCAGTCAGCCAGTAGCAAATTGTCCCAGCAGAAAGGGCCAATCTGGTTGGACTGTGGCGAGAGAGAGGGTCCCTACAGGAAAATTAACTGTTTGTCATTGCCAGGGTCTGGTTGTACCACCTTAACATCAGCTCAGAGGACCTGGCGCCACTAGAGGACCAGAGGAGAGGTTGAGATAGGTGTGAACGGGTGGGAATTATTTGTTTTTGGACCAATAAATCAGAGCACTGCTGTGACTTTGAAATTTATCTTGGTGGGAACTAATTGGGTGAATGTCACGAAAACATGTCCGGGTCACATTTTACCGGCAAAATCAAAAATGTAGTTAAAAACAGTGATATATTATTTGTTTTATATTTGGTATTACGAAAAATATATATTTTTTATTTTTGTCATGACACTTTTTAACATTGCATGCAAGATGTAAAAAATAAGTGTAAATAATATATACCCCCCCCCCCTTTCATTTTTATATAGTTATGTATAATATTTAGTATTATTTTATTATATTAATTTTTTTCAATTATATGTATATATTCTGTAAAAAATATGAATAGACATTTTTGACCTAAAGTAAAAGTACAGATTTTAAAATTAATGTAAATAGATAATTTGGTCTAGGATTTTAAATTGTAATTTAAAAAAATTTAGACTTTTCAGTGTGAGTCTGACTGAGCACAGTTTGAGAAATTGTTGAGATTTCTTTTAAACTCTAGAGGAGACAAATATCTTAATTTTCTCTCCCTTCAATTAATGGTGTCTGGGAGAAAAAATTAAGATAGGCTATTTGCTTCTTTTAGATTCTGATAATTTGTTTAACTCTTAGTCACTGTTTTATCTCAGGACTTAAAATACCAAGTTTGTTTTCTTAACGATTAATTATTATCATGCATGACATAGTTTACCTTCTGTTGCTATAGTTATGACATGAATGTCCAGTTTACATATTAAACCAATACAAAATCCCCTTTTACTCAATCATCTCTGCATCCATACAAACAAACCCACAAACAATAAATAGCTGATAATGCCTAGATCTGTTTAAATAAACCAATAACAGGAAGAACGCCCCGTTTCCTATTCCTGTGCTCCGGGCATTAATATATTCCCCCAGCGACCACTGCCTTCTCCCACGATTCTCAGTGGGAAGTCTCTGGCTCCTTGCGTACGTCGTCGCTGTGAGGCAAACGTGTCAGGGGAATACTGAAAAATGTCTTTTTTTGAGGTCTGTTGTGTTTTCACTCCCCACCTTTTCTCCGTAATCCTCCCTCTAGGTTATACATAGCTGACAGCATGGAGCTCTGAATAGCCGCTAATAGAGGAAGAGAAAACATGTGCTTTCCACTGATCCAGAGTAGTAACGGTCCACAGTTATGAACGTCATGAAGTCATGTGACCAAGTAACACAACTCTTTGAACCTTCAAATCCTTCTGGGATGTTTTTTGTAAGAAAAATATCCATATTTAAAAATGTATAGACTGAAATAACTAGCTTCCGACAGACGGCCTACGCAAGTCGACTTGTGCCAAAAGAGTAACCCCTGACTTGATATATGACATAGGATGTAAGAGTAGAGAAATCTTTGACGCCTCTCGTGGTTCAAACAAATAGGAAATGGCAACAAACTCAAGCTCCTCTTCTTTTATATTGAAATCCTCTGACATTTCTCTAAAAAAATTCTCATTTTAGACTTCTAGTTCATGACCAGTGTTTTGTTTTGCTCTATCCTCTGCGCTTCTGTATTCGTCAATACGTCATCCGTCAGGTTTAAGGTTACTCTTTCACCGTAAATCGATGCGTACGGCCGTCTGTCAGAAGCTAGTTATTTCAGTCTATAAAGTTTTAAATATGGATATTTTTCTTACACAAACGCATTGCTTTGCTTCAGAAGGCCTTTATTAACCAACCAGGAGCCGTTTGGAGTACTTTTATGATGGATGGATGGATGAATGGATGGATGCACTTTTTTGGGCTTCAAAATCTCGACCCTAATTCACTCCCATTATAAAACTTGGAAGAGCCAGGATATTTTTTAATATAACTCAGATTATTTGTCTGAAAGAAGATAGTCATAAACACATAGGATGGCTTGAGGGTGAGTAAATCATGGGGTAATTTTCATTTTTGGGTGAACTATCCCTTTAAGAGCAAATAATCTGCATTAGGTATATAACAAATTATTTAGCCATGTATTTAAATGTTGCTTTTTTGTGCAAGCCACACAAAAAAGATGTACAAACTAAACAGTTTAATCTACATTCACAATGAAACAAATTTTGACCAAAATCAATTCAATTCCACCATGATTCTTTAACTGACATGCCCCAAACTTGGAATGCAAGCCACTCACCTTAAAAACATGGCTAAATGCTTCAATGCTATTTTTCATCAACTTCATGAAAAACTAAAACAAACTTGGAATGCTTTGTCGCGCAAGCCACTCGCCTCAAAAAACATGGCTAAATGTCGCCGGCGATAGCCTCGTGGGAAGTGTGCCGACATAAAGAGTTGTTGCATTTCAGGCGATCCGAGTTCAAGTCCCCTCTCGCAGACATTTCCCAATCCCGTCCCCTGCTTACTGTCCTATCATGATAAAGGCAAGAACACAACCAAAAAATAAATCTTAAAAATGAGACAAGCTTCAATGCTATTTTTCATCAACGTCAGTACACAAAAAAGATACTAAACAGTATCATCGACAGTCACATTATAACAAAATATGACCAAAACTGATTAGATTCTACCATAATTTTTTAACTGACATGCCCCAAACTTGGAATGCTTTGTCACGCAAGCCACTTGCCTCAAAAATATAGCTAAATGTCAGCGGCGATAGCCTTGTGGTTAGCACGCCAACATATAACGTCGTTACGCTAAAGTCGTTAAAAGTCCCATCTTGTGGACATTTCCCAATCCTTTCTCTCTCACTTTGCTTAATGTCCTATAATGATAATGCACCAAAAAATAAATCTTAAAAATAAACATGGTTAAATGATACAAGCTTTAATGCTATTTTCCATCAACATCAGTACACGAAAAAAGACAAAAACTAAGCCTCTTCATCGACAGTCACATTATTATAACTAAAACTTATTAGCTTCCACCATTATTCTTTAACTGACACACTTTCTAACTCTGAAAGTTGGGGCTTGATAAAATTCCCATTGATACATAATCGCATAAGTATTATTTTGGGAACATACGGCAGTTCAGTCATTAGAATTCGATTATAATAACATCCAATGTGTGAATGGACAAGTCCTGCTTTAATCGTACCACAGTAATTTGAGACATCAAAACTGCTGCATGTGTCAGGAATTAAATGCCTCAAGAGTAATGAGCATGCATTATTAAGGATATGCACCATGTGTAAACAATGTAAGGTCATGAACATGGCGCAATTACACTAGAGATTGTTTCGTGCGTTGGCCTGGAAAAGTCTAGAGCGACCAGGAAAGGCCTGTGGAATGCCATCCACTTCCAGTCAAGGGATGCGCTAGCCAGAGTGAGTCCCTTCCTCAGCAGCTGACCTTTGTGCTTAAAAATGCCATTGATATTAACACATCCTTCCACTGAAAACCCCAAAGTAAAAGTGAGATTTGAGAGTTCGCCCATGTTTCGGATATATCAACTCACACAACAAAGAGACTGTCAATGCAATGCCAAGTGCATACTTAGGTGGTCAGGTGCAGGAAGCTGCCTCAGCAACTGTTTGGAAAGTCCCCTGATAGTGTCCGAGCACTACTTGAAATATTCAGACGTATAGTGAAACTCCTGAGGAAATAGTGTGAACTGATTTTGGTGACAAAGGCAAACAAATCAATATACACTACTGCAAAAAACAGTATTTAGTGGCACCACATAGCAAAGCAACTGAGGGAATGTGTGTGTGTGTGTGTGTGTGAGTGTTGCACGGAGAGCTCCTCTTAGCATTCCGTGTAGTCTTCATTTCCCATGCAAAGCCCTAGTGTTCAGTCCGTGCCTCCTGAATGAGCTCCTTTTGTGCGGTAATTGGAGATCGTTCTGTGGGGCTAACAAAGAGTTGCAGGGCCTCTCTCGTCTCTCCTCTGTCCCACTCTCTATTTTCCAGCCATCTTTCTTTTTTTCCCTGTCCTCCTCATTACGCCTTGGTCTCTTATCTCTTGTGTAACGTATTGTGTAAATATAGTTCAAAGCGTCTGTTTTCTATCTTTGGATAAGGGGCCGTGTGGTAGCGAGTGGCTTTCGTCGCAATCTTAGCATTTATTGGAATCGTGTTCCATTTTTGTGGTGCGCCATTTCCCCATTTGCCTCAATCGACGGGCTTCTGCAATTTCAATTGGCTGAAGCACAATTCCACAATCCCAGCTGACTAAACACGGGGAAAAGCAGAAGAATCCGGTTCGAGTTATGCTCAAATCCGTATCCGTACCTAAGTTAATGTTTGTTTTGCAGACCTTGCGTGGACGTGAAATAGAGTCCCAGACGCTGAGGTTTTCTCTGTTGAAAATACATCATCTTTTTGGTACAGATTGGAACGCCGACCATGGAAAATCCACAAAGTGCTCTCTGAAGTACGTTAAAAATTAATAAATATGCACTTGACAGTTATTAGAACCATACTAACAAAGGGTTTACTGGATCTGTAGTTGTTGTCCCTCAAGACAAATGATGTTCATGCTACTATTGTTGTTTTTAATGTTTCGGTTTTAAATAAAGATATTTCTAGAAGTCACTGGCCACATACACTGCGACTAAACTCTTTTTCTGATTGTGACCTATTCTGAACTTTCTGTCCTGAATTCAGATTAATTTCTTAATGCCTGCTCTATTTCTCTCCACAGGTTATGACCAATAAAAATGTTAAATGTTTAGTACTCTTTTAAACTAGAGTTGCTTGTATCTCTTAACCACTTATTTGTCAATGCGGCTGTCTTGTTGTTGACATCTTTAGTATTTTGATGTTTTGTTGTCTTCTCTTCACAGGAATGTTGTTCCAGGATCAACAAAATACACTATATTTCCAAAAGTATTGGATCACCCCTCCAAATCATTGGCCACAGGTGTATAAAATCAAGCACCTAGGCATGCAGACTGTTTCTACAAACATTTGTGAAAGAATGGGTCGCTCTCAGGAGCTAATAGGTGTGCCATGATAGGTTGCCACCTGTGCAATCAAAGTCTATTTGTGAAATTTCCTCACTACTAAATATTCCACGGTCAACTGTTAGTGGTATTATAACAAAGTGGAAGCAATTGGGAACAACAGCAACTCAGCCACGAAGTGGTAGGCCACGTAAAATCACAGAGCGGGGTCAGCGCATGCTGAGGTGCAGTGCGTAGAAGTCGCCAACTTTCCGCAGAGTCAATAGCTACAGACCTCCAAACTTCATGTGGCCTTCAGATTAGCTCAAGAACAGTGCGTAGAGAGCTTCATGAAATGGGTTTCCATGGCCGAGCAGCTGCATCCAAGCCTTACATCACCAAGTGCAATGCAAAGCGCCGGATGCAGTGGTATAAAGGAATGATGACATGTTCTCTGGAGTGACGAATCACGCTTCGATGGATGAGTCTGGGTCTGGCAGTTGCCAGGAGAACGGTACTCGCCTGACTGCATTGTGCCAAGTGTAAAGTTTGGTGGAGGGGGGATTATGGTGTGGGGTTGTTTTTTCAGGGGTTGGGCTTGGCCCCTTAGTTCCAGTGAAAGGAATTCTTAATGCTTCAGCATACCAAGACATTTTGGACAATTTCATGCTCCCAACTTTGCGGGAACAGTTTGGGGATGGCCCCTTCCTGTTCCTGTTCCAGGAACTTGACTGGCCTGCACAGAGTCCTGACCTCAATAGAACACCTTTGGGATGAATTAGAGTGGAGGCTGCGAGCCAGGCCTTCTTGTCCAACATCAGTGCCTGACCTCACAAATGCGCTTCTAGAGTGGTCAAAAATTCCCATAAACACACTCCTAAACCTTGTGAAATCCTTCCCAGAAGAGTTGAAGCTGTTATAGTAGCAAAAGGTGGACCAACTCCATATTAAACCCTACGGATTAAGTTAAAGTTCATGTGCATGTAAAGGTAGGCGTTACAAAACTTTTGGCAATATAGTGTATGTTGACCCAGGAACACATCTAACTCAGCAAAATCAGGATGTGTGCGTGTACTAGTTTGATGACAAAATTTACGTCATTTGTCTATATGTGTACCCTAGTATCCGTGCAACAACTAAAGTATACTTTACGCTTTATATCAGTGCAATGTGAACAGAGCCAAACTGAATAAATAGATTATATAAAATACCAGTGCAGGGTAGTAACTGATTACATGTAATCTGGATTACGTAATCAGATTCCAAAAATGATGTACTTGTAATTAGATTATATTACGTTGTAAAATACTTGTAATCAGACTACATTACTTTTTTATTGATTACATGATTACATTTATTTCTCACAATGGCAGTAAATTTGGAATCAGTAACTGACTACAATTTAATAATCTACTCAGCACTGTAGGCTACATATATGATGCAAAGTTTTGGAGTGACAATCGCATTTAAATGCGGGAGTAAATCTTGCAAAGCTTGAAAAATGCTACTGTCTAAACAAGAAACGTAGATGCTAACAGTTTAACCCATATTTGTTTTTGTTTATTTTTTTTTACCAAACTAATGATGACAACAAGAGATATATTATCATCCAGCAATGCTTGGATTTTAGCTGGTGGGATTAGCTAACAGTTGCTAGATGCTAACTTGGTCATAAATATCTATTACCCACTTGTTGAACTGTTAGTATCCATATTTCTAGCTTGCAGCCATGAGACTCTGAAAATTTTTCTATGACATGTGTTTGGGAGTTTCATTATGTATGTGGCAATTGTCTCACCCGCCAGTTTCGATATGATTCCCTCCATCATGATCCTAAATCATTAACCCACAGTATCACATCTCAATCCCTCTTCACAGTGACTCATTCCAGTGAGTCATTCCAGAATCATGAAGAAAAAAGCCACGGATGAAGCTGTTACATAGTACAGGCCATTATCTGCGGCATGTAAAAGGGCCACCTGTGGTCATACGGCTCAAGTTCAGCCAAGTTTTTGATCAACCTCCATAAACTGTATCCATATGGATGTAGATAGTATCACAGCGTCATTTAGGGACATTTCAGCTCGTAGTAGCGCAACAGATAAGAGTGTCTGCTACTGTCAGATGTTATCATCAAACCATCCCAGGAATGTCACTTCCACTTATATAACGCATCATTTACATGCAATTGTTCACCAACAGCTGCCAAATAATCGTAGGCCATTGTGTTAAAAAGATTTTCAGTTTCACAGTGTTTTGTTCTTGTTTATATACATTGTGCACATTGTGTGTTTTTGTTTGTTTGTTTGTTTGTTTGTGTGGGGTGGTAAGAGAATGAGATGTCCTAAATGACAGAGTTTCCTGAATTCTGGACAATCTGTTCAAAGGAAATTGAAGAAAAGTGCATTGTAAATAAACATTGCAGCATGTTTCACTGACATTGTATGCTGTCCCAAGTAAAGCAAAGTTTCCTGTTACTTTGAGTTTCATAGTGTTCCTGCAGACATTTACACAAACTAACTTTTTTCCCTGAAGAAAATGTGAGAGGTGTTTGCCCATGCAGTACACTTTGTTACAATGCTAGATTGTTCTGTGTGGTTGCTTTGGCGTTGCTAAGGTGTTTTAAGTGGTTGCTAAGATGCTACATGGTTGCCAAGATGTTCTTGGCATTGTTGTTTCTTAGGTCTCTAAGTGATTGCTATGGATTGCTAGGTGGTTGCTATGGCATAGTTAGGTGGTTGCGTAATGATTGTAATGACAACTTGATAAGGTGTTCTATTAGGGTTGCAATGTGGTGTTGCTAGGTGGTTGCTAAGGTGTTCTGAGTGGTTACTATGGTATTGCTATGTGGATGCTAAGATGTTCTAAGGGGTTGTAATGTTGTTTCTTAGGTTTATAAGTGATGACTATGGAGGTGGTTGCTATGGCATAGCTAGGTGTTTGCTGAAGTGTTCTGAGTGGTTGGTATGGCGTAGCTAGGTGGTTGATAAGGTGTTTTGATTGGTTAGTATGTTATTGCTATGTGGATGCTGAGATGTTCTAAGGGTTTGCAATGTTGTTGCTTAGGCTTCTGAGTGGTTGCTATGACATTGCAAAGGTGATATTTTAGGGTTGCAATGTGGTTGCTGTGTTGTTGTGCTAGGTGGTTGCTAAGATCTACTAAGTGGTTACTATGCTATTGCTATGTGGATGTTAAGATGTTCTAAGGGTTTGCAATGTAGTTGCTTAGGCTTTTGAGTGGTTGCTATGACATTGCTAAGGTGATCTTTTAGGGTTGCAATGTGGTTGCTGTGGTGTTGCTAGGGGGTTGCTAAGATGTACTAAGGGGTTGCAATGTTGTTTCTTAGGTTTATAGTGATTGCTGTGGAGGTGGTTGCCAAAACGTTGCTAGGTGTTTTCTTGGGTGTTCTGGGTGAATGCTTACCTGCAAAAAAAGCCCACCCCAAAGTCCTGCCTTCAATATAAGGGATTTTTTCTCCTGTTTTTTGTAGTAGTTGTCAAGTAATAATGATACATGACTTATCATAGACAACTAATAAAACAAAGGAAGAAAGTCATAAATGGAGAAGGAAATAATGCAGAAATGCATGTGTACACATCAATAGTATAGCTGTGCTATCAGTCAAGCTAATTTTAAACAACATCCTCTTCTTTGAGGTCTGAACAGGAAAACCAAAAGCCATCTGAAAACAATACATAAACCTTAACACACTCTTTCTCTCTCTCTATATATATATAGTGGTGTTTGTGTATAATGCCTTATGTCTTTATGTTCTAATGACAGATTGGCCCACTTGTATGTATAAAAACTCAGAGTGACCTTTGACCCTGTCTCTGGAGCTGTGTCTGGAAACGGCTGCAGTGTTACTGTAATAGGAGCGCACATTGTGGTCTGGGATCCTGACCACTAACCCCTGCCTTTCCCAAACATAAACACACGAATCACTGATGTGCTGATGTCTGCAGCCAACAGTGGATAAGAGGCAATGGAAATGACGCACACAAACAATTACAAATTACATAGAAGACCTTCTATATAAAATTTAGTTTTTTTATGCGATAGCTTACTATGCACTTAAAGGGGCAGTTCACCCAAAAATGTAAATTAATTAATTCAGGCTCATGTCGCTCTGAACCTCTGTGACTTAGACATGCACAAAAACCTGCACGTCTCCACAGATTAAACTCCTCAGTGTTTGTTATGAACACTTTCAGATGCATCTCGACTAGATAGTGTTCACCTCAACCTGATGACCGATAGCACACAGACGCAAAGGGTTTAATATTTAATAAACCCATTTAAATTTTAAAAAGTTCATACATTTTCTATTAGTTTATGGTTGATGTCATCTTTAAAGATGCTGCTGTGCTGACTAAGAAACCATGAAATAGAAATAGATCTTCTATATAATGTGTAACTGCCTATTTGATAGTGTATGTGCGTGTATTGCTTTGTATTATTTTAATCTCTCAGTGGATATGTCTCTGAGCACTGGACGTACATAGATTTAGCCACAACTATGGATTAGTTTGTTGAATCAACAGCATCTAAGGAAAAGGCTGGGTTGTTTTAACCCATGTTTGGGTCAAATATGGACAAACTCAACAGTTGGGTTAAACATTGTATTAAAAAATTTAAACCAATGGTTGGGTTTGTCCATATTTGACCCAAACAAGGGCTGAAACAACCCAGCATTTTTGCAGAAGAGCAAACTAAACTGAATTAATGGTATCTTTTATGGTATCTTAAATGAGTTTAGCTTTACAGATATTACATTTTAATGCAAAGGAAAGCTAGCAGTTGGTTACAAGTGATTCAGTCATGCCGCATTGCACCGAACTATGCATTGATCTTTATCTGATGCACACACACAAAAAAAAACACTCTGTCTGCCCTCATGGTCCCATAATTTTGCAGTCTTTACTATTTAGGCCCTTTAGCCCAGTCAAATATTAGGGTGAATTCAGATTGAATGGGACACTTTTTCTCAATGGCAAAAAGTTTCCCAATCAACCTGAATTCACCGTATATTATATTATATTATATACAACAGTTCTTTCTGGTTCTCGGATCTGATTGGCTGAGAGGCTTTTCCAGTTCCATTCACTATATTAAAAAAAAAAAATACTACTGTTGTTGTGTCACGGTATGTAGTTTTAAGAGTTTTTTAGTTATTTAGACTTCAAATATGTGACTCATATATAAACATGGCGCCTATTTTACAATTTGTTTAGACGCTTTCGCAGATGCGAGTTCCAGGCCGTCAGTGGCCGTTCAGCGCTCATGCACCCACTGAGAACCGCTTCATCTCGGCCAGTCCTTCTGGAAATTGCCGCTGGCACTTATGATAGTGGTTAAACATGAGATCATTAATTTGGGGTATATCCAACAGGCAATCTTTGGGTTAAGGGGAAAATTATGTTTCATAAATTTTATATTTAGGCTATATTTAACTTAAATCCGTTTGAATGAATTGTTTGCTTGTGTTGATTTCCTGTTGTCTTTTATAATGGCTATTGTTAATTTAAATATTGTTGTTCAGTAAATATTATTTTATATAAATAATATGCCATATTTGTTATTGAGAAATGGTCCGTTAGTAATAGTGAAATGGACTTCGGTGAAAGTTACATTATTACGCCGTTAGATGGCAAGACTGTCTTTATGAGTGAATCAGAACAAGGAAGTTGTTTTAGCACTGTCAAAGGACAAAGACAAAGATATTGCTTTCTTCAGCCGACATTCAAATAGATTTTTTATATGGATATAATATTATGGACACCTTAAGAATGCTATAGATGCAGGTAATACCCTACACTCGCTTAGTCAATCTCTCTCTCATAATACCATAATACTACTCTACATAATAATACGCTGCAATGAAGCGACTCAACATTCTTTCGTTACTAGTTATAAAGTGACATTTTAGAATAAGTAACAGAGGCTTGGTCACAACTGTTAAACTGTCGACTTGAGATTTGAATCCGTGGCGTATACACACATATATGTATATGTATATAGAGAGAGAATAAAATATGTATTAATTATATGATTTTAGCACAGATTTTTAGACTGCAGTATGATAGGCCTTTGCATATATTGCTGAATGCTTTGTTGCAATGCAAGCTTTTTGGTTCTTAATATATGACTTTATGACACTGGACAGTGTTTAGATTGTCTGTAAACTTCTCTTAAAGATGTCTAAAGTTGTTTTGTCAGCATGTAATAATTCACACCTTCTGTCAACCAAGTCTGTCATCTGTTTGCCAAAGTCTTGCACACCAGAGGGCAGAACCAGGTCACCACCACATTTTACCAACCCAAACAAAACCCTTCTGCTTCATCCATCCGTTTACAATACATGTTAGTTCATCAGTTATTTTACACCCTCAACATCTGGTCATTAGTGCTTTCCGTTGTCGTAAAACAGAATTGAATTTTAATGACCAATGAGATGCTTTAATTATCACATGTTTACATATCTGCTTCACTGACCACGCCCCTCTCTCGCTTTATTGTTTGTTTGTCTGAAAGATTTCCTCCGTTGATATGCTTGATTATACCGGCACATTCACACGCAAACTCCAGACGAACACAAGGAAACACACACAAATTTAAGCATAATTCTGTTCACGTTCTACTATAGTAGCACAGCAGCTTCCGTATTCCTGGTTTGTTTTAGTAGAATTATCACAATTTCCCTTCTCACTTCAATTGCTCTTATGCCAGCATCAGAAGAGCAGCAGCGGCATAAACGGGGGAATTCCGTCTTGGATACAAACATTCTGCTCCTGGGTTTTCCATTACATTCTTCCAAAGAATTCCCATGTACCTGATGCACTTTTGCTTCTCTCTGTTTTCACCTCTTTCTTTGATTAACAGTGTTATGTATCCTGTGGAAAGCTGCGTGGCTGTTTTCAGTTCTGTAGGCCTATGTTTACGCAGACCCTTTTTAATGTGGTATGCAGTAAAAAGAGACAAATAAATGATAAAATCTCTTCCGCAAACATTAATGACCAGACTTGCATCCCTTGATTGTTTCCCTTTTCACTATATTTCATAGTTTGGGAGGGAAAAACTATTTTTTATTGGCCCTCTCTGATTACACAAAGGTTAATTACAGTTGCCTTCATATGTTACAGTAAATATTAATATTTATTTATATTATATATTAGCTATATTAATAATATACATATATATTTTTTTGCCAGTCTCAGTGTTTTAGTGTATATTTAGTCTCAACACATTTATTTTTATATTTGTCCCTTAATATATATACACTCACCTAAAGGATTATTGGGAACACCTGTTCAATTTCTCATTAATGCAATTATCTAATCAACCAATCACATGGCAGTTGCTTCAATGCATTTAGGGGTGTGGTCCTGGTCAAGACAATCTCCTGAACTCCAAACTGAATGTCAGAATGGGAAAGAAAGGTGATTTAAGCAATTTTGAGCGTGGCATGGTTGTTGGTGCCAGACGGGCCGGTCTGAGTATTTCACAATCTGCTCAGTTACTAGGATTTTCACGCACAACCATTTCTAGAGTTTACAAAGAATGGTGTGAAAAGGGAAAAACATCCAGTATGCGGCAGTCCTGTGGGCGAAAATGCCTTGTTGATGCTAGAGGTCAGAGGAGAATGGGCCGACTGATTCAAGCTGATAGAAGAGCAACTTTGACTGAAATAGCCACTCGTTACAACCGAGGTATGCAGCAAAGCATTTGTGAAGCCACAACACGCACAACCTTGAGGCGGATGGGCTACAACAGCAGAAGACCCCACCAGGTACCACTCATCTCCACTACAAATAGGAAAAAGAGGCTACAATTTGCACGAACTCACCAAAATTGGACAGTTGAAGACTGGAAAAATGTTGCCTGGTCTGATGAGTCTCGATTTCTGTTGAGACATTCAGATGGTAGAGTCAGAATTTGGCGTAAACAGAATGAGAACATGGATCCATCATGCCTTGTTACCACTTTGCAGGCTGGTGGTGGTGGTGTAATGGTGTGGGGGATGTTTTCTTGGCACACTTTAGGCCCCTTAGTGCCAATTGGGCATCGTTTAAATGCCTAGGCCTACCTGAGCATTGTTTCTGACCATGTCCATCCCTTTATGACCACCATGTACCCATCCTCTGATGGCTACTTCCAGCAGGATAATGCACCATGTCACAAAGCTCGAATCATTTCAAATTGGTTTCTTGAACATGACAATGAGTTCACTGTACTAAAATGGCCCCCACAGTCACCAGATCTCAACCCAATAGAGCATCTTTGGGATGTGGTGGAACGGGAGCTTCGTGCCCTGGATGTGCATCCCACAAATCTCCATCAACTGCAAGATGCTATCCTATCAATATGGGCCAACATTTCTAAAGAATGCTTTTAGCACCTTGTTGAATCAATGCCACGTAGAATTAAGGCAGTTCTGAAGGCGAAAGGGGGTCAAACACAGTATTAGTATGGTGTTCCTAATAATCCTTTAGGTGAGTGTATATATATATATATAGTGTGTGTAATGTATTATTTTAAATGCTGCTATTTTGCAGGTCTCTCAAAAATATTTTAAGAGGGAGTAGTCTGATTAATTAATACATTTTTTATATTATTTATTTATGTGTATTTCTTTTTTTTTAAACATATTTTATACATAAAGGTTTAACAGTACACATCAATACAGTATTTTTATCTGTTTATTTTAATTAATGAATAAATTAATGAATATTTTTTTTATATTTTATATCAAGTTATATACCAATAAAATAGTTTATTTATTTATATTTTATATACAACAGTTTATTAATAGTTGTATTCTAATAGTTATTTATGTATTTATTCATTTATTTATTTTAGTGCTGCCAAATCGATGAATCGCATCTAGCATAAAAGTTATGTGTGTATATATGTAGTTATGTGTGTACAGTATATATATATATATATATATATATATATATATATATATATATATATATATATATACAAACTTTTATGTTAGACACGATTAATCAAGATTAATTGATTTTACAGCATTTATTTATTTTGTGTATAAGTATTTTTTTATTATTATTTTTTATATATATAAAGGTTTAATATATACCAAAAATATAATATAATATAATATATATAAAATATAAAATACCTATTTTATTTTATATAAAGGTTTAAAAATAGTAGTATAGCAACCATTGGTCATCATGAGTCAGTGAACCAGTGAATGAACCAGTGAATCAGTCTCTGTGTGACATAATCATCTGTTCTTTTGTAGGTGTGCTTCTGTAAGGACAAAATGACATCAGAGGATGAAGAGGAAGATTCACTTCACCATCATTACTCACAGCCTCTCTCTCTATCTTACTTTCTCAACACTCTCCTTTGTGTCCTCTCGTCTTTAATGGTGGAAAAAAGAAGGAAAAGTTTTTTTTCCAGAAATGCCTCTGAGGGAGGCCTCCAGGAAATGACCATTTAGAGGCATAAACCATAGTTAAGCCATTTTTCGAGGGCCGTGCAGCTGAGGGGAACTATCTATAGATGACTTCAGAGTCACGATACACGTCATATCCCACTGTCCTTCAGAGCTAGTGGCAACAAGACACTTCTTGTCCGACACATCCCACAAACCATGATTCCGATTCTCAGGAAAGGCATGAACATTTTTGCATCATGATTAATTGAAATGCATTGTACTATAGCAGTTTTGCTTTGCATCTGCAGGCTATCGCTCGTACCCGCGCGGGCAGCTCATTAGTAAATTACAGGCTCCGGATTTGAGCAAACGGGGTGGGAGTCTCCTCCCTGTGGGTGTGCTTTTGCTCGCTCCAATTCAGCAAAATCCCATTTCCATTCTCTTAGCACGCTTGGTTAGATCCCTTAATATGCCGCCCACCCTCAGTTTACCCCTAAAGGAGCCTCGCTCAGAGTGCCCCATCACTAACAGTCCACTGGTAACCAAACAGGAATACATATCTTGAACTTCATTCCATGCCTTTCCACATCTTCCCTTTTTTGTCTTTCCCTCATTTTGTTTCCTACCCCCTTGAGAGTATGAGCTTTATTAATAGAACTAGTGGCTTTTGGGTCCCACAGCTGCTGGAAGAGTAACCCGGACTAGAAAAATTAGCAAGAAATTACTGTGAAAATCGGGGTATAAAGTTGAGCCTTAGTTAAGATAAGTCTAAAAAGCAGTGTTTCTGCAAAGTCAAAAGTGCACGATAAATAAAGTTGTCTCCCAAAAGTAAGAAAAGACTGAACCACCTATACACCGATCAGGCATAACATTATGACCATAGAGATTCCGAATATTGTGTTGGTCCCCTTTTTGCTGCCAAAACAGCCCTGACCCGTCAAGGCATGGACTCCACTAGACCCCTGAAGGTGGGCTGTGGTATCTGGCACCAAGATGTTAGCAGCAGATCCTTTAAGTCCTGTAAGTTGCAAGGTGGGGCCTCGATGGATCGGACTTGTTTGTTCAGCACATCCCACAGATGCTCGATTGGATTGAGATCTGGGGAATTTGGAGGCCAAGTCAACACCTCAAACTCGTTGTTGTGCTCCTCAAACCATTCATGAACCATTTTTGCTTTGTGGCAGGGCGCATTATCCTGCTGAAAGAGGCCACAGCCACGAGGGAATACTGTTTCCATGAAAGGGTGTACATGGTCTGCAACAATGCTTAGGTAGGTGGTACGTGTCAAAGTAACATCCACATGGATGGCAGGACCCAATGTTTCCCAGCAGAACATTGCCCAAAGCATCACACTACCTCCGCCGGCTTGCCTTCTTCCCATAGTGCATCCTGGTGTCATGTGTTCCCCAGGTAAGCGACGCACAAGCACCCGGCCATCCACGTGGTGTAAAAGAAAACGTGATTTATCAGACCAGGCCACCTTCTTCCATTGCTCCGTGGTCCAGTTCTGATGCTCACGTGCCCACTGTTGGCACTTTCGGCGGTGGACAGGGGTCAGCATGGGCACCCTGACTGGTCTGTGGCTATGCAGCCCCATACGCAACAAACTGCGATGCACTGTGTATTCTGACACCTTTCTATCAGAACCAGCATTAACTTCTTGAGCAATTTGAGCTACAGTAGCTCATCTGTTTGATCTGAACACACGGGCCAGTCTTCGCTCCCCACATGCATCAATGAGCCTTGGCCACCCATGACCCTGTCGCCGGTTCACCACTGTTCCTTCCTTGGACCACTTTTGATAGATACTGACCACTGCAGACCGGGAACACCCCACAAGAGCTGCAGTTTTGGAGATGCTCTAACCCAGTCATCTAGCCATCACAATTTGGCCCTTGTCAAATCCTTACACTTGCCCATTTTTCCTGCTTCTAGCACATCAACTTTGAGGACAAAATGTCCACTTGCTGCCTAATATATCCCACCCACTTACAGGTGCCGTGATGAAGAGATAATCAGTGTTATTCACTTCACCTGTCATAATGTTATGCCTGATCGGTGTATGAGTCATTTGAAATTTTAATCACACTGCGTGACAGTTCTTGTCAAAAGACATTTGCGTAATGCCCGCCTATGTTGTACGTTGTCCGCCGCGAACAACTTGTCCTGCCTTCAAACACGTCATTTTACTGACGACTGCTTCTCAAATCTCAGAGATCAACGCGGGATTCGCAAAAGGCTTGCTCTGGCCAATCAGAGCAGAGTAGCTCGCGAAAAGATGGGATTTAGAGAGACTGATTCATCCGTCGAGTCGTTTGAGATTGAGAATCATTAAACAGTGTGGTGATGATGTGCAATGTAGGCTATATTATGAGAAAATGAAACTTTTTTTTTTATTTTGATGCATGTAAACCTGTTGTAGAAGACCTCCAAAACAAAATTAGGAGCCTTTAAAATAGCATAATGGTGCACTTTATTATTTAGACCACTTCTATTATTGATAGTTATCAATATGTGAGAGTTTCAAAAACAAAAAGTGTTTATGAAAAACATACCCTACTTGCCTACCCTACCATAGACCCTTTTCACAGACTATGATGACGTGTTTTAACGGTCATCAATATCGTAAATCCTGCAAAGTTTTCTGTATTTAAATTTTTTTTTAAATGTACATTTATAACACTAAACTTGTATTATATTACTTGTATTATATTGCATCAAATTACAAAAAACAAGTTACCGCTGCTGTGAGGGTGTTTCTAATACAGCGTCTATGGGAGTGATGGTAAAAGTCAGGGGCGTTTCTAGGATTTTCATTTTAGGGGGGCTCAGCCCCCAGTGAGGGTATGAAATAAATGGTAACACTTTAGTTTAGGGTCCAATTCTCACTACTAACTAGTAGTTTTTATCATGATTATTATTAGGATATTGGCTGTTTATTATTAGGCTACTTATAAAGGAAAATATTAATGCCGTATTCTGCATGACCATATTGTACATCCCTTAATCATACCCAGGAATTTAGGTAGGGTTTTATAATCAGTGAGATCCCAAATGTAGGTAGGGGGGTTCGGCGGCATGCTCCCCCGAGAAAATGTTGATTTCTATGATCTACATATGTGCATTTTAAGATGTTCTGAAGGCCAAAAAATTTGATAACAATATAGCTTGAAAACCATGTCTGTGGGGCAGTAGATTATTTGTCTTTCTTCTTATCCCCACATCTCTTTTTTTCTCTTTGTTTTTAACTGATATTTATAAGTTTTATGAATCATTTCGTAGACATGTTAATTTATTGAAGGCTACCATAAAAAGGTAGGTTTTTAAAATTAATTCACAATATGCACACATTCATTACTAATCTTATGCCCAATACAGGCTGAAAAAAGCTGAGCTTTTTTAATTTAATGAAGGCTACAAATGGTCTTATGCCTAATCTGATGAAAACGGCTTTGTTAATATTTCTTGTTCGTTAATTAGGCTACATTATTAATCACATTAGATAGGCCTATTTTCAATTCAAAATGGCGAAATTAGACAAAAGTTTAATTTGGCTGAATATTTTCTGACTTGAAGCAGCTGTCAAATATGAAATGTTTAGTTTAGCTACTTACATATCCCTCACTTGACGTCGAGTCGCGCTGCTAAAATTCGCCTCAGCCTCATCAGATTCTGTGTGAACATAAAGCCCGCCTACTCTGATTTGATTGGTTTTCTCAAATATTTTGACATTGACGAGCGGTGACCGACCAATGAGGCTTAGATGAACACACACACACACCTGACGTGCGCTCTGCTCGGCGCCGCTGCGGATTGAAGAACGCGCTGATTAAAAGACAGGACGAAGCCGAAGCCTCCCGCCAGTTTCATATGTTTTAAAGGGGAGTTAATCACATATTTTTAAAAAAGGGCCTAGTGACGCCCATGGTAAAAATGAACATCTTTCTTTCTTTTCACTGCCGTTATCAATCTCGCTCTATTTTTTCCCTCTTTTTGAAAGTTGTGAAATCACTATTGTGAAGTTTTTATTTTGCTATTTGAGCAAATGGGGACACAAAAAATATATTTAATGTATACTCTCATTCACAACTATAAAAATTAACCCAACTATGACGACTTCCGCTCTGAGAAACCCGGAAATGTGAAAAGGGTCTATTAAGTGTAATTAATACATTTAAAAAAAAAAGGTGGAATGGTTTTGTATTTACTTAAAGGTGGACAGAATCGAGTTTGGTTTGAAGCATTGCCGCTCTCTGAAACGAGCAGTCTAATCAGTTTATATCATTGCCAATGTGCATCACTATCGATGACTGACGGATGTACATCTAGGCTGGCCTACATTTATTTGGTTTGAATTGTGGTTTTTCCTACAGTACATGCAACATCAGACTAGGCTATATGAAGAACACAAACTAAAGTTTAATGGAGTCAGTTACGTTTCTTTGTTTGCAAACATTCCCCACAGGAACCCTCCCGCGTGCCTCGTACAAATAAACGACTTGTTCTCTTTGTATGTCAGACCTCCTCTGTGCGATGTAAATGCAATGTTGATGTCTGTATAGATGATTTATACTCCTTTCATACACAGCATATGTGTTTTGCTTCAAGTTGAAGCGTTGATGATTGGATACACAAGCGCTTTGTGTCAAGTGCGTTCTTTCATATTATAATAAGCCATTCCTCTTCAAACAAATGTCAAAAATATGTAAATTATCTTGTATTATCTGTTTAAAGTGTATGGCCTATCTGTATAATGTCCAGGCGTTTAATTAATGAAACACGCATTTATCAAAACAACCCCGGTGTATTAATGAACTTGACGTTGTGTTTGTGTACCAACGTCTTAATGGCTAGAAATGTCTAGGCTAATGAAAAGCTTTTTCTCGTGTTTAAATGGATTGAGTATTCAATAGACATATATAGCTACACATTTTTAATTCTACAGTTCATTTAACATTAATGCTTTGGTTTCAGTACGGCAGTCAGATTTATAGGACCAGCCAGACTTCAAAATGGGTTTATGTCCATTGGGATAAAAAATATTATTACTGTTTAATGGGACACCAGGTGGTGGGTGGTTCTTCCAAAATTTAGCCATTTCGAAATGTATTTACCTTCTGAACACTTTTTGATGCTCAGCTTTTCCCAAGCAAAAAGGCAAAGTTGTAGGTCATGGGTTTGATTACTGGGGAACACACGTACAAGTGTTTCAATTTATAATTTTCCATATTTTATACTAAATGTTTACCTGGATAAAAGTGACACTGAAGCTATAATTACCATTACTACATTGTGATTATAGTTTACATTATACAAACATAGCACAAATTCTCATGGTCAGTTTATGGGAAGGTTGCATATGGAATTTTTAGAAGCATGTAGTTACTCCAGTGTAAAGTTTACTTTTGGATATTCCCGGGATGTGAACCTGGTTCCAGATGTTCCACCTGGTATATGGCACTAGCCACATGATTATATGATGGGACTGGGCCAGGCTTTTGTGTTGAGGTTGTAGTGCTGGATTATACCAAAGGAACCAAGTGTAGGAAACAGGATTGGAAAATAAGAGCCAGTCTTTCAACAGGACAGTCATTACTGCTGTGAGTAATGGTTTAGTCATCTACTTGCATCCTGGAACATGTATCCTTTAATGTGCAACACTCAAGAATTCAGTCTCATATGGTTATTATAATGGAAACAGTGTTGCATCTTTTTGTGTACAAATGGACTTGAAGATACAGTCTTCTTTGACTTATGGCTTCAGTGTAATATTGGATTAGGGTAAGAGGAGATCGCTATAGCTGTAACAAGCACGTCTGTGACTAAAGGAAAGCGTTAGCGTCTCGGCAGGGAGGCTTAGGTCATTATCTGAGCAGTCAATCTGTAGGAGGAAATTAGACAATTGCTTGAGAAATGGGTGTTTGTGTGATTTAAAATAATGAGATTTCAACTCTTTTAGCTTTCAGTGGTTATGGGGCTGTTAAGACATAAAACATAAAACTTTATATACAACTGTTATATATATATATATATATATATATATATATATATATATATATATATAATAGGCCTATATAAAATGCAATTTTTATATTTATTTGTTTAGAATTATTTATATAGGCTATATATATTATGTATTTTCATATATTATATATTTAAATGAACAATTTAATGTTTTAATTAAAAAAGTGTCATATGTATGTTATGACATATAAACTTATACATCTATATACTTGTATAATATATAGTATTATATTGTTTTAGTGTTGTCAAATCGATTAATCGTGATTGATCACAAGGTTTGTGTTTACATAATATATGTGTGTAGTGTAATTATTATGTATATATTAATACACACATGCATGTAAAGAATTTTCTTTATATTTATATATAAAATATTTATATTTATATAAATTATATAAATTTACATACAGTATATATTTTGCATCCTGCAAAATTTCATATACATTTCATGTATATTTTTATATTTTAATTATATAATACAGTATTATATAAATGTTGAATTTTAACACAATATATAGTAAATTAATTTATAAAGAGTCTTATGAGAGTTGCATTAATTTATAATATATATATATATATATATATATATATATATATATATATATATATATATATATATATATATATATATATATACACTTTTAATTATATGATACAGTACTTTAGTATTCATTTATAAATACTGTTTATATGAATTTAATTGATATGTAATTTGTATACATTTAATTATAAAATGTATACAATTAAATATATTAAATAAATTCATATATAACAATAAAATAATTTAATGCAATTGCTATATATGAGAATTGCAGAATTGATTTTAATTACATTTGTATAATACAGTATTGTTATACAATTAATCGCATCTAATCTAAGGGGAAAAAAAGACTGGATTTAAAATTGACAGGATTAGCAATGTCCTCAAATGACAGCATGAAACTTTAATCAAAGTTGGATATGTCCTCGTGTGACAAACAGGTTTTGAGATTAAGCGATGTTAGAGACTAACCCTGGAGAAATGGCATCATTGACGTGCCTACAGAAGAGCAGCATCCCGTCCAGTTACGTTTCCTCAACTTCCTTCCAGCAGCACGGCCCTGAGAACTTGCACTGAGTCAGACAGCTGCTGATAGACTGGAAGTGTGGCGGAATATCGATTGGAGCGGAGCAAGAGGTAGTTGTGATAGATGAGTCATTGGAAAGGAGATGGTGACAATATATATTAGGTGTGTTTATTGTGGCAGGTTTTTGGCATTCTCATGAGGATAATATTTCTGAATGTTAAAATAGTGTTAATAGTGTTTTAATTATAGGCATTTGGTAAACCAAGCAATCACTATTGCAATTGCTTGGTTAGAGGTTTGTTAAAATCACTTAAGTATTAAACTTGTGTAGGCCTACCTTGAATCCCGCAAAATAAAGAGAAAAGGCATGGATTTACTTTTCTAAGCAATTGGATTAACAATTTTTAGACATAAACCAGACTAAATTATGCCTGCTCTGACCCACCTAAGCCCCTTGTATAAAAATATGCTGTTAAAATTGCTGTGTAAATGGATGTATGCCATCTTTGAGCAGCATTAAACTCTGTGTAAAGACAAATAACTGCCACTTCAGAAGCGCCAACTTTGCAGTGTAAATTTGCCGTTAGACCAGTAAACAGTCACCTAGCAACCATACAGAAAACCCTAGAAACACCCTAGCACACCTTAGCAATAGCAAAACAATGTGGCAAGAACCATAGACATGTATACATAGATGACACATTCAACCATTACAGACACATTGGCATGGCCGCCATCTTGGAACGGTCAGCGTGTCGCCACTCACAGTAAGAATCAGTGATGCCACAACATTGCACAGCTTCAGGTTGTGAAACCGCTGAGATTTAAATTCAGGAAGAAATTAGATAACCTTTCACAGGTGAAAATGTGTTGGTTTGTGTTTTTATATGTATTAAAGGTGTACTATGTAAAAAAATTTTAATAAAATATACAAAAACCACTAGGCCAGTGTTATATATTTTGTTCACTTGAGTACTTACAATATCCCAAATGTTTCCAACTATTTGTAAATCGTGAGAAAATTGCTATTTTAACCAAGGAACCGGGACATGTGAGGGTGTCGCCTGTCAATTGCGTCATATCTGCGGTACCCTCGGTTTCCGGTTTTATTTAGCAGAAACGCTTAACCGGAAAAGCGGAAATGGCGCCGGCGACTGTGGCATAATAAAAGTCCCGCTGCTCGCGAGGCGTGTCTTGCGTTCATCTTTTTAACAATCGCTCCAGCGGCCTTGCTCAGCTCCCACAACACTCAGTCCTGCTCTGCTTCATACTACAGTAATGTTAATAATCACATCCATGAACATGATTTCTATCCCGATTCTTTTCCACCGGCTGTGAGGTGAAGACCACATGTCCCAAGATTCTGCGCTCAAACTTGGCGTCATCAAACTACGCCTTTGTTTTGAATAGGCGACCTCTAGCGGGCGGAAAAGTTACATAGTGCATCTTTAATTTAATATTACAGGTTTTTACCTTGGTACTTTTTAATGTTTTTACTTTTACTATGGTAACTTTTTAATGTTGTGTAGCTAACACCTTCATCTTGTTGTAGTCTATTGTGTTAATTTAGCAAAAATCATCTGCTGATGTCTATAGAGTGCAACAGTCATTTCCGGAAGTTTTTTCCATTCTTTTTCTCCTTAGAGAAATTGATTTTTAAGGATAAGTTAAACCTTTAAAGACAGCCCTATTGTGTGCTACGAGGTTGTTAAACGATGCTATTTGCTTCTGTTAAAGGCGAAGTCGTTAAGGACTTAGTCTTGTACCTTTGTCTTTTTATCAGATTTTTGATAACTTTTTTTTGCTTCAAACCAAAGTTTCATGGCTTATACTTTTAAAAAATCCCTATGGAAAAAATTAATGGAAAAAATACTTCCGGAACCAGCCAAGGACACTAAGGGAACGGGCACTAATGCACTCTATTATAACTAATATTGTGTTGGTCCCGCTACTGCTGCCAAAACAGCCCCGACCCGTCGAGGTATGGACTCCACTAGACCCCTGAAGGTGTGCTGTTAGCAGCAGATCCTTTAAGTCCTGTAAGTTGCGAGGTGAGGCCTCCATGGATCAGACTTGTTTGTTCAGCACATATGTTTGTTCGATTGGATTGAGATCTGGGGAATTTGGAGGCCAAGTCAACACCTCAAACTCGTGCTCCTCAAACCATTCCTGAACCATTTTTGCTTTGTGGCAGGGTGCATTATCCTGCTGAAAGAGGCCACAGCCACCAGGGAATACCATTTCCATAAAAGGGTGTACATGATCTGCAACAATGCTTAGGTAGGTGGTACGTGTCAAAGTAACATCCACATGGATGGCCTTCTTCCCATAGTGCATCCTGGTGCCATGTATTCCCCAGGTAAGCGTTGCACATGCACCCGGTCATCCACGTGATGTAAAAGAAAACATGATTCATCAGACCAGGCCACCTTCTTCCGCTGGTGGACAGGGGTCAGCATGGGCACCCTGACTGGTCTGCGGCTATGCAGCTCCATACGCAACAAAATGCAATGCACTGTGTATTCTGACACCTTTCTATCAGAACCAGCATTAACTTCTTGACCAATTTGAGCTACAGTAGCTCGTCTGTTTGATCGGAACACACAGGCCAGTCTTCGCTCCCCACGTGCATCAATGAGCCTTGGCCACCCATGACCTTGTTGTCAGTTGACCACTGTTCCTTCCTTGGACCACTTTTGATAGATACTGACCACTGCAGACCGGGAACACAGAGCTGCAGTTTTGGAGATGCTCTGACCCAGTCATCTAGCCATCACAATTTGGCCCTTGTCAAACTAACTCAAATCCTTACGCTTGCCCATTTTTCCTTCTTCTTTGAGGACAAAATGTTCACTTGCTACCTAATATATCCCACCCACTAACAGGTGCCGTGATGAAGAGATTATCAGTGTTATTCACTTCACCTGTCAGTGGTCATAATGTTATTCCTGATCAGTGTAGATATTTATACATTCATACAATATACTTTAAAAGTGAAATCCATAGCAGAGTTCTAGTCAAGCACAAACTGAGACACATTGCTGGTGTTGTGAGGGACTATGGGAGATGGCGAATGGAGAGGGAAAGAAAAGAGAGGGAACTGAGTGTGGACTCCACATAGTTTTCCCTGCGCCATGGCAACCGGTGTATAGAGCGGAGCGCTGAGATCTCCATGCTTCAGTCTCTGACCCTGCGCTTCCCAGAGGAGCTGCTTCAGTGCTGCACTTCTTCACCTTTATCCTGCCTCTCCAGCCCAAATCACAATCCCACCCGTCATAAAAGAAACAACAGAACTACTCTGATATCTGCAGCGGGACACCACCACAGCCTCATGGGAACTGGCTTTTTTCAAATGTACTGACATAATAGTGGCAAAGCCCACTTTTGTCATCTTCATTCATAATACATTTGCTCTCGTTTTGTTTGCTTCTTATTATCATCAACCGTTTTGGCAGCTGGCATAGTGAATGAAGTGAGTCAGCTGTTTCAACAGCTATTGTGAGATTAACTAGCTGATTGTCATCTAACTATTTAGCCCTGTGTAGTTTTAGCTTAGCATCCACCGCTTATGTTGCCCCTGATAAAAAGTCACAAATCGTTCCTCAGGGGGAGAATCTATACAAGGTTAATATTTTATTTTGTTTTGTTTTGCTTTATTTTAAAATCTTTCTTTCTTTTATTTTATTTTATTTTATTTTATTTTATTTTATTTTATTTTATTTTATTTTATTTTATTTTATTTTATTTTATTTTATTTTATTTTATTTTATTTTATTTTATTTTGTGTTGTATCATTTATTTTATTATTTTATTTGACTTTTTTATTTTACCTTGTTTTATTGTATTATCTATTTTACTGTATTGTGTTGTATCTTTGTTTATTTTTTATTTGCTTGTTTATTTTATGTTTTATTTTTAGCTTTATTTGTTGAAGGTTTTACGGCTTTATTGTTTTTATATTGCCTTTTTATTTTATGTTATTATCTATTTTATTTTATTGTGTTTTATTTGATTATTTTAATATTTCTTTTAACTTTTAACTTATTTATTTATTTATTATTGTGTTTTAACTATCTATTTCTTTAATTTTATTATTTTAGCTTTTTATTTGATATTATTTTATTATCTCTTCATTGTATTGTGTTATCTCTTTCTTTTATCATATTTTTATCAGTTTTTTATTTTATGTTATTATCTATTTTATTTTATTTTATTTTTTACTTTTTTTATGTTATCTTAATTTATTTTATATCTATTTTATAATGTATCTTAATTTTTTTATTTATTGTGTTGTAACTTTATCAACTTTATTTTATTATTATAGCTTTTTTATTTGATCTTTTTTTTTATCTATTCTATTGTATTGTGTTATATCTCTCTTTCTTTTGTCATATTTTGTTTTAGCTTTCTTTATTGATTTATTTATGGTTTTATTGTTTTATTTTAGCTTTTTTATTTTATGTTATCTATTTTATTTTGTTGTGTTTTATTTGTTTTTACTTGATTATTTGAATCTTTCTTTATTTTAGCTTGTTTATTTCATGTTATTATTTATTTATTTTAGCTTTGATCTTGTTTTATTATCTAATTTATTCTATTAAGTTGTTTCTTTATTTATTTATTGTGGTTTATATTATGTATTTATTGTCATTTTTTATTTATAAATTTTTTTATTATAATTTTTTTTTATTATCTATTATTATTATATCTAGATGAATGTTGTATTCAAGCACACTTTCAAGGAAATTGCCCTTCACAATGACAGATCAGTTGCAGTCATTACTAGGTGCTGACATGGTTACCTTGGTTGTCCTTTAGTAGATTTCAGTATTTTTTTTTTTTTTTTGCTTGTTGCTGAACTGGGCTCAGTTTTGAAATTTGAGAGGACAGATAAATCTACTCTATGGTCAGCATATAATGCTGTTTTTTTTTACCCTGCTTCTAATGACTAGGGTCCAATATCTTCTTACATAACATTGGCCAAATCATGCGTACGTGTATGTGTGTTGTGTCCTGCGTTTAAACACAAAGTCTTTTGTTCCAGAAAGCCTCTGTAATAAACAGTTCTGCAGAAAGGCTTACACTGAGCTGAATCATGCTGCGGTTGGATTTACCCTGGACAACAAAGACCATGCGGGTGGCTTTCTAGACTCTGGTCTCCACGGTTGTTTCACTTTTACTTCGCCACACATTGCACGGGTGCGTTTGTGCTGATAACCATGAAGTGACACTAGCATGATTGCATGCTTTTCATCAGTCTGATTTTAGTGGGATGGTGAAAAGTTATGGCTTATGTGATGTCTTGATTTAAAATGCTTATCTAAATATTCTACATATTGATTTTAAATGTGTATAATTTAATAAGAATATAGTCAAGCACACTTTTGCATTCTACAGAGATTGTCCTTTAAAATCAGAGGTCAGTTACAGTCTTTTTTAATTTCATTTAATTTAATACAAATAAAATAATGTGGTTTTGTAAGTTGTATTGGCTTCAGAGTGCTCTAATTAATTATTGATGATTGTATGTATTTGTATTCATTTTTATATTTTAAAGTGTTGTATATGTGTGTATGATTCATATAATATATGAAAATGTCAACATATATACACTCACCTAAAGGATTATTAGGAACACCTGTTCAATTTCTCATTAATGCAATTATCTAATCAACCAATCACATGGCAGTTGCTTCAATGCATTTAGGGGTGTGGTCCTGGTCAAGACAACCTCCTGAACTCCAAACTGAATGTCAGAATGGGAAAGAAAGGTGATTTAAGCAATTTTGAGCGTGGCATGGTTGTTGGTGCCAGACAGGCCGGTCTGAGTATTTCACAATCTGCTCAGTTACTGGGATTTTCACGCACAACCATTTCTAGAGTTTACAAAGAATGGTGTGAAAAGGGAAAAACATCCAGTATGCGGCAGTCCTGTGGGCGAAAATGCCTTGTTGATGCTAGAGGTCAGAGGAGAATGGGCCGACTGATTCAAGCTGATAGAAGAGCAACTTTGACTGAAATAACCACTCGTTACAACCGAGGTATGCAGCAAAGCATTTGTGAAGCCACAACACGCACAACCTTGAGGCGGATAGGCTACAACAGCAGAAGACCCCACCAGGTACCACTCATCTCCACTACAAATAGGAAAAAGAGGCTACAGTTTGCACGAGCTCACCAAAATTGGACAGTTGAAGACTGGAAAAATGTTGCCTGGTCTGATGAGTCTCAATTTCTGTTGAGACATTCTGATGGTAGAGTCAGAATTTGGTGTAAACAGAATGAGAACATGGATCCATCATGCCTTGTTACCACTGTGCAGGCTGGTGGTGGTGGTGTAATGGTGTGGGGCATGTTTTCTTGGCACACTTTAGGCCCCTTAGTGCCCATTGGGCATCGTTTAAATGCCACGGCCTACCTGAGCATTGTTTCTGACCATGTCCATCCCTTTATGACCACCATGTACCCATCCTCTGATGGCTACTTCCAGCAGGATAATGCACCATGTCACAAAGCTCGAATCATTTCAAGTTGGTTTCTTGAACATGACAATGAGTTCACTGTACTAAAATGGCCCCCACAGTCACCAGATCTCAACCCAATAGAGCATCTTTGGGATGTGGTGGAACGGGAGCTTCGTGCCCTGGATGTGCATCCCACAAATCTCCATCAACTGCAAGATGCTATCCTATCAATATTGGCCAACATTTCTAAAGAATGCTTTCAGCACCTTGTTGAATCAATGCCATGTAGAATTAAGGCAGTTCTGAAGGCGAAAGGATGTCACAGTATTAGTATGGTGTTCCTAATAATCCTTTAGGTGAGTGTATATATATATATATATATATATATGTGTGTGTGTGTGTGTACATATATTAAAATATAAAATTATAAACATAATTATATATATATATAATTATTAAATTGTGTATATATATACATATACATATACACACATGTATGTATATGTTTATATATATAATTATTAAAAGTATTAGATAATTAGTTTTTATATTTTAAAGTATTAATGTATTAAAATGTTTACATTTTTAATATATATATATGTACATATATTAAAATATAAAATTATATATATACTGTATGTCTATATTAAAATTAATAGATATTAAGTGTATGCTACGTATACTGTATATTAATTGTATTTTTACATTTTCTAAAATATATAAACAGTGCTAATACTGTAAATCATCTCTACGTTTGTCCACAGATAAAGTTTCTCTCACAAAAAACAAATGCCATAATTTAATGTCATATTCCTCGTGCAAACTTCTTGATGTGCAGTGAATACATGTCTATAGGTGTTATATTGTCTTGACAAGTGAAGCTCAACAGAAACAGTCGGGAAACGTCATTATTTGGGAGAAATTCCTTTGTTGGCCCAGCTGGGCATGTGGAACTAATTACTGTTGAGGAATCTACACAGCAAGTGAAACTGAGAACATGTGCTGCATGTCATGCAGCGTGTACGAATGGCTGTAGCAGTAATGACATTGTTATGAGCGTCTTCCTGTCTCAGGATTAATGGATGGAACCCGAGGTTAAGAGACAAGGTCACAGACGTATTGATTGCATTTTATTAATTACTAATGACTTAACGGGAGTAAATACACAAAGCACATGCTAGGTAGACTCTTTGGCTGAATCCGAAATCGCCCCCTAAACCCTCATTCACTATTCCCTACGTTAGTCCACTAATACAGTTCACTTGAAGGAGTGAATGAAAACGAGTGACTGAATTAGGACTGCCATTGTTTGTAGGCATAGGCTGTACACTCGTTATTGCGGTGCAATGTGGGATTGAATGAGTACACTCAATAACGTCCACTATGGTTTCGGACACCACTACAAATGGCTGTCCCCTCAAATAATGCTCAGTGTGAATGTTTACGTCATATGATGTGCTAGCTTTGCCTGTGAGAAGTAAAAGGAGGCAGGCTATTTTTGGGGTTTTGGTTGTGAAAAAGAGGATAGGGTTTGATTCTCATGATTGTTATCGGCTCTCAGCAGCTCTGCTCTCATCGTTCGACCTGTTGCTGACCTGGTTTTTGTGGACATTGCGAAGCTGTTTAATTTTCCTATCTAGGATTTCAAACAAAAATATCTGGAATAACAGAAAGAGGAGCTATATTTGTGCCGTGTTTCAGGGCGGGCAGCGTGACCTCGGAAACTGAATATAGCTGTCTCGCTCTCTTTCCTTCTTTCTAGGAACAATATGTTTTCCTTTATCAGCCACTTTTCCCATATTTGTCAGCTAAATCATGTCAGCCTGTGTAAACCCCTGGACGGCCTTGTTAAAATAGCAGTATCACGTGTGTGTGTGTGCTGGCTGTAGCCTGTTAATTCATTTGTTGTTCATTTGTTGTTTCCTGAGATCATATTCCCCAGGAATGCTTTATGAGGTCAATTTGATGTAGTGACTACAAGTTACAGCCATTTTTATTACCCCTGCCTGAAGGGGCACCAGATCTTTACACTTTTTCAAAGACTTTAGACCGTTCTGCAATTGGCCTATATCTGGATTCAAAGAAACGGATCTGGGTTTAGTTAAACTCTATCAATAACATCTGTACCAAAAATATAGATTTGAATCAATGAATCAACAGATCAATCAATCAATCAATCAATCAGTCAGTCAGTCAGTCAGTCAGTCAGTTATTCAATCAATCAATCAATCAGTAAATCAAACAATCAATCATTTAATCAATCAATGAATCAATCAATGAGTCAGTCAGTCAGTCAGTCTATCAATCCATTTATTATTAATATTATTCTAGGACATGTATTAATAATAATAATAAAAAAATAAAATAAATAAATAATAAAAAAATATATATATATATATATATATATTATTAATACAAATATTTAAATATGTAAATAATACATTTATTTTATATATATATAAATAAAACCAATTATTATTAATTAAAAACCAATATTAATTAAAACCAATAATAACTATATATATATATATATATATATATATATATATATATATATATATATATATATATATAGTTATTATTGGTTTTAATTAACTAATTAATTCAACTTTAATGATTTGAATTTAATTATTTAATCATAATTATTTAAATGTTTATTTATTATTATTATTTAAATAATTAATAGATTTAATAATGTATTAAATAATCAATTAAAAATATGTATAATAATAATGAATAATAATAATAATAATAATAATACAAATATATTAAATAATTTAATAAAATATTAAATTCTAAATGTATTAATGTATTGTTATTATCATTATTAATTTTAATTCATTTTAATTAATTAATTTAATAATGTATTATTTATTTAAGTCAATAAATTATTATTATTATTATTATAATTATTGTAATAATTATTATTATCATTAATCATAAATTAAGTATTGTTATTTAATTAATTATGTTTTTTTTATTGTAATTCAGTAAATTCTACTGCTAATACTACTAAAAGTCTCAAAACAGTTATGTAGCCTACAGAAAAAAAATGTATATGAAAGTTAATACAAAATTGTCTATAAGTGTGTTAGTGTAAATGCATTATTGTTTGTTTCTGTAAACTGAGGTATGAATTGAGATAACTTGTTTTTAACCCAGAATTTTTAATGCTTTGTCTCAAAGAGTCATGTGAGCCATGTGATGGAAACAGGATTTGTAATATTTTCTGCGTGGGTCAAACATCCTTTGGATCCACCAATCATCAATTTGGCACTAATTGTAAAGCTTTGTGATCCTGAAATGTGAACTGCAGCTGTAGGGGAAATACTTGCATAGTACTAAGTGCCGAAGAATGCACAGATTTACTGTTGACTGACTTATGCACGATGCTTCAGACACTTTCCATGGAATGTTTACCTAATGGTCCGTTGTAATGCCTGAAAATCAACCACATTTTGTTGGCATGGGAAGGAATGGGGCGAGGAGTTGACAGGAAACACATGGCATGAAAGGCTGGTAAGAGGAAAGAAACAAATATCAAGACCTGCAAAATGTTGTGTAACCACAGTACATACATCACGCGTCATGCCAATGTGCGGCGTTGCTCAGAATTAGGTTTTGAAGAAATTTCTAAGAAGACACACCAAATACTTTCACCCCCAATGGGACTATTGCCTTTCCCTTTTCTCTGAAGCTGTGAAACAGTACCATAGGTGAAGTCAGAGAAACACAATTAAAAATACTGCTCCATGTTCAACTTTGCTCTCTTCCCACCCCCCAATCCCATATACAGCTGCAGGGTTTCACACAGCAGCGCCGGGTGTGTGAACTTTGACCCTTTGCAACCTTGACCTCTCGATCTGATCTTTGAAGAAGCTGCTTTAACATGAACAATCGTTCTTGAGGACGTGTCTTTAAGATTCTGTGACTGAACACCTATAGAAACCACTAAAAAAACACCCAGAACACCTTAACACCACATAGCAACACCCTAGCAACCACTCAGAACACTCTGGCAACCACCAACACTGAGTCTGTTTTTCCCACATGACGGTGATCACAGCATTTTATTTTTTTAACCTGTGTTTAGCCTGCGACACATCCAAGGGATTTATGGGTGGATGGATGAACAATGACTTAAGTGTGGCTTAACAGTTTTTGGGGCCACTTTATATTCAAAACATTCATAAAGTATATCACAAGATGCAGAAAACCCCTGACTGGGAATACATCTATTAATCCAACTATGAAGATGTTCCTTGGAGGTGTAAATCCCTGACACATCAAAGAGCAGCCTCTGGACCTGCAATAGAGGTTTAGGGGCCATTGAGAGCAGTAGACCTGAACAGACCGGGTAGCGCATGTGATTAATGCTGAGTTGAAATTAGGGCAAATGGGGGGTAGATGAGCGGTCATGCTTGGCCAGCCCACCCGGTTCAGGTTGTGGTGTTTGGGGCGAGTCTGTTCGCAGCTGGGACATTCCCATAGGAAGAAACAAAAGAACAAGGGATATGGGCTTAATCTAAATTTAGCATAATGTGATTTGACATAATACAAATCAGATTTACTCCTATAATGAACTATAAAACGAATATTTATATACACTACCAGTCAAAACTCTTATGCTCACCAAGGCTGTATTTATTTGATAAAAATAATAATATACTATAATAATAATAATAACAATTTTAATAAAATAATATATATATATATATATATATATATATATATATATATATATATATATATATATATATATATATATATATATATATATATATATATATATATATATATATATATATATATATAATGCTGCTTGAAAGTTTGTGAACCCCTTGCAGAATCTGTGAAAATGTGAATAATTTTAACAAAATAAGAGGGATATTACAAAATGCATGTTATTTTTTTTATTTAGTACTGTCCTGAATAAGATATTTTACATAAAAGATGTTTATATATTGTCCACAAGACAAAAAAAAAAAAAAGAAGAAGCTGAGTTTACAAAAATGCATTAAGAGCCGGGGGGGTGAATACATTTGAACAGGATGAAGATGGTCAAATTTTTCATTTTTTTTCATTTAGCACTGCCCTTCAGAAGCAACAGAAGATACTTACATGTTTACCTTACAATTTACCTTGATCTTCAAATTCAAAAAGTTTTCACCCCCTGGCTCTCAATGCAATGTTTCAACCTTTTTTAATAGTTGTGTTTGAGTCCCTCAGTTGTTCTCAGTGTGAAAAGATGGATCTCAAAATCATACATACTGCTGGAAAGGGTTCAAATATGCAAAAGATGCTGGAAAACCGAAGAATTTGCATTTTTCTGAAGAACGTTGGGCAGTTTAACTGCTCAGGACAAACTAAGGAACTCAAGAACAACCATCACAAAACAAAAAAACATGGATCATCCAGGTAACGACACACAGTATTGAGAATCAAGGTACAGAAACTTTTGGAACGGGGTCATTTTGATAAATTCAGCTATTTTTTTTGTCTTGTGGACTATATGTAAACATCTTTTATGTAAAATGTTGTATCTCTTTTTTTATTTTGTTAAAATTATTCACATTTTCACAGATTCTGCAAGAGGTTCACAAACTTTCAAGCACCACTGTAGAGAGATTTCTGCTTTAAGGTTATTATTTTGTGCCATTCATTATTATCCCAGTGTTTGAACTTCATTGTTTTGGAATGTCTTGGAGAGCTTTGGATGCTGTGGAATAATAAGAGGGTAATGAGACTGAGGGAAGGGGGAGGGCTATGAAACTGGTGGGCTGAACTGCAGAGGGAGAATTGGCTCTCCAGTCTCTCTCCAGTCAGAGAAAAATTACCCCTACAATCATCCACACGAGACTCAAGCGATGCGATAAATACTACACCTTTGATATCTGGCCATATTGCATCAATATTGCAGGATTACACGGTCGAGACGTTTGGTCTGGAGTTTAAAGGTAAGAGAAACTCTTCTTGTCCAACCTTTAACTTTCTGAATGTAATGCGACAGGGATCTTAACCGTAAGTAAGTCTTAAGTTTTAGTATAAAACTTCGCAATATTCCGTTTTAAACGTGTAAGATGTAACAGAATGGTTGAATCGTGAATACGACTTTTTTTTCGTCGCGATTTTGACATTAACTCTTGTTATGTCGTACAAATTTAACAGTTGAAATTAGTATTCACAAAATGTTGTCGAGCGAATATTTAATAAATAATTTAACACGTATTATTTAGCGCGATTATTCACAGTTTTTCTGGGTTTAAGCTATTTTTTTTTACACAAAAAGTAAATTATTAATTTACATTAATTACATTAGTAGCCTAACACGTTTTTATAGGCTACTTACAGTATTTTAAATGTTGCTATACGAGAGTTGCTATATAGGCTACGATATAAAAACTGTTTAATCGTCTGTTTAAGTTTATATATCAGTTGTGGCATCTCTTGGCATGTCTTCTAAATTCGACACCGCTGAGATTCGTATTAACAAAATGACACCGAAATGACCGAATAGACATTCGAATAGCGTTATAATTTAGCGGGATTATTTTTTATTATTTATCGCGTTTTCCCTGTGTTCTACATGTACTGAAACTTTTCTACCAAACGTTTTCATGTATATTCTTCTCTTTCAATTAGTAAATAAACTATTCGTTTTGAGATTTTACTTTTCTAATTGTTTTTGTTGCGTGCTTTTAAACAAATAATTAAACTGCTTTTCAATGAAGCTGTGTCCATAACATCAAGAAATATAAATATTCTATTATACTAATATCATGCCGTTCATGTGTTCTAATTTATGGCAATTTATTTCTTATAGCATTTTCATGATGCAGTTTTTGGATTTGTGGACCGCATTCATCCTCTCTAAGGATTTTTACCTGACTTGAGAAAACCTTGCTTACATGACATCATACTGAGAGGAGAACTGGATACCCAGCTTCCCAAGTCCACCAGCACCCCTCTGTGGCCTGTGGTGGGTTGCACATTGGATTTAAAAGTACCAAGCCAGTGTGAACCATGGATGACCTAATCGCCAGACACTACAACTTCACTGGAAAATTTCGCAAGGTCGACAAGGACCCGGGACTCAAAGCGGACTCTGTCGTGTTCATCATTGTGTGCTGCTTCATCATCCTGGAAAATGTTCTGGTTCTCCTCACCATTTGGAGGACCAAGAAATTCCACAAGCCCATGTACTACTTCATCGGGAACTTGGCCTTGTCAGACTTGCTGGCCGGGGTTGTGTACACAGCAAACATCTTGCTGTCGGGAGCCAACACGTATAAGTTGACCCCAACGCAGTGGTTCTTCAGGGAAGGGAGTATGTTTGTGGCCCTGGCCGCTTCAGTGTTTAGTCTCTTGGCCATTGCTATCGAGCGACACCTGACCATGCTGAAGATGAAGCTCCACAACAACGGCAAAACTTGCCGGGTCTTCATGCTGATCAGCACCGTGTGGTTCATCGCTGCCATCTTGGGCGGCTTACCCATCATGGGATGGAACTGCATCGAGAGCATGAACAACTGCTCCACAGTTTTGCCTCTCTACCACAAGACCTACATCCTCTTCTGCACCACTGTATTTAGTGTCATCCTCATGGCCATCGTCATCCTGTACGCCCGCATCTATGCCCTGGTCCGCACGCGGAGCCGCAAGCTGGTCTTCCGTAAGGTCTCCAACGGCCGTGGCAGCAACAAGAGTTCAGAGAAGTCCATGGCCCTCCTGAAGACCGTTATCATCGTGTTGAGCTGCTTCATAGCGTGTTGGGCGCCCCTCTTCATCCTGCTCCTACTCGACGTGGCCTGTCAGATCCGCACTTGCCCGATCCTCTACAAGGCTGAGTGGTTCCTGGCTCTGGCCGTGCTCAACTCCGCCATGAACCCTCTGATCTACACCCTGACCAGCAATGAGATGCGCCGGGCCTTCATCAAGATGCTCAACTGCGCCGTCTGCTGCCAACCAGCGGGCAAGTTCTCCAGGCCCATCATGGGCGCTGAGTTCAGCAGGAGCAAGTCGGACAACTCCTCCCACCCCAATAAGGACGAGCCCGAATACTCGCCCAGGGAAACCATAGTGTCTTCTGGGAATATCACCTCTTCTTCTTAAAGGGACTATCTTCTACATTTCCATCTCAATCTGTAGCAAGTGTTTGTCTGAATGAGTGTGTTTGTTCGGTCTTCGGCATCCTCGTCCTCGTCCTCATCCTCAACGGTAGCGGAGTACTGGGAGAAACCAGTGGAAGTCTCGGCTTGCGCTTACATTTAAAACAGACCGCCTGTTGAAACTTTTCTGCAATTTAGGGAAGCACTTAACCAACAGTTATTCCGTGTTTTTTTTATCCCAGTCAAATGGAATCCTGTAGACAAGCACTTTTTGGGGAATTTTTCCTTGAGAACCAACATAGGCATTACTGACTCGGTCTAAAATGGATTGACGTGAAACATACTAGCTTGTTATGGTTGTTTGTACTACATTTTTGGAATTAAATTGAAGAAATGCAGTCGAGAGGTACTTGTGTTTCTTTGAGTTAACACTACGGTATTAGGATGTTATTTCTCCCCTGATCCAGAATGTATTTTGTATATGTATTTGTTTTTCTTCACCTTTCAACAAATAAACTGTTGTTGTAGAAGAGTGTGCATGTACATTAGCTGTCAATATTAATTTATCTTGAAACAGTTCCAATAAATTTGAAACTTGGAGGGATGGAACTAAGTGTTGTGTTTATTAATTGTAAATATATTTTATTATTTTACTTTGATAGTATGCAGTGTATTATAGCTTGTGCACAATGATCTGCTCTGCCGCCCAGTTTTGTCTTTGCTGGGTTGCATGGCTCAACTCTAATGAAATTAATTCAGAGAATTTAAGATTGTCTGTGAATTTTCTGATGGCATGCCACAATACAACAAAGTTCCAGCTGGTTTATCAATGTACAGGCTTCTATTTATCCATATGTTCATCATACATACAATCAAAATCATGAGCCAGTTTTATCCTCTGTTCACTGTTGCACATTGTAACATCTAGCCTGTGTTTTTTGTTCTGTTAGTTGTTAATAAATATTGTTGATGAAAAAGAAATCATAGTTGTGATTTATATTTTTATGTAAATTACATTTTAATGTGTTGTTTAGTATTTAGAATTGGGTCCAAAAGTTTGAGACCATGCATAATCAAATTTAAACCTGGAAATAAAGAAAACGTATTGGACAAAAAGGTCAGGTGTTCTTCCATTGAAGCTCCAAATGCTCTTTGCATCATTCTCAAATAATTCTGGAGAACATTTGACACAAAACCATCAGCTGCTACTGTCATTAAAGAGATAGTTCACCCAAAAATGAAAATTCTGTCATCATTTACTCAACCTCAAGTTGTTCCAAATCTGTATGAATTTCTTTCTTCTGCTGAACATGTAAGATGTTTTGAAGAATGTTGGTAACCAAACAGTCGATGGTCCCCATTGACTTCTATAGTATGGAGTATGGTTACCCATATTCTTAAAGATATCTTCTTACATGTACAGCAGAATAAATAAATAAATACAGGTTTGGAACAACATGAGGGTAAATGATGACCAAAAAAATGTTTTGGTGAACTATCCCTTTAAGGCAGACATACTGAATCCCAGAACATACTGATTTTTTTACGCTAATTATTTAAAATTATGATTATATAATTTGTAATTAAAAATAAATGTATCATTAATGATTTAGAAAAGAAGCATTTTCACAAGTGGCATTAGACTTTTTGACCCCATAGTAGCTGTAAATATAATTTTAATTAAATAATATGATTAAATAGATACACTTAAATTATAAGACAATTTAATAACTAATGAGCACAAAACAATAAACATTACTGTAAATGTAACTGATTCATTCACAGTGGCAAAATATAATATGTTCTCATATATGAGTAAAGAGCGCCACCTACTGTATACCTGCTGAAATGGCTTCTTCATAGCGTCATAACTTTTAACACTTTTCATAAATATTTCATTCGAATATCAAGCATAAATGCTTATCATGTACACATTTACACTTAAAATACAAAATTACATTTAAATGGGTGATATCATATTACGTATTTTATGACATACTTCTAGTTTCAAGATGGGTACAGCTACTGCAAAGAACTGGCTTATTTATATTAATATTCTGGATATTTACCCTGCAAGTATGAGCATTCAGATCATTTGTTGTTTGACCTTAGATGTACATTTTCCTTTATACATTCATATAGCCTATGTTTTAATCTAAAAGATAAAAAATTAAAAAATATCAAACATGTTATGAATAAATTACCCATTTAGCTTTTTTTTTTACCACAGACGCATTTTCCCCCTAAATAATTATCATTATACTTAATATTATTCTAGTAATAGCCTACAAATAAAATTCAACCCACTAAAATTGAAAACGTAAGTTTAATTTCTGCCTATCACTTGGAATTTCATTACTGATGAAGAACATTTAGATGAAACTCTCCAAATTTAAAAAATAGAATGTAGAAATGGCAGAAATTATTGTGTCAAGTTAAATGGATGGAAATAAAGATGGTGATATAACACAATGATGAAAACATTTTTTACAGTGAACCAAAGCATTACTATGACAAAGAACAATATAATTCAATATTGCAATCATTTGAATATGGTTGTGAACACAATACAAACCACGGATGGCAAGTTATGAATAATGGATACATTACGTAAAGAGTTTATTTTACTTAAGACACATGACTAATATTTTTTTTTTCATGGGTTCAATGGGTTCAGTTTTATTGATGTCATGGAATGGGCCTGCACTGCTCTGCAACAAGAGTTTCTTTACATTTGTCTAATTTATTCATCAAATGCAACATATTAATGTTTATAACAGCATACAGTATTTCAGTAAGTAAATATCTCTTCGTTTGTATCTTTATACACCCTCACACATACAATAGAGGGAGAAACTGTCACCAAAAAATGCAACCAAACTCTTTACCCACTTTCACGGCGATGGTAAAGCAACGCATCATGGGAGCAGGAGTTCTTTTCGCTGAGTTTCACCATTGCTTGTTGCTATGGCTGTGAAGCGACAGAAATACATTTCCCAGAATGCCATTTTCTGTACATTGGCTCATGTTATACATGGGGGAATAAGAGAGCGGCGGAGGAACCGAAAGCGACAGCAGAATCACTGGCGATAAGTATAGCGATTAATAGCGATCGTGAAATGTGGGGAATTCAATGCCAAATCCCTCAAAACAGGGTGTCGTAAAAGGAAACTCGCATTTTGGTATTGTATTTTTTAAATATAAATTTGGCGTGGACCGGGGTAAGGCACCTCCCTGCCTTTTCTGCGCCGGGGTGTGTGCGTGTTTTTCGGGTAGGCTTCATCTCATCACCGCGCTGCAGTGTGTTACTGGAACCGAACTGAGGTGCCACGCCGCCGGTTACATCTGCCCTGCGCCGTCGCCCGATACTATGTCAAAAACAGAGAGAGACAAAGTAACACTGCGAACCAATCCTACTGACCTATGCAATGAAAAAATGGCAACTTTGCTCTCTAACAGCTGTGGTTTGTAGCCATAAAGAAGTGCAATTGTGCCGAAAAATATAGTGGAGCGATTTTTGTGCCTGGTATTAAAAAGGTGAGGTAAAAAATGCATCTCACGGCAAATGTAACTTTCTTTAAAAAAAACAAACAAAAGAGGTTACTTTACATTACAATGTTACAGTCAATGCTACTGTGTAATTACATAGCTACGGAATATTAATAATGAAATATATGTATGGTGTTTGTGAAACTACTGGTAATTGCACAAGATTGTAATTAAACAGGTTATTATCCATAAATGTAGTTATCCATCATTCAACATTGTAATACAAGTTTTTCAACATGTAAAGTGTTACAAAAACATCTGGTCAATTGTTAAAGGTGACATGTAAAATTTCTGCCCATTGACTGAGACCTCCCTGCAAAGTGGACTGGTGGAATTTTGGATTTGCACTGCAAATTTTTTAGGGAGCAAATGTACAGTTATATGACTTTACAGGAAGTCGAAAGGGGAAATGTACCTACAAGTCATGTTGTACCACCTCGAGTATGTGTCTTGAATATGTGTGCTTTGCAGTTCTGAACGGAAATGCCAGTCACATTTGTTTCAGCCAAACTTTTTCTGTGTCCAAAATCCTGTACTATATTTAATGAATAATTGTGGTGGCTGACCAACATTCTTGGTACCTATAGCTCTTACACATGAAAAGAGACACCTGGCTAACCAGTTTTATTTGTCAGCTTTTTGACAGCCCCTCAGTTTCATAAGACTTATGTTTCTACTGTTTCATAAATACTGCAGATAGTCCCGCCCTAAACTCACACCACAGAGAGACACTTTTTGTTTGAATCAACCTTCAAATGGTTATAGTTTATATAACTGTATAAAATAAAGTTTTCTCTGTATAAAAAGCTGGAATAGGAGAAAGTACTTTCTTACACATCACCTTTAACATCGTTTGCTAAAAATGCAGATTGTTAAGTCTGGGATGTTGTAATGGATTTTATTGCTCATCCAACTGTAACAGTCTTGTCCAGTCTCCTAAATGTTTCTTGTTTTTTTGTCAGCAGCTTTGAAAAGCAACGCAATAGGCAGCCCGCATGGAACGAGCAGGAAGCATTCAACTTGATATTCCAGACTTCAGCAACTCCGTCCTGTCGCACCTGAACCAGTTGCGAATACAGGGACGTCTGTGTGACATTGTGGTCAATGTTCAGGGCCACAGTTTTCGTGCCCACAAGGTGGTCCTCGCCGCCAGCTCCCCTTACTTTAGGGACCACATGTCGCTGAGCGAGATGAGCACCGTGTCCATATCAGTGATCCGCAACCCAACCGTGTTTGAGCAGCTCCTTTCCTTTTGCTACACAGGACGCTTGTGCTTGCAGCTTGCCGATATCATCAGCTACCTGACGGCTGCCAGCTTCCTCCAAATGCAGCATATCATTGATCGCTGCACCCAGATTTTAGAGGGAATCCACTTTAAAATCAGTCTATCAGATGTGGAGGAGGAGCTCGGGAACGGGGCCCACAGGACCACCAATCAAACCATTGAGTCAGGAAGAGTCGGGACGCTAGGTGGATCCCGCTCCCTAAGTCCAAGACATACCAGCTCCCGACTGATCAACACTGGGGTGATCAACATCCGTGATGTGAGGGAAGTTCGAGAGATCAGTCCCCCTGAGGAGTCCATGAGTCCCCAGATAGTGGAGCACAGCGGCATTGGCTCGGAGGAGGTGGGATCTGGGAAAGAGCCCATTCTTCGTATTAACCGAGCTGGGCAATGGTATGTTGAGACGGGGACTGAGGTAGAGAGAGGTGGAGAGGAGAATGTGCGGATGGTGGATGGGTTTCGGATTAAGACGGAAAGAATGGAGGAGTGGATGGGGGCGGAGACCCAGGCATCGGCGGAAGAGGGCAGTGGGGCCGAGGAGGGGCCGACAGTGATGATTGACACCTCAGGACGCAGCACACTGGTGCAGGAAGGAGGAAGAAGCGGGAAAGGTTCTCAGCCGTCCAGTAGCTTCAGTGAAACCGAGAGGTGTGTAAAAACTTTTGGAAGTTTGAAAGGAAATAAAACATTTTGTTTTTGTATTGTTTAACTATCTCATTCCACTCTGAAATATGGCATATATGGAGTTACAAACATTGTTTCATGTTGGTTTTAAGGTTCGAAAAATCCAGGTGTGATGCTTTAAGATGTGCTACATTTACCCCAATAACCAATTTTATTCTGACGACAAGTGTGCTGTAAAAGATTGAACCCATACTGTGGTTTCCTACCAGGTTTAGTCCAACAGGAAGTGTTGTGGTAATGGCTGATCGCCAGAGAGCCAAGAGTGAGTCCCCAGGAAGAGTTGACGATCAGAGACTCCCCACCTCACAGGTAGGGCATCCTAAATGTAGAAGACTTGATCAAGACTTGACCTTTACACTTACTTGGTTTCAAATGAATATCAGTGAAGCACAACTTCCCAAGCCAATAAGAAACTGTAGATTGCTTACATTTGCATCATGCTCAAGTTAGGAACAATTTAAAGTGCATTTCAATTTGATTTCAAAGTGGAAATTGTGGATCATGAAACCAAACAATAACCTCTCACCTGTCCCCTACAGGGAGAGGAACAAGCTGTGTTTGACATGGGGGGATACGAGGAGTACCTTCGAGAACAGGTAGGTGACCGGTGGTTCCGCTACAACCCCCGTCTCACCTGTATTTACTGCTGCAAGTCCTTTAACCAGAAGGGCAGCCTAGATCGTCACATGCGCCTACACATGGGCATTACCCCCTTTGTCTGTCGAATCTGTGGGAAGAAGTACACCCGCAAGGACCAACTCGAGTACCACATCCGTAAGCACACAGGAAACAAGCCCTTCCATTGCCACGTCTGCGGCAAGAGCTTCCCGTTCCAGGCTATTCTCAACCAGCACTTCCGCAAGAACCATCCCGGCTGTGCTCCACAGGAGGTGTCCCACAGTGCCTCGCCCGAGACCACCACGGTCACCTCCCGTGGAGGCCAGAACGAAGATGAGTCGCCCTCCCAGGGGGAAGTGGAGGGCAATGGTGGAGGGGGAGGCGCTGGCTCGTCCTTTGGAGAAGGGGTCCAACCTTCAGTATCCACCACTGGGCCCGACTGAAACGCTTCAAAGGAAAATATTGCAAGTTTAGGGAGACAAAGGACAGTTGGGTCCAACAGGACCATTTCTCGAGAGATCACTCTGTCCCTTGTCTCCCACCATCCATCCACACTGAAATTGCAAGTTGGAAGGAGTTGAGCGAGCAGGAGGTTCTCAGCTGCTGTCAACAAGGAATGGATAAAAAGGGAGAGTCTTCTGCGTCCTACTTGGACATAGATCCTCTATTTTTTTCGAGATAACAAAGATGCAAGGAACAGTTTGCTAGGAATAGTATTCTCTAGGGATTTATAAATGGTATTTCCGCTTTAAACCGCATCTACCTTCACCATACAAACTGAACAGAACGTCAATATATGAAGACAAGCCACACTCCAACAACCTCACACACCACTGGATGCAGTGATTTTTGTTTTATTTTTTTTTGTTTCTAGTCTTTTCTGTCTTTTATATGTTAAGTTTTTTTATATTTTTGTACTACTTCAAATCTTTCAGGATAAACAAAAAGAGAAGCTCTAGCTACGATTAGGTCGAATTGCGTTGAAATTGCCAAACTTCTCTGTGCCAGAAGATGAGTTTTAAAATGAGAGGACATCGTAGTCCTTTGCTACTTTGCCTTGAGACAATCTTGATAAAATGTATCTGGGGCTAGACGTTGCGCTCCCCAACCATGGCAAGCTTAGGAAAACGGGTTCAGTTTTTTATTAGGGACCCTCAGGTCTGACCTAACATCAGATTCTTGATTTATTTTTTCGTTTTGTGTTAAGTGCCGATCCGGCCTGCCATAAAACCTGAAACGCATTTCTCACACTCAACGCAAGGAAATTGTAGTTGTAGAACTTTGGGTTTATAACAAGAAACACTCAGATCATATTATTTTACTGTTTAATGTTGGTGGTAATACTGTGATATAGGCACGCTGGTGAAAAGATGATGGTAGAGTATAGCATGTTACATATGTATTTATTCACATTTAATTCCCGTTAAGGCCTTCATACATCTCCGAGCTCAACAACTCAGCTGCTGAATGTTGACGATACAGTGATATAAAACAGGAAATTCTTCAACCTCAGATAAGCTACAATAGACCGCTCAGTTACCTCTCTCTCACATCACTACGCAATACCGATCTGTCGCACGCAGATGCGTGGATGCACTCGGCCGATTTTTATGTTCAGTGTTTTTTTCTTTCTATACTTTTTAACTGCTTTTAAGTCGCTCATTGAGATTCGCAAGTCTTTTTTTTACTGGTCTGACGATATTTTGTTTGAGCAGGGGGAAGGGTCTCTAAGAGGGCATGAACTTCTTCCTTTTTTATGTCAAGTCTTGCAGGCTTTGTTGTCGATGCCATTTAGGAAAACGGAAACCGTATGTCTGTGATGACTGGGAAACGTTGAAATGCCACGGAATGACTTTGAGTGTAAGATTTCCCTTCATCTGATGGAAGGCACTTTAACCTTGGGGTCAAGTGCTTTTACACTTGGCTTATGAACAGATGTTTCCAGCTGGTGCTATGACGTGAATTTACTGAAGCGTTCAGTAACCAAAGGAACTGAAATTTATTGTAGAAGTTCTAAACCCTTAAGATTTGGAGGGAAAAAAGAGATTACATCAGGCACTTAAAGAAAGGGTAGGGGTGTTTTTTGTTTTGCTTTTAGAATATTTGTATATCTATATACATGTCACTTATGCATATTTAGACAAATTTATACTTGTAATAACGATACAGAGGCAGTTTCTAGAGCGATCAACAAAAGCAAAGGTGTTTTAAGCGAAAGTAAAGCTGTTATCATTTTATAAGGCTGTGAATCACACTTGGTTGTGACTGATTTTTTAGGAAAGGTTTGATGCATATTATAAAAATCAGCTACTGATATTTCCAATAGGGATTTTGTGCACCTCACTTCATATCATTACTTCTACCGTTACTCACATCTGTGAACACAGGTCAGCAGGTAAACACTTCTTACAAATATCAGGAACTCACTGTTTACTTTTTGTGTTTACCTTTTTGGGTTGTACCAAGCCGATTTTCTTACTTGGAATTCTAGCTCTGGGTAACTTGGGTCAGCAAATTTCACAAGTGCAGCAAAAAAAAGAAAAAACAACAACAAAAAAACTACATACGTATGACATTTCCTCTCAGTGTAAATACCCATGCCTCAGAAACAGTGGCAGTGAATTACAATTCTGAAACTGTATAATTTCACGGTTGTTGTACAGTGCAGAACCCAGGTAAAGAGCATGTTGATATTGCTTTTATTTGTCACAATGCAACCTCATGATAATAGAAAAGGGCAAATTATTTTGTCTGTAAACAACATACTCATAATCTAATATGTTACAATATATCAAGAAAATAAGTTTTTTTTTATGGCCTTTAAGTTTAAATTTAGATTTGGGGCATGGGCCTGTTTTGTGTATGCCAATCATATAAGGGTGATAGTGTTTTAAATTATCTCTATGTGAATTAATTAATTGCAATTTAATAACAAGGGATCTATATATGTAATCAGTCATTCCAATTATTGTACTGCACATTTTAGCAGTCTAAATTTAATAACATTTATTTGAGTTTTAGGGCTAATGATAACTTTCAGCATGTTTTCCCTTTGTTGACCGTCCAAACATTAATGGTTGACTAACCTGCCTGTTTGTTTTTCAGTTTAAACAATATTATTCATTCAAATATTATGTGTTTGGCTTCTGTATTTGTTTTTCAAGCTTTAAATAACATGACAGATAGATGTGTTGCTACATTGTATATATTAGGCTGTAATACTTACTGTTTCTGTATGACAATACATCTACTGCAGTAGATTGGTTTTGACTGAACAAGTCATTTCTGACCAAATTATGTCTAATCCTAACACAGTGTTACTGAATGTGTAAACTACATTCGAAGCAATATTTCACCCTATTTCCAAAATTGCCAAGTTGCTTTCAGATAAAGTGGTGCAGAATTAAAGCACCATAACAATCACAACAGATGACCAATTGATTTCGACAAGAAAAAAATCATGTGTCCTGAAATGAGCAATTATGCATATTGGCAATTGTGATCAAATTTGTTTCAGTGATTACATTTACTGGTTTTTATTTGGTTAGTTTTTCATGGTCTGGCTTGTGAAAAGTGATACAGTGCACGTCTCTACTTAGATTTTTTGGGAAGACCAAATGACAACACAGAGCCATATTTACGGAGTTAGTTCAGTCTTGTCACAAGTCCCCCTGGAGCAAATATTTTGGAAGTGGACACTTCGATGCAAATAGCCTACATATATATTTCAACACTTAGTCTGTCTGAATAAGCAAGCAAATGTGATGCATTGTCAAAAAGTTGTCAGTCGTTTTCTTACCTCAAAAGAGTCTTTGTACAAGGAAACAAGACATTGTTTTTTTACTGACCCTCAGTAGAATTTGTTTATTTGCATGTTGTCTGTCTTTTGTAATGGCCAAACATATAGACATTTCTAAATTTGCACCAAGAGAAGCCAAAATGTTGACATTTACGATTTGTCTTGCTATATTGTTTTATCTTGCAAAAAGCAATATAGTCTTTCCATGTGTCTTATATGTTAATCACTTTAATTTAAATCATACTTCAGAAAATATTTTATTTTACATAACCATGAGATTAAACAAAATATAATAGGTATTTTATTCTTGGAAAAAAAAGTCAAATTCCAAAACATGAGCATTATTATCTTAAAAGTCAATTTCTTTGATTTTATTAGCAAACCAATATATTTATTGAAATAGTAAATACGTTTAAAAGTCTGGAAATTATATTCGTATGCGATAAGGGTATAATTGCTTATTTGAAATTAATCAGAGTTTATTATTGCTTAAAATTTGAGACTTTTCACATTTAAAAGGTACAGGAATCAAAAAGATTAATCATTATTAATGTGAATGCCATTTTCACAATAACCACTATGTTTTTTTTCCCTCACTGGCAGTGTGTCAAGTCCATTCTTCTAAATAGAAATAAAGCACTTTAAGTGTAACTGTGAAGGATTTTTGATTATGTTCTTTAAATGTATAATTATGTAAGCCCAGATTGTGTGATACTGCTAAACCCAAATTTCTAAAATGAAAAAATAAACCTGTTTTATCCTTATCTTGTGCCTGTACATATTTTTTTTTTCATATCTCTTTGCAACCTCTTGCTCCTTGATGTTTTTTTTCCAGTGCTTGAGTGGTGGACTGACAAAAACAACATATTGTTACAAATTGAATGCTCATTATTAAGCAATAAGGCCAGAAACAAGGCAGCCGTGTCAAGTTAAAAATTAGCCACAAGGATTATCAATAACCGTTCTCAGCACGTCCTGTCAAATCCATATCCAATCCATATCAGCTGCTCCCACAAGGATTTGCGACTCGCCCGGTGAAGAGCAAGGCGTTGATACTGGACTCACGGATCAGCAGAAGGAAGGGCCGTTCCGCAACAAAATAATCCCGGAAGATGTTTAAGGACCGTCCGGTAGCCACTACTGCCGTAGCGGCAGTGGCCTCACTACCTTCCTCATTCACCTGTAGAATTGGAAAATCAGGCCGTTGACTAAGAAACTGTAAACTTTCTTGCAATGCGTTTATGCTAATCATAAAAACATGGTACTTGATTTTACAAAAATTACTGAATGCATCTTACCTCAAGGAAGGCCTTATGGTAGGCGTCAGAGATGTACAAGTTGGGCCCATCACCGACAACCATACCTAGTGCAACATGTCATGGGGCAATATTATTGTGCAGTCATTAACTCAAATACACTGCTCAGCAGAGAAAAATGAAGGGAACACTTAATCATCACAGTATAACACCAGGGGTGCTTCTCATTTCTTATTTGTGCATCCTTGTTTCCTTTTTTCGTTTCCTTTCCTTGCATCTCAGGTCCACCCCCGTAGGATGCAAGGGAAGGCTGCAAGGAAAGAAAATGAGGATATTGGCAAATTATTTGTATACTGGAATATTCTTGATCACTCAAGCATCACTTCACAGCGTGCATCCTCACTCATAACTCCTCTGGAAGCTTCCTCACTCCTCGTTACTCGCCTCGTGGTGCAATTAGAGAATTTAAATGTCCTTCAAGATGGCTAACTTTGATCGGTTCCTGGGTCACAGGCTGGAGGACGGAGGAGCACCCCAAATCAATTAAACTTAAGGGATATCAATTTGTCCAATTAGGAAGCATAAGTGATTGTGAATCTGTTTCACTCACTTTGGTAAGTGACAACAGGTACACTGGAGAGGCAACAGCAAGACAACTCCCAAAAGGGAATGATTTTGCAGGTGGAGGCCATAGACAATTGTTCTCTTCTTATTCTTCCTGACTGATTTGTCTTTAGTTTTGTGCTTTGTTAGAGTCCTTGTCACTGTCTGTAGCATGAGGCAGTACCTGCAACCCAATCAGGTTGCACAGGCAGTCCTGCTCCTCCATAATGGCACATTCATACGTGCCGTCACAAGGAGTTTTGGTGTGTCTTCCAGCACAGTTTCAAGAGCATGGAGGAGATACTGGGAGACAGGCCGTTACACAAGGAGACCTGGACAGGGACGTAGAAGGGCAACAACCCAGCAGCAGGAGCGGTATCTGCTCTTTTGTGCAAGGAGGAACAGGAGGAGCACTGCCAGAGCCCTACAAAATGACCTCCAGCAGGCTACTGGTGTGAATGTTTCGGACCAATCTGTCAGAAAGAGACTTCATGAGGGTGGCATGAGGGCCCGACATCCTCTAGTTGGACGTGTGTTCGCAGCTCAGCACCATGCACCTCGACTGGCATTTGCCAGAGAACACTAGAATTCAAGTCCGCCATTGGTGCCATTTTCTCATCACGGATGAGAGCAGGTTCACACTGAGCACATGTGACAGATGTGAAAGAGTCTGGAGATGCTGTGGGGAACGTTATGCTGCATCCAGCATGACCAGTTTGGCGGTGGGTCAGTCAGGTCTGGGGAGAAATATTCTTGGAGGGTCGCACAGACCTCCACGTGCTAACCAATGGTTCCCTTACTGCTGTTAGATACCGGAATTAAATTATCAGAGACATTGTCAGACCTTATGCTGGTGCAGTGGGCCCTGGGTTCCTCCTGGTGCATGTTAATGCCCGGCCTCATGTGGCTAGAGTGTGTAGGCAGTTTTTAGATGACAAAGGCATTGATGCCATTGACTGGCCCTCATGTTCCCCAGACCTGAATCCAATTGAGAACCCCTGGAATATTATGTATTGGAGGATCCGAAGCTGCCAAGTAGCACTGTCCAGGAGCTCACAGATGCCCTGATCCAAGTCTGGGAGGAGATCCCCCAGGACACCATCCGTTTTCTCATCAGGAGCATGCCCAGACGTTGTCAAGAGTGCGTACAGGCACATGGGGGCCATACATTATGAGTTGCTGTGATGAACTTTATGCAATTTGGATCAGTTGGATTTTACATTGATTTTTTGTATGATTTTTCCAAATTCCAAATTTTCCAAATTCATATGATGTCACACTTCCATACAGCAAAAGTTCATAGTAATCACACCAAGATCCCTAAAGAACCATAAAAATAGTCTATATGACTTGTGCTCTACATTTCTTGTCTTTTAGGTTCTACAGAAGGAAGAAAGTCATACAAGTTTGGAATGACATGATGACAGAAGGTTCATTTTTGGGTGAACTATCTCTAAACAATAGCAACAAGTTTTTAATGTCATACCTGGGAGACTGGCATTTTCTGGACTAAAAAGATCTTCAAGGCCCATTTTTGTCAGCTGCTCTTTGAGGCTGAAGCTGTCCTCAATACGGAAACGAGGAATCTGCACTGCAACTGTGGTCTCTTTCATGGCATGTAACCAGCCAACAAGTTTCTTGAGGTTCATGTTTGCCACCACCTTAATTTGATGCAGTTATGTTATGTAAGACTACAGAAGAAAATCTTAAGGAAAACATTTTGTTTATTGTTTATAATCGACTTACTTCCGACAGGGTTGCACCATCAGTAGGTAATATAAGAACCATTGTGATGTCACCACCATTGTAGGGCAATTCAAGGATCTTCACTTTGTCATCAGCGATTTTGGCGTACTGGAATTTCTTCTCTTGGTACATCATGGAGACTGGACACTTGTGCGTCTCGCTAACGTGAAAGTCTAACTGCATGACATTTTGCTTATCAAACTTTTGTTTCCATTGACCCTGGAAAACAAAAAAAACTGATTGTTTCAGAGGTCACAAGTTAGGGGGTCCAATCCTGCTCTTGGAGGGACATTTTTCTGCAGTTTTGCTCAAGTTTTGCATCAACTGCCTGGAGGTTTGTAGTGAGCCTGAAGGCCTTGGGTGCTTCTCATTTCTTATTTGTGCATCCTTGTTTCCTTTCCACTCTTCCTTTCCATGAGTCACAGCTCCACCCCCATAGGATGTGAGGGAAGGATGCAAGGAAAGAAAATGAGGACAGAGAATCGAAGGAAATCTTATTTGTACATTGGAATATTCTTGATCACTCGTGTCATTTCACAGCATCATCAGCTGTGCTCAAGGGATCTGCTCTTATGTTGTTGAAGTTTGGTTATTTAAGAAATTCATAAACAATAATAATAACGCAAGATGCGCTGTCGAAATATGTGAGATGTATGGTTTATTTAAACTACGCGAGTCAGGTTTCTCGACATGAAGGACTCCCGTAAAGGATACACCTGTGCATCCTCGCTCATAGCTCCACTGGAAGCCCTCTCACTCCCATAGACTGTAAAAAAAGATGGACAAAGCAGCTTCACTCTCGCCGCCAATGTCCCAATATGGCGCTGATTGAGTGAACTCGGGACCAGAGTCTGCGCAGTAGTGAGCGTGAAGTGGAGCCGCGGAAGGCCCTGCCCACACTCCCGTAGAATCGGTTACTGCAGAACAACTCATGTCTGTGTGAAATAAATAGTTATGGAAATGTAGAAATTAAAGTTAAAGCTCCAATCTCCGAAAAAAGTCGGTTGGTGCCTCACTGACTACTTTGCTCAGAGAAGCTGTCAATCACAGCTGTCAATCATGACATCACAGTTTTTTAGCACCAAGTAACTAACTAAAACCAAATTTATTTAAAAAAACAAGCCATCTTTGGAAAAAATGTATTTGAAGTGTAATTTGATTGTTTAGTTTGTCTCACGTCCCATTAGATCAATTCTATCTTCTATCTATAATTTGAGTATTGAGAAGCACCCCTTGATTAGCTGGTTCAGGTGTGTTTAATTGGGGTTGGAGCCAAAGGTGCATTCACGTCATGTAGTAATAACCGTAACGATTCTGAACTGTATCACCTGACCACTGCAGATATAAGGTGTGTTCGACTTGAAGCGGTGCTGTGCAGACCGTATGACATCGGAGTACCGCGAGAGCAATTCGAAAGCATACAATGCTTTATTTATGGTCATTACGACATGGTGTGAACACATCATAAACTGCTGGAAGGTGGCCCTGCAGATGCAGGATTGGACACTACTGTCATAGGTGGAAAAATTGCATCTTGATAAGTACCTCTCTACATCCTCACTTACTTTGAAGTAGATCGCGTTCACCAAGACTAATATGGTGTTGGAGTCTATTGAACCATCAGGCAGAGTGTCTTTTATTCGGTTCTCCGTCTTGTTGGCAATCCATTCATTTATCGCCAGCCTCGAAACATCTGGTTTCTCCTAGAGGGCGAAACTTGAATGATTAGTATAAGGTCATGGATCAGATACCCTACATTAGGAACTTACGGAAATGTAACCTTAAAATTGAGAGGCATCAACTTGGCTCCGTAGACCATCTCACTGATGTGCTGGAAGGACTCATTAAAAAGTGTAGATTTGTCTCCAAACAAACGGTTTGCAGAGATCAGCTCTGTCGTCTCGTGCTTTTTGCGGTATAGTCGACAGTTCAGCTTGGCGAAGAAGTAGTGAACCTGGTCAGATGTCTTCTCCTTTATCGAATCGAACCGAAAAACCTACATGTTAAGGATAGAGAAGTTGTTGACCTGCTTGAGTGATCGATCTTTATTTGAAGTTACAATTACTTGACCTTACTTTCATGAGCTGCTCCAGTGTGGTGTTACAAGCCCCTAGCTTTGTCATGGCGAAAGCTGTTGAGATACTAATTGGCGACAGAAAGATGTTTTCATCGTTGGGCTTTCCCTCGGCAAGCTGCTTGAAAAACGATAGGGCGAAGAGGCTGTTGGCTTTGGACAGTTCCCACACTCGAGGGTTGGTGCCAGCTGGGATCTTTTCAGGTTCTTTGGTTGGTTGTAGCTCAGGATCCGTGTTGCGGTAGATGCACATTGGCTCCAATAGCTCTTTGGGCTTTGTGTTGCAGATATCTTTGTTTGCCTGGACCGAATAGAAGGCAAGTACCCACAAAGCCCACGTACATGCCAATTTCATCCTGCCTTAAGTGGAATGGGAAACCAGCCCAGGAAAAGTAGTTAAGTAAAAGTTCTGGTGGTCAGTCAAGTCATACGGTCAACAATGTCTGTTGCAAATTCGGAAGAGATTTTTTTAAAAACTTTGTAGAAAAATAGTGTTATGGAAAAAGGTTTGCTCTTTGTTGAAATAAAATCTGCATTGACGGAGTTAAAGGTTTTTCCATTTTCCTGATAATTTACTCACTGCATGTCATCCAAGATGTCTTTCTTTCTTCAGTTGAAAAAAAATTAAGGTTTTGAGGAAAACATTCCCAGATTTTTGTTTTCAACTGGGAACAACAGGTTGAAGGTCCAAATCGCAGTTTCAATGCAGCTTCAAAGGGCTCTACACGATCCCTGACGAGGAATAAGGATCTTAACTTGCGAAACGATTGGTCATTTAAAAAAAACAAAAAAAAAAGTTTATACACCTTTTAACCACAAATGCTCATCTTGCACTAGCTTTCCCCAACTTCATGCATTACCTACATAGTCACGTGGGAAAGGTTACGCGTAGGTGTAGACGTAGGCGGAAGTACCCAGTGTTTACAAACGAACGTGCAAAGACTAAGGCCCTGTACCAAATGGCACACTTCATATGCACTTTCGGTCTTGTGGACTTACACTCACCTAAAGGATTATTAGGAACACCATACTAATACTGTGTTTGACCCCCTTTCGCCTTCAGAACTGCCTTAATTCTACGTGGCATTGATTCAACAAGGTGCTGAAAGCATTCTTTAGAAATGTTGGCCCATATTGATAGGATAGCATCTTGCAGTTGATGGAGATTTGTGGGATGCACATCCAGGGCACGAAGCTCCCGTTCCACCACATCCCAAAGATGCTCTATTGGGTTTAGTACAGTGAACTCATTGTCATGTTCAAGAAACCAATTTGAAATGATTCGAGCTTTGTGACATGGTGCATTATCCTGCTGGAAGTAGCCATCAGAGGATGGGTACATGGTGGTCATAAAGGGATGGACATGGTCAGAAACAATGCTCAGGTAGGCCGTGGCATTTAAACGATGCCCAATTGGCACTAAGGGGCCTAAAGTGTGCCAAGAAAACATCCCCCACACTATTACACCACCACCACCAGCCTGCACAGTGGTAACAAGGCATGATGGATCCATGTTCTCATTCTGTTTACGCCAAATTCTGACTCTACCATCTGAATGTCTCAACAGAAATCAAGACTCATCAGACCAGGCAACATTTTTCCAGTCTTCAACTGTCCAATTTTGGTGAGCTCGTGCAAATTGTAGCCTCTTTTTCCTATTTGTAGTGGAGATGAGTGGTACCCGGTGGGGTCTTCTGCTGTTGTAGCCCGTCCGCCTCAAGGTTGTGCGTGTTGTGGCTTCACAAATGCTTTGCTGCATACCTCGGTTGTAACGAGTGGTTATTTCAGTCAAAGTTGCTCTTCTATCAGCTTGAATCAGTCGGCCCATTCTCCTCTGATCTCTAGCATCAACAAGGCATTTTCGCCCACAGGACTGCCGCATACTGGATGTTTTTCCCTTTTCACACCATTCTTTGTAAACTCTAGAAATGGTTGTGCGTGAAAATCCCAGTAACTGAGCAGATTGTGAAATACTCAGACCGGCCCGTCTGGCACCAACAACCATGCCACGCTCAAAATTGCTTAAATCACATTTCTTTCCCATTCTGACATTCAGTTTGGAGTTCAGGAGATTGTCTTGACCAGGACCACACCCCTAAATGCATTGAAGCAACTGCCATGTGATTGGTTGATTAGATAATTGCATTAATGAGACATTGAACAGGTGTTCCTAATAATCCTTTAGGTGAGTGTACAATGGCTGCCATGTGCGCATGTTCATTAAGTCCATGAGACCGAAGGGCAGGGGTGTTCAATCCTGCTCCTGGAGGGCCACTGTCCTGCAGAGTTTAGCGCCAACCCCAATTAAACACATTTGAACCAGCTAATCAAGGTCTTACTAGGCATTAGAAACTTTCAAGCAGGTGTCTTGAGTCAAAGTGTAGCTAAACTCTGCAGGACAGTGGCCCTCCAGGACCGAGTTTGGACACCCCTGCCGTAGGGTGCCCCATTTGTCATTTTAGGATTCAGAAGGGTGCCCGCGAGCACCCCCTTTGCGGTCGATATGCGCCCTTGATGCGCACTTTTACTGAACCCACAATGGTGCGAGCTCCGCAGCAGACTTGTTCCCAACAGTCAAAGTGCCGTTACGTCACGAAAGTGCGACTTGTAGGTAGGACTTTTACAAAAAAAAAAAAGGGGAAAACAACGATGTCGAAGGATTTAGAAGTTTTTCGCCCTTCTGCCGACGTCACACGTGACCTTTCCAGCGTGATTACATAATGCGTGAAGTTGTGGACACGCATCGCAGAGCTAGTGCAAGAAAAACTATATACTTTTTTAAAATTGTTTTTTTAGAAAATGGCAGATCATTTTGCTAGATAAGACCCTTATTCCTCAGCTGGGTTCGTGTAGAGCCTTGAAACTGCAATGTGGCCCTTCAACCCGTTGGTCCCCGTTGAAGTCCACTATATGGAGAAAAATCTTGTAATGTTTTCCTCAAAAAGCTGAATTTCTTTTCAACTGAATAAAGAAAGACATGAACATCTTGGATGACATAGTGGTGAGTAAATTATCAGGAAATTTTAATTCTGGAGTGAACTAATCCTTTAACAGCTTGCACATTAAAATCCACAATGATTACAAAGAAATAAAACCATTTTAAGTTTATTTAGCATAGTAAACCTAATGAGCAAAAACTCAATTTTGTACTTTTTTAATCATGCATTTCTAGTTTCCCAATCACAAATTAAGGTTCACTCGGAATTAAATTTTACTACCAATGGCTGATTTACTAATACTTGGACCGTGTCTGAGGTGAAAAGTTTGAACACTTTTACAACAAATCTGCTCGTTTTTGATCAAGATATTTATTGGATTTATGAATCTTTCCACTTACCTGATGTTGTAGTTTTTTGCTTTCTAAAGACCAGTTATTAGGGCAACGTTGTAATAAAGTAAGTAGCAAAGTGAAGCAAAACACTGCTCTCTGGATAGGTCAGTGCCCTTAAGAGTAGCTACTGGAGTGACTAAAGAGATGAAAATGTACACAGGACAACCTTTGAGCTATTGATTGGTTTTGCTAGGTTAGTCACAAGCAAAGCAAATATGATTCGTAATGTGAGATCCGTTCAAAACAATCATTTAAGTACAAATGTGTACATCAAATGTCTTTAGAGGCCTGAGGTGAAACTATTTTGTTGTTGACAGTGGTAACTTTAAAGGGTCTTTTGTTCAATGTTCAGCACCTAGTGGTTGTCGTGTAAAAGTACACAAATTTGTAATTAACACCAGAGAGGAAAATGGTTTACAATATCATTTAATCCATGCCAGAATCACTGCTGCACATAAAATACATTTCTTATTAAATAATTTTTTCAAGTTTTTTGATATCTAATTCAAAAATCCAGTTAGTAATACCCCCTGCCCTCTCAAAGAAAAGCAATTGTATTATACAAAAATGCAATCCAAAATTTCACACAGTGAATTCTTGTACAAAGAGAAAAAAAAGGTATTACAACTACATCCACATTGGAGAAATATTCTAAACATTCCTTAATGGAGTATAATATACAAACATTTATTTTCTTATTCAGGTTGAAGTTAAAGTGTACCTTAATTTAAGCAGTCTATCATGAGATAACATGGGAGAAATCATCAAAAACAATTATATATCCCAATGTTAGGAATCATGGTATAAAGACCACAATGCAACACCCCATCTCACGAAAAATAGTCAATACATGAGTGCAAGCAATGAGTTTCAGTGGGAACAAACATACAGAAATGAGGTGGACAGCACTCTCTTTGGACACACCTGAACACAAACACACAACCATTCATTTCAAAACTACTTCCTACAGCTATAAGCTAAAACACTAAAGCCTGTATTTGTGCACAACCCTTGTTTTCAAGTAACATTATGACTTCTCATAAATCTACTACGTGTGTATGTGCACGACGCATACTTTCCCCTTGAGACCAGGGAAAAATATGTACCATTACTCATTTATCTGTGTGGAAAAACATACTACAATCTCTGGTGTTTCAGGCACTAAGTGTCAAAATTCAGATTTCAACAGTTCCTACTTTCTCATTTTTACGATGTCTGACACTAATTAGTACTACATTCGTATTGAACCCTGAACACGGTCAACAATCACAATAAGAAAATGAGTTCCAGTGAGGAAACACTGAGGCTTTTTTATTAGACACTGATCATAAATACAAAATTTTTTTAGAAGTCAGAATTGGGTGGATAAATCTCACAAATTAGTCATATTTCACCCCAAAAGAACTTTTAAAATGTTGCATTAAATAAAAGCACATCTTTAGGACCATTTATTTTTAGACAACTAAGCCAATTTACCAAAATGTCATTACCACAATGGAGGGAAAAAAAATCTCGTAATAAAAAATGACCATAATACAGTAACAAAAAAATCTGTATAAATTAAACTATAAATACTACATTGATGTATCAATACTTTTAAATTTTTACAATTCAAAGAATTACTTGTGCTTAATGTCATGAAAATAATATCCACAAAAAAGAAAAAAGAAAAGGTCACAAAAATAGGATTCATTTAATGCAATGCACATACACAAACTTTAACTTTGGGATGAAATGTGACCGTTTTTTACAAGTTTCATGAGATTTATCGAGGTAAACATTTTGGTTCCCTTTTCAAATCAATAGTGATTCCCATTGGCTCATCGGGCGATCATGTAAATGTTGCTTTGCAACAATAGTTTAAAACAGTTTTCAAACAGCCGACTTCATAAACATAATTTCAAAACCAGAAGAAATGGAGCCCTTCTGCGAGAGTGTTTATACAATCTGCGTTTCGTTCAAGGAAACATTGAAAACCAGTCTCAGTTTGGTACAAAGGAACTGTCGAGGATTGCATCAATGGCTTTTATGAGAACAGTAAACCTGACCTCCAATAATGTCATTAAACATGAGCCTTGATACTCCCTCTCTGAATATCAATATCAAACTATGACAAAATTCACAGACTGTCCTTGTCTTCCTGTTCCAATTCAGACTCTTCAAAGAACCCTAACATCAAAAGACCACCGTCACACCATGAAGCATGCTTAAATACTCAAGTTCACTTGCACGAAAGATACACAAAATGGCTACAACAACAAATGACCTGGCAATAAATTCCTTTATCTCAGAAAGGATAGGCAGTACTCAGTTTGGCGGTCTAAAAGCCTGCAGATTCGAAGAGATCATTTAATATAAATGCTGACTTTGACTGAGAGTTGAATTTTATAAATAAAGATGGTTCAGCTACATCTACACACCCAATATTTGAATAACTGCAGATCTGCATAAAGGCACAGTCCTGAAGTCTTCAAGTCTCGAAACAGACAATTGCAGTCCTGAAAACGAACAGAGTGCGCAATGCGACAAAGACGTTTACACCCAAATACACTTCATACCGACCCTGAGATAAAGACAGGTGTTCCTATAAAACAAAAAAAATAAAGATGGCGTTACCCAAGTGAACCTAGGACGCATACTAGATCCTAAAAATCCTAAAAAAAAAAAAAGAGCGTTTAAATTCGCCTTCACCTTTTTTAACCAAACGCCAATAAAGTTTGTAATCCATTTGGCTTCAAACCAACAACAAAAAAAAGCTTCTGCTTTTCTGTTTCTTTCGAACTAATTTTGGGTAAATTCGTGCTATCCTTAAAGTCTACACTGTGCATCACAGTTCTGTTACCTAAACGCAGAAATATCCAATCTTGACGATTGCTTAAATGTCGAAAGCTCAGACCAAAGCCACAGTAATATCATAATAACGTAAACAAAAACAATAGAAATCAACTCCAACTTAAGAGAAGTTCCACCAAAATAGGTGCTTTTAAGGTTGCGGTAGGATGTCTCAAGAGACTATTATATGCTAGCAGGAAAAATAAAACTAATTTCCAACTTAAAGCTAAATTATCGGAAGTGATGATATCTCACCACCAAGGAAGCGATCTACATGGAAGAATGCAAGTTTGAGATTTACAGTGCAAGTGTTTTGATAAACCTACTGCAGTACTGACTGCAGATTAGCTAACAGAAATATGACGACGTGTTTTGCACTTTAACGATAAAACTAATTTAACAGTCGCGTTTTAATGCAATTGCTGATGAGCCTAAAATTGCCAAGGTTCATCCAGAATCTGCGAACATTGTATTGCGTCTTTGCTCATTGTTTATTTTAGCTAGTTTGATAATGCGTTCAGATTTTTCACCAAAATCTGGACACAAAATGTCAAAAACGTCTGCAGATTCTACAAATGTTGACTTTTATACCCAACAACGCAATCTATAAGCCATAGGCGGTCACTCTTGATGTTTTTATGCGCCAAACGCCTTTCAGTAAATAAATTTGTCATGAAAAAACTGGGATGACATAACTACAAAATACATTTTTGGTTGGTTTGGAAAAAAAACCCCATTCCAAATAATGTGAAATATGGAAATATTCTTGATTAGTAGATTGGCTCTCTCAAAAGATAAGGAGTCCAACTCTTTCTAGTTCAAACAGTCAGACAGGTCTGACAGGTCACATGGCGCAAAAGCTCTATTAATCCCCCTTCAGTATTTGAATGAAGTTTAGGAGGATTGTGATGTACACGATTGAGCCCAGCCTGTAGGGGAATTCGATCGAACCGGCCCTTCAAACTTCAAAGACGAAACAGAGAATGAAGGAGTCTTGAGGCGGCTACAACTGAATCGAAGTCTTTCTTTTTGCTCTGAATATACGCCACATCTTTCAAAGTAAAAAATACACAAAAAAAATGTGGCTTGTTCTGAAGACTGTAGGTTCACTGACAAAGTGAAGAGAAGTACATACGCATTCTTACAACAGAACGCATCTTTATGCATTATCATAGTGGCTTTCTTTCCATCCTCAGGATGGAAAATGTATATGTACCCACTATGAAAAGAACCAGACTGACCTGGATTGTTATTTCTATCCATGTCCACAAAAAAAATAATGCATCCCTGAGGACATCACGGCAGATGATGATGATTACAGGCGGTTCAATCGAAATCCCACAGGCAGTGTAGTGTAATACACTGAAAACTATAAAAGAGCCATTTTAAGACTTTTGGGGCTTTTGGATTTGTTGGCATGAGTGCAATCAAGGTCAATTCAGTTAACATTTGGGTTACGAGCATTACTATAAAATCACACAAAAATGTGCATCATAACAAATCACACTGTAAAAGCCAAAATGAAGCCTAACGTTTGAAACATGATACATAGTTTTGACCCTCCTGATAAAACAAAATGGTTTCTGTTGGGTGAATAATGCAGCAAACCTGCGGTTATAGTAAAAAAAAAAAACGTTTAAACTCAGAAGACAGAAGTGTAAACGCCACACCAAAAACAAACAAGAGCGTAACTACCGAAAACGTAGCACATTATGATAAAAATGCAATTTTGAAACCCAAGATAGTGGATTAATGAGCATTAGGCAACATAAGTGAGATCATGTTATATGTTGCCTGACAAATACTTAAGACTGAGGATATTTTGGATTCACCCTGATTTACGAGGCAATGAAAAAAGGCTTGTCTCAGGAAAAAGGATGCAAAAGAAAAAAATACTCAACAGCAGATACTGCTGTAAAAAAAGGAGCTAAAATCAGGGCATGATTGTGCAAGTCTGTTGAGGCACATGCACAGTGAATCCCATCCAAACTCCACCCGTATTTGCCTGACGGGTGTTGGAGGGTCAGCGGAGGAAGCTAACGATCTGGATTAAGCGAATGCATGCTGTGTGTTATACAGCAATGATGGAGCATCCTGCTCCACAGGGTTTAACTAGTGACTGGAGAGCCGACTGGTTACGGAGCGCTCCGGTGATTTGCAGAAGGGGAATCTGAGGTAGAAAGAGCCGGCTAGGAGTGAACAACTCCGTTCTTGGGCAGATCAGGGCTGCTGGCCACCTGTTCGGAGGACAAACTGAGAGATGATGTCTTGCTGGTCAGTGAGGACATGCTGCTGCTGACAAGACCGCAGTCCTGGACTAATCCGATGGAGCCGTTTAAGCCCTCACTACAACCAAAGAGAGAGACAGACGCAATGAGAACTACTGTGATGGATACAATAAACCACATATACAGTACCGGTCAAAAGTTTGGAAACATTACTACTTTTAATGTTTTTGAAAGAAGTCTCTTCTGCTCATCAAGGCTGCATTTATTTGATCAAAAAGACAGAAAAATATTGTGAAATATTATTACAATTTAAAATAATGGTTTTCTATTCTAACATACTTTAAAATATAATTTATTTCTGTGATCAAAGCGGAATTTTCATCAGCCATTACTCCAGTCTTCAGTGTCACATGATCCTCCAGAAATCATTCTAATATGCTGATTTATTATCAATGTTGGAAACAGTTGTGCTGCTTAATATTTTTTTTGGAACCTGTGATACTTAAGGATTCACTGATGAATAAAACATTAAAAAGAACAGTATTTATTCAAAATAGTAACAAGATTTAGATCACTTTTTATCAATTTAACACATCCTTGCTGAAAAGAAAAGAAAAATGACTGACCCCAAACTTTTGAACGGTAGTGTATATTGTTAAAAAAGATTTATATTTTAAATAAAATATTTTCATTTCTTTTTTCAATTTTTATTCAAAGAATCCTGAAAAAAGTATCACAGGTTATAAAAAAAATATTAAGCAGCACAACTATTTCCAACATTGATAATAAATCAGCATATTAGAATGATTTCTGGAGGATCATGTGACACGGAAGACTGGAGTAACGGCTGATGAAAATTCCGCTTTGATCACAGAAATAAATTATATTTTAAAGTATATTAAAATTGAAAACCATTTTAAATGGTAATAATATTTCACATTATTACTGTATTTTTGATCAAGAGACTTCTTTCAAAAACATTACAATTAGTAATGTTTCCAAACTTTTGACCGGTACTGTATGTATTTAAATTTCATTCAATGTATTTCTGAAAGCAAATTATTGGGTGAATTTCACAAAACCTGTTTCCAAATTTCACTTCAAAATAAAGAACAAATAAATACAATTCACACACCTGAAATGTTACTGTTAGGAAAATATATACAAATTATATATTTAACATGCCATATAAAAAACATATACATGTTATTTTTATATTTAAAAAAAAATTCTTTAGAATTTTTATTTAAATAATTTTAGTAAGGTTCACTGTTATATTTCACCTAAGAGTTAATGGATGCTCCTCTCGTTGCAAAGCATGTTCGTCTTGTCCATTTTCAACTAAGACCCGCTTGTACTTGCCATCGTGCTTCTCCTGAAGGCAAAATAATTCAAGCTCAAGCACAGTGATTCAAATCACATGATTTTATCACTTCCTGAAATTCAAGTAACTGAAATTATACTCTACAATACCAAAAAAAAAAAAAAACCCCACTACTTTTACAGATGACCTTGCTTAAAAATGGATTTTCTGCTCAAGACACGGCAGTGGCCTCATGAATTATTCACAGGTAATAGAATATATTAATTATGAATAATTAATAGAAGCTCTATAAATGGCATGTCTCACTAACCATGGCCATCTCCTGTGTCCTTATGTCGATCTCTCTCTCCACCTGGTGCAGCTCGTGACTCAGCTGTTCACTGGACAAACTCCCAGAGGACCAGTCCACTCGAGACGGCTGGGACATCACTGAGCTTGGCTTCTGCCAAAGGAGAGGCTGAGATGCTGAATCATGATATTTTTACATTACACGCGCACACACAGTTCTGGTAAACCCTATGTCATGAGGACAAAACGTCCCCACAAAGATACTTTGGTGCCATTTAGTTGGATCGGACATGTTATGAACAGGCCTTTAAAATGACATCCAGGTAGATGGACAATCTCACCTCTGGGCCGCGGCTCTGAGTCTGTTGGCTGATTTGCTGATTGACCTGCTGTAGCTCCATCCTCAGCTGCTCACGCACCTGCACGGCAGGGGATAAACTGGATCTGCAGGATGAGCGGAAAATATTTTGCTCATTTAGGACATTTACAGATTAAGACTACAACTGAAACCAAGCAATTGCTTGTAAAGAGCGGGGCAGGGCGACATACCGTTCGCTAAAGTGCCCCTGAGATGCTTGGTGCGGCTGGTAGCAGTCGCCGCTCCACCCACTGTGGTTCACATAGGTGTAGTCAGCTTAAAAGAGAAGACAAAGATCATTAAAAAAACTAAAATAATCGTGTGGTCCCATTAGCAATGCTGATACAAAGCAAGAGGAGTTTACCGGCATGTTTGGCAGAGTTAGGCAAGGGTGGCATCGTACTGTTTGGCGGGTAGCCTGGTTTAGACGTGCGCGAAATGGCTCCAAAACGAGACACGGTCGGCAGGGAACCAAAGGGAATGATGGGGTCGTCGTCTTTCACGTCTGCCGCTCTGCGTTGAAGCTCCAAGCTGTGTGCTCTCAGACTTTTGCCTTTGTCTAAATTTTGCTGGGAGAAATGGTTACAATTTAGCTGAAGAACTCAACTAAATTAGAATATGCTTATACTAATTTACAGCATACTATTACTTAAATATTTTAACTTCATTGGTCATATATTTAAGAATATTATCAAACCGTTTACATGGAATAAGCCTGAACCATGAACAAAACTCACTGGTCCTCTGTTAATATATATATGGCCTTTGGTTTGTCAACAGTATGATAGTACAAACTAGACAGAATAAACACTGATAACCTTTTGTATCGGAACAGCCACTAAAAACAGCTCAAATTTGAATGTGAGGGAGAAAACTGGACAAAATGTACTTGCAATGCGAAGCCTTTCAACTTTAATGAACTCAGATTTACATTTTTTTAATGCAATTCTTGCCCATAGAAAATTCTAAATTATGATGCTAAGGAGTTGTGGTTGGTTGCCAGTAGGGGATGAGCAACTTTTAAAGCCAACATTTATGTGATTAAAGTCGACTAGTCGCTGATGATGTCATTATTGAACAAATAAGCCAGGACCTCGAGCTGAGACTCGACCGCGGGTTGCCTTGTTCACAGCTATGGCATATGACACAGCTCTTTCCACAAAGCTATTGTTCCCACATAACATCTTATTTTTACCAGTTGTTTTGTCTTTGGGTTGTTATATATTTCTCACAGATTTCTGTTCAATCTAAATCAGATACAGATAAAGTAGGACATTAAAGATTACATTTATACGAATGCATTAGTGAGAGAGAGAGAGATTGCGATTTACTCACCCTCAAGCCATCCTAGTTGTATATGACAGTTGTATATGACAAAAAAAGTGTATCCATCCATTATAAACGTACTCCACACAGCTCTGGGGGGTTAATAAAGGCCTTCTGAAGCGAAGCAATAAAATAGATCCATATTTAACACGTTATAAAGTAAAATATCTAGCATCCGGCAGACCGCCTACCATATTCAACTTACGAAGAAAGTTCGTTTGAAAGAACAATGTCACATACACCTAGAATGGCTTGAGGGCGAGTAAATTATGGGATAATTTTCATTTTTGGGTGAAAAATCCCTTTAATGGTGGTTAGGCTACAATGCTGTATTCATCATGGACTAAAAAAATTGTGAGACAAATACGTGTACTGCTACACCCCTAATTACTATTTTGTGACAATGTAAAGTGAGGTCAACCTCAACAATGGGCCAGGGCTGGGCAGGGTATGTACGTGGTGTATCGCAGTTTTTCGGTTCAGTTTGAATATTGTTACACCCCTATCTTGTGGAGTGCTCTCGGATTATGTATTTATTTGTCATTTCAACTGTTGGAAACGGAGCGTAATAGTGGACTTCAAAGATTTCTTATCCTGTTGCACCCTCTATAGGCCATGATCAGCAACTAGATGATGTCAAGCTTAATGCATCATGGCAGAGCATTAAAGGAACACGCCGACTTTTTGGGACTTTAGCTTATTCACCGTATCCCCCAGAGTTAGATAAGTCCATACATACCTTTTTTATCTCCGTGCGTGCCATAACTCTGTCTGACGCACCCACCGCTAGCCTAGCGTAGCACAAAGACTGGAGGTAAATGGCTCCAGCTAGCCTACAGCTCAATAAGTGACAAAATAACGCATTTTCCTATTTACAGTGGGGCAAAAAAGTATTTAGTCAGCCACCAATTGTGCAAGTTCTCCCACTTAAAAAGATGCGAGAGGCCTGTAATTTTCATCATAGGTACAGTTCAACTATGAGAGACAGAATGAGAAAAAAAAAATCCACAAAATCACATTGTCTGATTTTTAAAGAATTTATTTGCAAATTATGGTGGAAAATAAGTATTTGGGCAATAACAAAAGTTAATCTCAATACTTTGTTATATACCCTTTGTTGGCAATGACAGAGGTCAAATGTTTTCTGTAAGTCTCCACAAGGTTTTTACACACTGTTGCTGGTAGTTTGGCCCATTCCTCCATGCAGATCTCCTCTAGAGCAGTGATGTTTTGGGGCTGTCGCTGGGCAACACAGATTTTCAACTCCCTCCAAAGATTTTCTATGGGGTTGAGTGGGATTTGAGTCCCTGGTGGCGTAGTGTGTTACTGATGGTAGCCTTTGTTACTTTGGTCCCAGCTCTCTGCAGGTCATTCACTAGGTCCCCCGTGTGGTTCTGGGATTTTTGCTCACTGTTCTTGTGATCATTTTGACCCCATGGGGTGAGATCTTGCATGGAGCCCCAGATCGAGGGACATTATCAGTGGTCTTGTATGTCTTCCATTTTCTAGGTTGTGGACAGGTGTCTTTTATACTGATAACGAGTTCCAACAGGTGCCATTAATACAGGCAACGAGTGGAGGACAGAGGAGCCTCTTAAAAGAAGAAGTTACAGGTCTGTGAGAGCCAGAAATCTTAGTTAAAGTGTACCTATGATGAAAATTACAGGCCTCTCTCATCTTTTTAAGTGGGAGAACTTGCACAATTCGTGGCTGACTAAATACTTTTTTGCCCCACTGTACATGTTGTGATGTGTATGGTTACATTGTGTAGTAAGACAATTTTCTAGACCGATATGGCTAGGTACTATACTCTCATTCCTGCGTAATAATCCAGGAACTTTGCTGCCGTTCCATGGGTGCAGCAGGCGCAATGATATTACGCAGCACCGGAAAATAGTCCCCAGCACGCTCTCTGTGCAAGCAGGTTGTCACGTTGGTTATGTTGACGGAAGTTAGCCTATTTTCAGGCGCTGCGTAATATCATTGCGCCGCTGCACCCATGATGCGGCAGGAAAGTTCCTGGATTATTCCGCAGGAATGAGAGTATAGTCCCTAGCCATAACGGTCTAGAAAATTGCAACTTTTCATTTTTCCGTCTGTCTTAGTACACAATGTAACTATACACATCACAGCATGTAAATAGGAAAATGTTGACGTTATTTTGTCATTTATTGAGCAGTAGGCTAGCTGGAGCCGTTTACCTCCAGTCTTTGTGCTAAGCTAGGCTAGCGGCGGGTGCGTCAGACAGAGTTATGGCACAAACTTACAACTTAAACTTATTTAACTCTGGGGGATACAGTGAATAAGCTAAAGTCCCAAAAAGTCAGCATGTTCCTTTAAAGTCGACTACTCAACTTTTCTGTGCAACCCCTAGTTGCCAGAGCATTGCTATGCGGTTTCTAGTGAGTTTTGTGTGGTTGCTTACAGCCCCAAGTCAAAAGAGCCCATTACTAAGTTTCTATAATATTCTGTTCTTGTCTATGGCATTTTTCCATCTTTTTATAATCAGGCAGGTGAAAATCTTAGAAATGTACCCGCTTAAGAATCCCTTTAAACAGGCGAAACTTACTGTTTCCATGGATTTCATGCCCTCTTTGGACTTCATATCCTTGCTGCCAATGTATGAACCGAAGGTGTCACATGACCAAGGGGAATATGGGGCAGTGTAGTCCTGTTCCCGGAAGTGTCCAAAACCGTGGGAGTTCTCCTCCATGTACTGTGAACGATACAGACATGGCAACTCATTACCAAATGCTACCTACAATGGCTGTATGATTTTGAATTTCGAAAAATTGTGATTTAAAAAAAAGCTCCACGTTTCATTTACTAGTTTGTAGGGCTGCACAAATTGACAAAATTTTGTGATATATATATATATATATACACAAACTAGTAAATGAAACGTGGAGCTTTTTTTTTAATCACAAAAATCACGTATTTATCTCAATACGACTATAAAATAAAAAAATAGCAACAACAATTATTATCATTATTACAAATTATTAAATAAAACCATCACTATAATATTTCACTGTAAAATAAAAAGTATTTCATATAATAAAAAAATATTTTTATATATTTTTTCCACTGTAAAAATATTGCTGTAAAATATAACAATAATAATTATATTTTATTTTACATTACAAGTGTAAAATTACAATACTAGTATGTATGGCTGTCTTCAATTCTGAATGTTGAACCATTGTTTTAGATTAAAAGTGCAGCCCTTCTACCTTCTTAATTATCATTATTATTTTTGTGAAATATTCTTCTGGCTTACATGGCTCTGTCCCCTCATGTCTTGAGGGTAGCTGGGGTCATACGAGTGCGAGGAGCCGAAGGGTGGCGGGGAAACGACCTTTCTCTCCTCCAGCTGGGCCATGATCTCCTGTCTGCGACGGTGCAGGTAGTCTAGGGAGGGCTGTGCTCGCGTGTAGGCATTCTGGGGACACATTATCATGTTTTCTTCAGGTTCAAAACGGGACCGGTGCAGTTCAAATATTGTAAGCAACAGATCTTACCCTGTGGTAATTCCTGATTTGACTGGAGTGGTTATAGTTCTCTGAGCTGTATCTTTCCTGAGCTGATTCCGGCAGGGGCTGTAGTGGCGGGGGAACGTCCGGACTCCTTCGGACCAGTTCCTCCCGTGGGGCAAATGTTTGGGGATGGGCGTAGGCTGAGTGGCGACGGCCGTCGTGGTGCGAAGGGTATCCGTAATGGGAGCTGGGGTTGGCATACTGGTGCTTTGATGGGTAGGAGCTGGGATAAGAGTCTGGATATTGTGACATGCCTGGATCTGGAACGGGATGACGGGCGTAGCGTGGGTGGACGTGGTGGTGGGGATAAGGATTACCTGTTGAAATGAGGAAAATTTTAACTTTTTCCTAACTAAATAATAATGTGTTTGTTAAAAAAAATAGTGGTTTTGTACCTGGAGAGTACTGGGGGGATTCATATTGGGCGGATGATGGCGGCGGCGCTCTAGTTTCAGGGTAATACAGTTCAGACTGATGTGAATATGGGTAAGGAACTCTAGGCACAGCAGACATGTGCTTCTGTCCGACTGGGCCATCGCCGGCCACCCTAGAATTTATGAGCATTCCAGATTTTGGGATGGATTCCAATCTGCAAATCAAGAGAAAAGTGCAATCACTCTTTTTTGTTTAAATAATAAAAAAATGTAACTCAAATTTATCAATTTGTTAATTTATATGGCAAGTAGCTGTGTAACAAGTTTCATAATAATTGTTATTGTTAACTATAACAGACTATTAAAAAAAAAAACAATAATTTCAATTTGTTTATTCGATATTTTCGGACTTATTTTAAGTTAGTTGCCAAGGCAAATTTTTAATTTTTGTTTGAGTTTAAGTTTGTCATCTTATATAAAATATGGCAATATATTAAATATAATTATTAGATGACAAACACGAAAACAAAAAGCTGAAGAAAAAAAAAAACAAACAAAACAACATTTTGTCAAAGACTACATCCAGATCAGATTCAGAACGATGATCAAACACAGATGGAGTAGATCGAGTCCATCAGCACCCCTAATGCTTCACAGTCCTATAGCTCGTTCTGGGTCGACATTTCATTCAGTAACATTAGGCAGTTTTGATTTATATGCTGTTTAATGTTGATGATCACGTTATTTTACATAAGCATCTGCTTGCATACGATTGCTTGTTTTTTTTTCCGTCTTCTTCGCCTGTGTTTTTAATCAGGAGATTCTGTACTCATTCAGAAGATGCGTAATAGCGCACCCTAGCGTCTAACAGTGAAAACACAGAAACACAGAAGGTGAATGCGATTTTACCAAGTACAACATGTTCCCGAATCAACATTTCAATCAACCAATCAGATTTGAGGGACAAGTTTACAGTTTAGGCTTACAACCAGGCTTAGGTGCTTCTACGTCAGTGTTATTGACCTATTATTTCCCTCTGATTTTAGGGATAACTTATGGGTAGGGTTAGGTTTAGGAGTAGGGATAGGCTTATTAAGGCTTATTGATCCAGGAACATGTCTTACTTGGCAAAAATCACAGAGACCTTGCCAAGTAACACCAATCAATAAATCAATAAACTCACGAGTCTGGAGGTGAGCCAGGGGCACTGAGGCTCCCCGAGTCCATCTTCCCTGGTTTGTGTGATGGATCATAAGACGGGTCCGAGCCTCTGGAAACCAGGTGGGCCAGAGCGGATCCAGGTCCTGCTGCTAGGATGCCGTTGGTGATGGAAGAGGATTTGCGTGGAAGACCCTCCATCGACAGCCCCTCGTCAGGTAACAGACCAGCGCCGAGGTCCATCTCGTTCAGCTGGGTCAGGGACTGACTGAGCTGCCGGCGCAATCCCAAACGTTTATTCATCTTACGGTACCTGTCGTCAGAGAAGAGAAGGTGAAGCTGGTGCTAATGTTTTTTCCGTAGTACTTGACGTACTTAATGTGTTACTCACTTTTCAAGCTCTTCCTGAGAGTGAGCGAAGGTGCAACTTGCTCCGCGAGGACAGCCGCCTTTTTGTTTCATGTCCCGACACATGTAGGTCTTGTATTTGCTGTGCTGAGGTGGCTGTGGGCAGGAAGTGAAATATGTTTACTAATTTTTCTGTGCAAGGTATTTGCATGTTTGCAACTTGCAAAAACACAAAGGCTGTGATCGAAATCACCCCCTATACCTATGAATGAGTGCACTCACCACTACAAATGGCTGTCCCCCTCAAATAGTCCCATATTTAATATATATAGGTATAATTTTGGACACACAAAGTTTCTAAAACTTAAATTAAAATTGAAAATATAAAAATACAAGCTAATTCAAAATAGTAAGCGATACTATAATAGTACATAAATACTAAAATAACATTGATGTATAGACAATTAGTCAATAACTGTTTCCATCCACCTATTTTTGTACACATTTTAGGATATTGCATAAAAAAAAAACATGAATGGAAATGCCAAGATGCACATACATTCAAAAAATTTGTATGCGCTCAATTGAGGCGGCTAATTTTTTTTATTTCGATAAGAAGGCAAGCACATAAACTACAGTGGAAACACATTTACCGAATAAATCCTTCGATGCACAACAAAAAACTTGCCTCAGAGGATAACTGTATTAAACAGCGGACCAATCGCATCGCACAGCATCTGAAATGTTGGTTTGATCAATGCCTAAGCCAAAGTCTGTCATCAAAATAATTTGGTATATTTAGTATAGTTGGTAAACTAGCTATAGTTACCTATAGTTATAGAGACTGGGGTCTCACACGATTGCGTTCCCAAAATAAACATGGCGTTTATTGCGTTTCATCGGCACGCTCTGAGGCACAAGTCATTTATGATGTACGAAAGAGCCACAGGATTCAGAAACCTACATTTTTATTACGATTGTTATCTTGAGCTTTATTCGCAAATGTTTTAAACAGCTATTGTTGCAAAATTTTGAAAATACTAAAATAATTATAAATAAAAGCCATTTTTTCTTCTAAACACTGGTCATAAAGCATGAGACAATTCTGATTTATTATTTTGATCAATGATTTAAAGCTATTAATAGTAATTAAATATTCAAAGTTAATATATTATGTTTTGCGATCTCGTTACTGACCTGCTGCTGATCACCTCCTTTCTTGCTATGGTTCTGGATGAAATCCACCAGGCCATGAACAACGGTCCGGACTGCTTCCAACCCTTTGGCTAGCTGCTCCCATGTGGGTGCAGGAGCATCTATCAGTGCAAAAGAAAATCAGTCATAAAAATTTGGACATTTATGTTTTTATTTTTGAATGCATAACAGTTGTACTCGCAAATGTGTGAATAGAGCAGGCCGACAGACCTGGGCTGGGGTCGATGTCGGCCAGCAGCTCCAGATGGGGTCTGAGGCGGTTGAGATTGGCTGGATCTCCGGTTCTCTGAAGGGCAATGGTGAGTTCCTGAACACTCTGAGCAAAGGATGCTGGTGTCTGCAGCTGAAACACACAAAGCCAAATAAACACATACTTCACATACAACATGTTTTTATGCACGATGTGACGTTTGCTACACCCCAAATGCGCTCTCTACACAGGGAGGGGTGTTACAGGAGAATTTAAACATGTAACACTACACCACTACAGCACCACCTAGTGAAATCTTGAAATAATACTTTTGCAAGTTCATACCTTGTCTATTATGGACTGCATGTGGGATTTGTGGGACTGGTCGCCGTACAGTAGAGATGACCACTGGTCAGGGGCGATACGCAGTCCTCCCTCCATTGCAATCTGAACGATCTGAGAGTCGTGTTCTCTCCGAAGAGCCTCGTAGGTGCGAAACTCCTCCTTCAGCTGCATCAAGGAGGAATCCTCATCACGTTTAGTGACCTGAGGTTAAAACAAATAAAATGTTATATAATTAACATTGAAAAATCTGCAGAAAGGTTAGATTTTTTTAGACCATATTTAACATAAATGGTTCATACAGAATCATTTTCAGCATTATATTTGGTATATAGTACAGCATCTGTAAATATTTTATTTACAGATTATTTTATTATTTTTTATTATTATTTATAATTATTTTATTTTTCAACGTGATAACATCTGCTTGCATGATGAGAAGAAACACATTTACATAATGCAGTCTGATTTAAACGATCATTTGCACCTTTATCTGTTTCTGGTAACAGTTTTGCATAATGAAAATGTGTGCCTTGAATTCATTCAGTCGTGTTCGACAATCACTACACTTTTGCCTTGAAAACACTCTGCTTGTATGAACATTTATTTTTAGAAATTCTTAATTTTATGTTTTAAAAAACTGAATAAGGGTAATAGTCTGACATGAAAATTATTAAAATCAAAATCCATACTTTTCCAAACAGCGTGGGAACCCTGAATATCGTAAAGGGAAAAGTAGAGGCACCTTAAAGCAGGAGGCCCTGTAGAGGAGCTGCACCACGTGTCCTATGCTGGTTTTTGAGGCCTGAGGAAAACGTGGTTCGAGTCTCTGGACCACAAACAGGACCAGAACCTTCCGTGAGAGGGCTGAACCATCTTCCAGAGCAAGAAGAACCAGCTTCAATGCTTCTTCCTGCATGGCTTTTGGACGACAAAAATTTTTTGTTAGTACCTACAAATGATTTCACCGGCCTGCTATCATATTATCGTGATAAAATCTTACCAGGGCCGAGAAACTGGCAGCCTCTGGCTCTGACGGCAGCCCACAGGTTGGAGGAGAGCTGCTGGGGGTTCTGGTGCTGGAGGATGAGCTCAGTGACGGTACGTTCACCCAGAGAGCGGGCTGCCCGCATGGCCCGGATGCGGCCCTCCTCTTCCACCAGCTGGCAGTGCACCAGAGTCACCAGTTTCCGCTGCATGGGTCTGCTGAGCACGCTCTGAGCGGCGCCATTCAGCCCTGCACCTGCACCTGTATGGACCAAGACCAACAACAACTAAGTGTTAACTGAGCCTTTTCACTGATTACTAAATTACACGAAGGATGATAAACATAGTGAATTGTTAGGTATTCAAACAATTAAAAAAGAATACATAAATAATAACAATAAAATAAATAAAATTAATTACAATTAAATTAAAAAACATATAAAAATTATTATTATTTCATTAAAACCATTTTTTGTTCCTTTTTTTGCAGTGCAATCGCAATCTAATTATGATATCTTTATGCATGTGATGACGTATGAATATTTATGGTGAATTACTTAAAAACGATAAACAAGGTGAATTGTTAGGTATCCAACTTTTTTTTTTTTACAAAATAATAAATACATGAATTAATAAATAATAACAATAAAATATTACAAAATAAAATAAATAAATAATAATAATATAATATTACAAAAAATACTGAAACTATATTTGTTCCTTTTCGGGGTGCAATCGCAATCCAATTATGTCTTGATGCATTTGATGATGTATGAATGTTGATGAATCACTTAAAAACCATAAACGCTTTAAAAATAATAATAATAATAATAATAATAATATTCATGTAATTAATTCGTTTTTTTTTTGTGGTGCAATTGCAATCTAATTCGATTTTGATGCTTTTGATGACATATAAGTTTTGATGAAAAACCATAAAAGCATATGCTACTGCTAACTTATAGTGCATAAATGAACAAAAGGGGTGATGTAAAACGGCAGGGACCTCTGGTGTTGCTCAGGGGTTTGAGATAGAGTGCCAGGTCTTCCACACATGTCCGGGACTCCTCATAGTGCTTGACGTCCTCTGCAGCTGTCAGTAAGGTGACGGGGGGAGATTTGGGTACCTGCAGGAGAAAAAACAACAACAACACTTGTCTGTTACCATAATAAAGATAGTTCTCGTCTATAAGGTCTTAAAAGCATTCTTCACATAACTGACCAGCATTTGATGGGGCTGTGAACATTCCTCTTTTACAGAACACGTTCACTCCTACAGCATCATGCTGAGCAACCATTCTCATAACAACATGTGATTTATCACCAAAAACAGAGAGAGGAACGACTGTTTTAACCATGAGGTTGGGCTGACGTGGTTATGAGGTTTGGCTGATTAATGGTCATATAAATAACTTCATTTCTGAGTGCAGACTGAAGCTTTAGGTCTGAAACTTTAAAATGGTAGATTGATTTATAATTATAGATGATTATTACATAATATTCACTATGGTTTAAAAGATTTAAAAAAAGAAATTAATACTTTTAGTCAACAAGGACACATTAAATTGATCAAAAGTGACAGTAAAGACATTTATAAGTTCACATTGTAGATTGTCAAACATTGATCAAGCTTTAGGTTTATAATAATAAAAAATAAATCAGTAAAACTTTAGTTTAGGGTCCAATTCTCACTATTAACTAGTTGCTTATTAGCATGCATATTACTAGTATATTGGCTGTTCATTAGTACTTATAAAGCACATATTAATGCCTTATTCTGCATGACCTTATTCTACATCCTTTAATCCTACCCTATACCTAAACTTATCAACTTAATTAGCAATAATTAGGAATTTGAGGCAAAAGTCATAGTTAATAGTGAGAATTGTACATTAAACTAAAGTGACCAAAAATAATTTTCACCATCAAAAATATGTTTTTGACATTTGAAAATGGTAAAATGTTTGACAATTTAACATGAACAGTAAGATTTTAAATATTAAAATATGAAGAAATACTTTAAAATATTTTTTTTTCCATCCACTTTGTTATTGTCAAGTCTGATTTCCATACTTTTCTTAAATTTTTTAGGACCCATCCCAACTGAATAATATATTAATATATTAGGAGTATTAGTAGTATTAGTAGTAGTAGTAGTAATAATAATAATAATAATAATAATAGTGCAAACAAATATTTTAATACTATTTTTGGTAATTTGCATGAATAAAAACCTTTGAGTTTCTGTGTGTAGATGACAGATTTTTAAACAAATATTCCACTGGGCAGAATGTCAAGAATAATAAATGATTCTAAATACTGAAATATGAAGATATTATTTAAAATATTTCTCTTTTTGGTGAATCACACTTTCCATTTTTGGAACCCATCCCAACTGAACAATATATTAATATATTAGTAGTAATAGTAGTAGTAGTAGTAGTAGTAGTAGTAGTAATCATTATTATTTTCCAATAGCAATATTTTCTGTGCTAATTTCTTTACTTTTTTTCATAGTTTTAAGACAGTCTTTTCTGCATATAGTTGACACATAGAAACACAATTTCTAACACGGAGAATAGAGAAGTTATTTATACAGACAATGCTGGGAATGACTGGCAGATGTTCAACTTCCTGGTTCTCTCTTGGCTGTGTGAGTGAAGAACCAGTGTGTTTTGCTGCCTCCTGTCATGCATTTTCACGCTTCGGTATGTCACATCAGGGCTGAAATCCAACCAGACCGGAACAACCGCGAGCTGATCTTTAGAAACACGACGCCCTGAGCTCCACCGCTCCATGCTGCACATGACACATTCTGCTCGTCCTCTTGATTCAGAATGGATGCAGTAAACACTAATTATCATGCTCCACCTAAAATACAACTTCTGTACTGTACTGGTCTTTTTGGCCCTTTGCCTTATGCTGCGATTGTTATCAAGGTAATTTAAAAATGAAAAAAAGTACAATGTTTAAGTGACAAGGAACCACTTTAGTTTTACTTTCTCATCCTCGCTGTTCAACAGTTTAAATTGAGACTGGGGTGGGCAAACAAAGTCAATAAAGTAAATGTATTTGCACTGGGCCAGCACGTAGCAGTACATTAAGGCAGTGTTTCCCAACCTTGTTCCTGGAGACCCACTAACACTGCAAATATAGATGTAGAGCTTGCATGGGAATTGTTGCTGTGCATTGAAGTAAGATCACATTTACCGTTGACTGGTGAAATCCAGTCATTTCAATAGGAATCCACGTAACTGGAAATTTTGCCGTGAGAGCAAAACGTTTCCAATAGCAGATTTCGCTCATGTTTAAGTTGGTCACGTGAATTTGGGAGTTTTCAGGGCTTGCGTGGACATTATAGCTGTGCATTAAGGTAAGTTCACATTTACTGTTGACTGGCAAAATCCAGTCATTTCAATAGGAATCCACGCAATTGGGAATTTTCGTGTGAGATCGCAGAGTTTCCAATTGCAGATTTCTCTCATGTTCAAGTTGGTCAAGCTAATTTGGGAATTTTCGGGGCTTGCATGGGCATTGCAGCTGTGCATTAAGGTGCTGCCATATTTATCGTTGTTTTGCAAATTTTTGAAAGGTGAACTTCAGTGATTTTAATAGGGATCCATGCAATCAATTTCATGTGAGAGTGAAACATTTTCCACATAGACTCTGCTCATGTTCAAATGGGTCACGACTTTGCGAGTTGCAGGGCTTGTATGGGAATTATAGCTGTGCATTAAGGTACGATCACAGTTACTGTTGATTGGCGAAATCCATTAATAGGAATCCTTGCAATTGGGAATTTTGGTGTAAGCAAAAAGTTTCCAATTGCAGATTTCGCTCATGTTCAAGTTGGTCAAGCTAATTTGCGAATTAAGGTGCATTAAGGTGAGGTCACATTTATCATTAGTGGTACAACGGATTGCAGTTGGTTTGACATGCATGTGATTTGCGTTATTATTTGCTAAGTTTAGCCATCACAGAGTGAAAGAGAGGCATGTTTCAGATAGCGCACAAACACCGAATTGATTTCTTTTTTGCGTTTCGTTGCGCTTGAACGGACACCCACAGTTATGTCAAAATACCCGTCTCGGCAAGTATTCTCTCGGTCCACGCAGATTTCTAATTTTTTGGCCCGCCTGTTTACATTCACTTTAGACATGACTGGTATCTGATATCTGCGTTTACATTAATTTCCACTCAAAGTGATTGTCGGTGATCGTTTTACTGTGCACATGGTAGACCCTCTGGTTTTGAATGGTCGTGCTATTAAAATTATTCATATAATTCATGTCGGGTGGCCATGATTATTTGTCAGCATGGACAAGATAACAACTGTCATGATGTTTTGAAGGCAAAATCTGACTGAACAGATATATACAGGAAAACAACAGTAATTTGTTATTTTGTCTACAGCTCGTTAGATCTAGAATTCTGAAGTGAAATAAAGTAGCGCAGTAAGATTTTTTTTCATGAATTCGAATGAATTAACAAGAGAGAGGAGAGAGTAATAGTGAAGCTTGTTGGTTTAATTACAGCGAAGTTATCACCTCATTGATGAAAAATATAAATGTAGCTTTCAGTAGTGAAGCCGTTTCATTTATAAAACTCACAGGTTGAAAACCAGCTCCTGAATGTTTCTGTGAGCGCGCAATTCCTTTCCTTTATAAAGTGTCCATCGCTAAGCTGCGAGTGAGCGCATCTAGGCACATCTGCTTCATAATACAACATTAAAAAGCTTGTGGGCAAACGTGTAGCCCTGGCCTTGTGGTGGCTTGGAATTAAAAGGGGAATTGGATATTTATGTTTAGATGTAGGTCGGATGTCCAGACATTGGATATGTATCTGATTTAAAATCACATTTGGAAGTGACTGCGGATGCAAAAACATCAGATCTCGTGTGGATTTTTGTGTTTACAAGTGTGCAACAAATTCCGATCTGTATCAGATGTGAGTAAAAACTAGTAGACTCACCTGGCCGCTGACAAGCTGCAACAGCGCAGTGTTGACGGGCAGCTGCTCGATGTCCGTGCTGATGGCAGTCTGGTCGAATGGGCAGGCCTTGCGGTGCAGTTTGTTCAGGCACATTTTGCACACGGTGTGTCCGCAGCCCAGGCTGATGGGTTTGCGGTGGCTCTCCTCGAAGGTTTGCGTGCAGATGGGACACAACAGAAACTCGGTCCATTGCGGGGCTTGCACGGGCATTGTAGCAAAGCGCGGTCTTGTGATGCACCGGTCCCCAAGATCTTCTCTTATTGCTGCATTTGTATCAATGTGCGTTTTGCGTAAAGCGATACGGCGGTAAGTCCTAGAGGTTCCACTGGAACCGATAAAGCTCTTCCGAAGATCACAGTTCTTAAATAGTTCCTGGCATTGTGGGGGCGTTCAGCACATAGTGTGAAAAACATAACCTGCAAGACAAATACAAAAAATGTATTATAAATTAATGTTAATTGTGTCTGTACGCAATATATTGTTCAAATAAAATATTAAAAATGCATTTCTAATACCATACCTAAATTGAGCCTCATTTATGAAACATAAGCAGAACAAACTTGTGTGAATCAATGTTGTTGCATTCCTTGTTTTTATGAAATATTGCAGTATTTATAATAAATTATTTACCTGTGCACATAATTTTATTTATGTGCCCTCGTATTTTTTTAATCAAAAATACTTCCCTGTTGCAGCGACTTCTCTTCTCTGAGAATGTGTTTACTGGCACGAGGGCAGGACAACCTGTCACTCACATAAGATCGACCAATAGCAAACCACAACAATCCAATCAACTCCTGATGGACAAAATCAAGTCCCGCCCTACATTTTTTCTTGTACATGGCAAGATAGGGAACAAAAGACTAATCGCAGCTTCCGTTTCATGTCGACTTTAAAATAACTTATCAAAAATAAATAAATACTCTCTCACAACTTTAGTTTTTTGGATACAGAATATAACCAAAAAGGTTTAAAATGTGATAACCAGCCTTTAATTAAACATGAAAATCCCAGAAAATAACACTATATGGCCCTGAGAAACGTAATCCTGCTATTTAAACAGTCATTAAGAACATAAAAACACAAAAATAACATCATAAACTGCATAATCTAAAACAAATGAAAAGTCTAAAAGAGTAAAACTAACACAAAAAAAAAAAAAAAGGACAAACAGCAATACAAACTAAATTCAGTCGTTCATCTTTTTACACAAATTGTCACATTGAATTTAAATAATATATTTAAATAATTAATCAAAGATAAGAATTCATAAATAAGGCCCAATAACTTTAATGCATCACTTTTGTTTTTTGATCAAATTCCAGGAAAACTTTATGATATTCAAAAGTTTGTTTATTAAAAAAAGTGTTTCATACTTGGAAAAATAAGTTTGAAATCTACTTAGTAAATAATCAAGAATAATGCAAGGAAACTTCTTCATTAAATTCTTTTGTTGAAAAAAGAAAAAAAAACAACATGAATAAAGATAACAATCACAAGTGCATAAAAACAGTTTTGTCATTGTAGACATTCTTATCACTGACCCGAGTACAGTAGGTTTATTTTGGTATCATAGAATACTAACCAGGCAAGATCTTTTTGGCCATCATCACATTTAAACCTTTTGGCTTCAGCCTGACAACGCCTCTCCAGCACGACAACATAAGCTCTATGAAACATTCAGTCCCGGGAAGTCCAAAACAGCAGCAATAACCTGACTCATCATTTATTACAGCTTAGTCTGTGTACCGTACCTCAGTGCTGCCCAATATAGCCATTATATAACCAAAACAACACCTCCACAGCACAAAACAGAGGGGATTTCAAATGACTAATATTGAGTAAAGTGTAATTGCTTCAACTGCTCCAGCGGGAGACATCACAAGGAAGCGTTTAAGCTCAAATCAGGCTATGTACCCCGCGCTGTGACTCATCAGACAAACATCAAAGCTGTGTGAACATGTTTTTAGGAGCAGGAAAGCAGGAATTCTGACCTATAGGGAACAGAAACATGAGCCATAACAAAAATCAGTTTCTATCACATGCACGGCAGTTGCACACTCATGCTTCGGTGCCAAAGGGAAGCTGAAAATAAAATGATAGGGTATTAAACTGAACACCTGTTTCCTTTCTGAATGTTGGAAAAGGTGTACAAATCAGCACTGAAACTATTCAGAACTTAGCCTAAATCGCAATGACGCCATCAAGAACTTTCGCAAGGATTCCTGCAGGTATTTTTAGCACAAGTTATGTGCAAGTGTGCGAACTGAACCTTAGAAAAATGTAATAAAAAAGAATTTGTATATAATAATATAGTATAAATATAAAAACATGCATTGTCTTACCTAATGGGTGCATATATAGCCTATGTAACATTCAAATATGTGCTGTTATCTTCAGCAGCCACCCATGTGACTAAGGTACTTCCTCTTATGGCTGCCATCAAAAGCACCGTTTTAGGTAGCCACACCCACTCATTTTTCTTTCTGTCATAAATTCATTGGTACCAAGATTTCCCAATAATTATATTTAAAATTGGTGGGTGATGGGAACCCCTCTCTCCCACACACATTATATCTATCTATCTCTATCTCTATATATATATATATATATATATATATATATATATATATATATATATATATATATATATATATATATATATATTGTGTGTGTGTATATAACACCTTAAACACCAACTAGCTTGTTAGGATGGCCACTTGGTGTTAACTGTGTCTCCAAACAAGGAATTGATGCCGAAAACGCAGTGTAATCATGACATTGAGACCTGTTTGTCAACTAGATGTGACTAATGTAAAAGTAAATGTATTTCATATGAATCAGAAAGGGCAGTCACATGCCTGACACTCATGTATGTGATTCGAAAAGAAAAATATGTTCAGATGCCAGTGCAGTAATGGAAAAAATGACCTCAGCTCAAAGCATGTTGAGACTTATCTCCTGCCATTTGTCTATTGGAAACCCCCTAAAGCAGGTTAAAAAGATTTTAAGCATCACTTGATAATCTGGAGTTTATTTATAGAACTGATTTAACAATAACTACATCCATCCTACATACTGTGCTAAGAAAGAGACAATAAGCACGTGTGCATCACATTCCCATAAAATTTTAGCTGCCAAATTAAGCAAATCAAATTGATAATTATCAAATGAGCCTCCAAGAAATTCGTAGTCAAACACTTAAACAAAAAATCTGATTTGTGTGTAATATTTCGCATAACATCGAAGCCTTCGGGTCAGGAAAGAAAGAGACAAAGCCCTTTGACTAGAGCTGGATATAGCTGAAATATAATAGAGCACTCACGTGAAACTTTAAATATACGGAACCCAATTATACCTTTAAATATATATATAGTATATATGTATATATAACCTACTCGTTTATTTAGCCAAATGCTACGCTATAATTAAGAAACATTACTTATTTGAAAAGCTCAGATTGTCAAACTGTTATGCTAGTCAGCTAGCAGGTTAATAAACTGCCATTTCTAATAAAACAAAAACACCTTACTAATACCTACCAAGCACCAAAAGATGTTTTCTACATATAAACATTGCACATCAAATTTAAGCTAATATAGATGTGCATTGGGACAGTTAAAACCGATCTGAAATTTGAATATTAAATAGCTAGCTGGTGTGCTAACAAAACAAAGCTTGTAGCGTTCGGCTAAACGTCATTTTTTTTCAATTAAAACGGAAGTATCGTGAATCCCTTGATACTTGTAATAGTATTTTGTTAATTTAATCATTTTAAAAGCATACAAACTAAAAACTAACCGATGATAAAATATATTCTTAGTTTCTTACTGAATAATGTGCTCGTGAGCGTTAGCATTTATGCTACGCCGGTTGATGCATCTTAGGTAACGCTTACAACGCTCGATTGTAACAGTTTTAGGCAGTTCAGTCGAATTACACATATATTTAACGATATTCACTGCAGAAGTGTCGATTGTAGCGTTTTAAATGTGATTCAAACTATGGTGCGGCATTCATAAGCTATAGTCTCCTCACATTGTTTTAGCATCTATGAACGGTATATGTATTAAAAAAAAACAGAACCTAAAAGACAATAAACCTACATAATATAAGCAGTACAATATATACTCACAATATTTGGTTCAGCTCAATCTTCACAGAAGAAGGGCGAGTTTCGCCTGCTGCTGTAATGAAAGTTTCTTTGGACTGTCTGTCTGAGTCTCAGAGCTCAAGTGACTGAGAGAAGTCCAGGATTGCGCAACCGGAGATCATCCACAGATCAAGATCGTGTCCTGTATGGAGTTAAGAGCCCCAAAACATACGTTGACAGCATTGGTATAGTCCAAAATGCTGTTTTATTAGCAAAAAATGGCTTTCTAGGTTTTGAAACACAGCCTATCACTGATGAGCCTCTTTATACTTGGTAGACAAGAGGTTGTGTGTAGCTTTTGTCTACATTCATAACAAAAGTTTTGAAGAAAATGGTTCTTGTGCATGCAAAAAGTCACCACCATGAAGCCAGCACGTTCTAATACGGTTGCTAATGTGCTCCAAATGTATTTTGCTGTGTGGTTGCTAGGGTGTTATGAATGTAATAACAATCTTGGGTGGTAACTTACCAGCCCAAATCAAAAGAGCCACCTTTCTGGCCCCTAGATACTTTTATGTAAATCTACATGGTTTGGTTTCCAGGTGTGTTTGCCAAACAGAGATTCTTCTCCAGATCTATCAGGATATGTGAACACTGTTGTGATGGTCAGAGATCAAACTCACAAAATGAAGTTATATAAAATAATACGTAATTTAATTAAGAAACAGATACATGTACATAAAGTCATTTAAAAAGCAAAACAAATTTGAAAAAAGTAGTCGTCCCTCTGAAATTGTCTGTCAACTTCAGGTAAATCAGCGGAGTCAAGTAATGCCAAAAACAAGAAAAGATTTTGTATTTGAAAGTTTAAAATTAGATAAGGGAAAATGAAACAATACTGCCTTAAGTGAGTCACTTACATACATGGAACTTTACTTATTTGCTGTACATGACACATAAAGAGTCATTAGGTAAACAAAAAACCTTCAAGCTTTCACATGAAAACAAAACAACAACATTAAGGCCCCTTTGGGTGAGACAAAACAAGACAAATTTCACAGAAATAAAACAAAACATACTTAAAAGGGTCTGTACACTTTTAAAAATAAAATTGTGTTATACTATGTAAACAAACACATTTTTGAGGACTGCATTAAAACATTCCTTGAATCCCTTTGACACACAGAAACGACTCAGCAACCATTTGAAAAATGGTGCCTTTCAGAAGAGCTTGGGCAGCTGCCGTAACCTACTCAGATCCAGGAAATTTCCCACTGACCCCTGAGGCTCCGTGACTTCTTGCGTCCTCTGGTTTTCAGTTAGCGAAGACCTACGTTGAGGCAGAACATTCTTTGCGTCATTCTCCTTTTCTGGGTTTGTCCCGCCACGCATAAGCAGCTGCATTTTGGGCCGCAAGTCTCGAATTAACTGCTCTTGAGAGTCAACAGGAGTCGTATAAAGATTGGCGACTGCCTTGTTTGTAATGTTTTTGAGAACCGCAGAACTTTGTTCTTGCCGGTCTTGCCTAACGCTCACGTTCTTGGACGTTTCGTACTGTACGGAACACCCGAGAGCAGAGTCTACCATAACGGCATCCTCTTGCTCTTCTTCACTACTGTTTTCTCCTTCAATCAGTCCATATTTCTTCATGTACTTACAGGTAGCTAGAGACATATTGCTGGGGGACAGTATACTGAGTCCAATGCTGCTCTTTTCAGCAGCAGGTCTTCTCAGGAGAATTGCGCTGGGGTCTGGATGTGGGCTGGAGGCCTGACCACCCAATGAGAGTCTTGACAGTTGTGAGTCGCTTAGGTACTTAAGTGCAATAGCGTTGGCCTCCAAGCTGAGGTCTACACTGCCGCTTGGTCCCCAAATGCTGGTCCCCACTGGTTCGGAAAGAGCTAGCCTTGGAATCACTGCAGCAGGGTTTATGCAAGCGAGGGTACTAAAGAGCAAAAATGTGTTAGAAACACAGCTTTTAATAATGCTTTGATTAAACAATCTGTCAGACTAGGTCTTTTACCTGGCACTCTCCACAGTTGCACGTGTCATCTTTGCCTGGGAACAATCCAAGTCTACGTTCACCCCAAACTGTTGGAGTTGTCTCAATGTTGCACTTAAGACACGGTCCTGATCTGGTGGACTGGATCTGTGCTTTGCTTTTTGAGTTTGGGGTATGGATGTTGTCCGTGATTTCCTTGACTGATGACCTACAGGGGACAGACTTTGTCTATTTGAGACAAGACTCTGTTGGTCTTGCTGCATCTTTTCAGCTGCAACCGTGGAGTTTTGCAGACGACTTTGCACCTGACCCTGCAGAAGGAATTAAAATCAAAGTTGGTTTGAACATTAAAGGGTTAGTTCACCCAAAAATGAAAATTCTGTCATTAATTACTTACCCTCATGTCATTCGACACCCGTAAGACCTTTGTTCATCTTCGGAACACAAATTAAGATATTTTTGTTGAAATCCGACAAAAATAGTTTGTGTGCGCAAAAAAACAAAACAAAATAATGACTTTGTTCAACTTTATTCTTGTCTTCCGTCTGGACCTCTGACGTGAACTCCCGAAGCATCATGACGCATGCGCAAGAATATGACGTAGAGCCGGCAGAAGCGAGGAACTTTGTTTACAAGCAGAGGAAGACGTGCCATATCTAAGCTGTTGAATTCTACATTGATTGTGCTTTAGGTCTTGGCATAGTGCTCAAAGTGGTGCTAAAGTGTGCAATTCCTGGATGCCCGAACGCCAGCTCTACGTCATACTCTCGCGCATGCGTCGTGGTGCTTCGTGAGTTCACGTCAGGGGCCTAGACGGAAGAGAAGAACTTGTTGAATAAAGTTATTTAGATTTTTTTTTTGCGCACAAAAACTATTTTCGTCGCTTCATAAAACTATTGTAGAACCACTGTAGTGAGACTTTTTAAAGATGTCTTTAATACCTTTTATGGGTCTTGAGAGAGGAAATGTCATTGCTGCCAATGGAGGCCTTTCTGAGCCATCGGATTTCAACAAAAATATCTTAATTTGTGTTCCGAAGATGAACAAAGGTCTTACGGGTGTCGAACGACATGACAGAATTTTCATTTTTGGGTGAACTAACACTTTAATATTGTGGCAATTTCAAATAAACATGAAAATTGCAACTAAAGCATAAAAATCGGGCCATACCAGTAGTTCTTGGTAAAATCTTGGGTCGTCCATTTCTCCATGTTCAGACAAATCTTTGCTCTGTGACTGCGAGAGATAATACATGCTAGCACTCTCTCCCAACACTGGACTCTGAAACGAATGGGCTCCAAAACCAGACGACATGCTGCATAAGACAAATAAAGTCACAATAAACATGGCCTGGAAAACAAAAAACATATAGCAGCCTTCTACAAACCAAGTATAAAGGAATTCAAGAGGTTAACAGTTGCTAAAACATAGGGCTCATTACTCGTGTTGTGGAGATGTTGGATGTAGAGGAGATGTTGGACTCTGCTTTTCGGAGTAATGAAATGCATTTTCAGATCCGAGTCTGGAAGTGACTGTACTGTCGTTTTGACCTTCAGACTTTGGCTCCATCTCAGTTTGCCAATCCAGACTTGAGGCCTCATGTGTGGGGGCCTCTTGGGGAGCGGTCCAGAACAAACTCGCCCCTAAATAACAAACAAACAACGTTAGACAAGAACTTCATGACATTGAAAGGAACTGATAATAAATGCAACAACCTTCCGTCATAGTACCTGTTCCTACAGCAACACTGACACTGGTTCGTTTAGGTGGAGATGTTGGCATCTGATTGGTTCTTTCCTGATGAGCATCATGTTCACCTGGAGTTGTTTTGCTCTGAGACTCAAGGAGTTTTTGAATCTGTTAAGGATAGTATGTTAACAACCAGCCATGACAGGTCAACGCAAAAACAATTAAACTAATACGAACCTGGAGTTGAAGTAGCTTCAACTGACGCTCTTGATCCATGAGCATCCTGTATGCATCAGCAGGAAGGAGATCCACATGAGTGTCCTGGACTTGGCAGCACTGGGCTTGACAGGAAGGGACTTGCTCAACAGAACCTTTGTTGGGGTTAACTGTGGGGACACACGGACTGGGTGATGGAGAGTAGTGAACTGGAACATTAGGATGGCAAACAGGACTTTTTGTTGGAGATATGCGACATCCCAAAGATTGCAGAGAAGGCGAGAGGCAGTGATCCCCAGGTGGGACACTCTCAGTACCACAATGAAAACCACAAGGATTGTGCACAACGGTGGGATACACTGGTGGCCCTTGCCAGTTGTGTTGATACATGGGAACATGGGTGGGTTGGTTGGTGCAGCAGCTGCAAGGATTGGTGGCTGGGGTGCTATGGAAGAGTCTGTGTTGGGACGGATGAGGGATGGGGGTCTGGTTAGGCATTACTGAACTCTTTCTGGCACTGCTGTGACCCGATGTTGGAGGTCCGGAATAAATCGTTTGGGGTTTGGTTTGAAAACTTTGCGAAGAACGGTGCCTTTGTTGATGAAAAGAGCCATTGGGCGAAACAGCGTTCTTTGTTGAGGAAGATGATGAAGACGAGGATACAGATGATGCTGACGAGCCATCTCTTGCTCTTGTTGAGGGCAGGGATTTTATACTCGCATTGGGTTGTGGTGTTTGTTGTCCTGGATTAGGATGTAGTTTGTTTTTCGGCTGAGAGAGGACAGGAGTTAGTGGTCTTCGGATTGGGGGAGGTCCAGGGACGCTACCCTTTTCTGAAGGTCTAAGGCCCTGGTGGGCAGGACTAATGCTTCTCCGCTGAACATTTGAAAGTCTATGAGGAACAGGAGTTGAGTCTTGTGTATTAACAAGACTTGCATCCAAAAAGCTGCCATCTAATACCATAGAGAGTTCTGGAACTGAAGGATGAACACGCCTAGTCTGAAGAAAAAAAGGAATATTTGAACCTGTTAATGGGAATCCATCCTGAATAGAGAGGTATATCAGGGGCACAAGGCCATATGTTAACAAACCTGCTGACTGACAGGATGAGGATTTGGAGATGGCCGAGGAGAGAGGTCTTCATCTTCTACACCTGAGTCATGATCACTGATAGACAATTTATTCTTAGGAGCAGCTGAAGATGCTGCAAGAGTTGTCCTGATAAGACAAAGCAGATGTAGTGCATTATATTTTGGGAATATTGTATTCTGTCAGATACACTAAACAGCCAAACACAAATCTCAATCTCAAAGTTGAAATTTTAGAGAAATAAAAAGACTGTACCCTGTTAACACAGTCTGAGAGAGAACTTCCTCAAACAGCACAGTTTCCTGATTTTGGTTCTCAGCACTGAGCTCAAATTGTAGAGGCCGTCCTTCTGAAGGCTCTACATTCTGTATTGTAAAACATTTAGTATGATTAAAAGCTTAAAAATGAAAGCAATATGTACTATACAATAGGGGTGTAACGGTAAACGATGACGTTGAGATCAGACTGGCTGCTATCAGACTTATTGTGCATAAATTTTTTTTTTTTTTAAATATCTCACTGGATTATTACAATTAATTGCAAAATGAATGTTTGGAAATGTAAACTGATACTTCCTACTGACACACTACAGTAAAAGATACAAATAACTGGCTTAAAAACATTTTTTGTGTGAAAATACCAACGTGCCTAAGACTTTTGCACAGTACTGTATGTTCCGGCCTAAAAACAAGCCTACTGTTAACTGTTAAAGATTGCATTCGGAACCATTCGGTACACACGTGCACCGTACCGAAAGCCCTGTATCTAAACGGTTCGGTAAGAATACATGTACCGTTACACGCCTACGATACAAAAACCAAAGATAAATTGGAAAAACACAATTGCTCTAGAAATATTAATTCGATTCATAATCAGATGAACATACAGTACAGGTTGCATGAAAAGGGGAAAAATGTTTCCTATCGAACTTGGCGTATTCAGATTTAATTTGTAAAGTACAAAGGCATAGAGAGACCGACCTTGTAAAGTGTTAACGACTCTGTACTGGTGAGCAGCTGAAAGCTCATTTGGTGGTGCCCGACACATGGCATACACTGGTAGAACTCCGGATCCCGGTGAGTCAGAGAATACAGGACCACCAGGAAAGCGCCTCCCTCTGACATCACTCTGGAAAACCATCAGATGTAGACATGACCAGGAATTTTTTATTTTGATGATAATGTTAATCATTTTTCAGACATTTCACAAACACCCTAGCAAGATCACATTTACTTTGATTGACACCAACATGCTGAAATAATTTAAGCAATATTAAAACAATGCTTTCATAACAGATTAGTAATCTACAAATATCTACAAAAAAACAAACATAAAATAAATGAAGCTGCATTCAGAATGCATTTCATTTCTGTAATATGATCAGCCTCATGGGCTGTAATATCTTTGGTTAATAATTTTCATTTAATTTGAAATATTAAACAGAATAACATTCACACAAATTTTAACTTAATGTTGTCTTTATATTTGAGCCCTTCTTGGAGCCAACTGACTTTTTGGCAAAAGAGCAGATGGATGGGACACTCACTTGTCTTGGAGGGCAGAGCTGTACAGGTACCTCAGACACCACGCCCACACCAGGGGATTATGGATGTGCGTAACGCCACTTAACCATCTGCCGCAGGAGAACAACTGTTACACACCTACTCTGAATGTCTTGCAGGACTCCAAGCATGTAATTAATGGGGCTGAATTATAATACCTGCCAACAGCCTGAACAAAGTAGTAAGAAAGTCACCATTTAAGTACTTACATTCCTACTAATGGGAGAGTGTAAGCCTTCGGATCAGATTCAAGTATGAGGAGAAGTTTCCTGGTCTGATCCATAGTTAGAAACCTGAGACAGAATGTCACATTTTAAAACACAAAAGATTCTGAGAACAAAACATGGCCATATAAGCAAATAGAAGTGCTTCCTTACCCACGTTTCCTGCTGTTTTGGGCCACACCTGCAGGGCTGCTGAGGTTCCTGGCCAGTGCGGTAGGGATGACAGGCACTGCCCGGACAGGGACAGCATCTAGCGTGCAAGCCAGAGTGACAGCCGCCCAGTACAGGTCAAAGGTGAGTCTGTCCATGTTCTCAGAGCAGCTGAGACGAGCTCGCAAGGTGAGGAGTTTGGACAACTCCAGTATCTCTTTACTGCAGCAGAAATGTTGAAGCATCTAGAAAGAGACATGGACGTAAGCATTAGTGGACCATTTAATCTTAATGTACATCAAATTTAAAATAAGATTTCTGGACAATTCTGGAAGAAAATAAACATTTAGTTTACCCCTGCCACCCAAATTTTTTTTATTTGAATTTAAAGAATCCTATAAAATATATTTTTTAATTGTTTTAATTTAATATTTATATTTACATAATTAAAATGGTGTATTAAAATTACTTTTAAATGAAATATACACTACCATTCAGAAGTTTTTTTAATGCTTCTGAAAGAAGTCTCTTTCTACGTTCACACTGCAAGTCTCGGTGCTTAATTCTGATTTTATTGCTCAGACATTGTTTTTTAAAGGTAGGGTAAGCCATTTTTTTTGTTTATTAACCCCTTTTGTTATACTGGTTAAAATTCTCTTAACATCCTGATAGCAATCAATAATAGAAGTGGTCTAAATATTAAAACATGTACATATACAGTGCTTCCGGAAAGTATTCACAGTGCTTCACTTTCCACATTTTGTTATGTTACAGCCTTATTCCATATATCTCCCAACATGACATGCAAGGAAAAAAAACAAAAAAAAGAAAAGTAAATTGTGCACACGATTTACTAATTTGTTCCCTCGATTTATAAATCGTGCGGACAATTTACTACTTCGTTCCCTCGACTTGCTAAACCGCCCACATGATTTACTATTTTGTTCCCTCGATTTATAAATCGTGCGCACGATTTAGCCTACTATTTTTTCCTGCATGTCATGTGCAGGGCTCCGTACACATGTACATAAGTATTCACAGCCTTTCCATGACACTCAAAATTGTTTCCAATGATCATCCTTGAGATGTTTCTACAACTTGATTGGAGTCCACCTGTGGTAAATTCAGCTGATTGGACATTTGGAAAGGCACACACCTGTCTATATAAGGTCCCACAGTTAACAGTGCATGTCAGAGCACAGACCAAGCCATGAAGTCCAAGGAATTGTCTGTAGACCTCCGAGACAGGATTGTATCGAGGCACAGATCTGGGGAAGGGTACAGAAAAATGTCTGCTGCATTGAAGCTTCATCATCCATAAATGAAAGAAGTTTGAAACCACCAGGACTCTTCCTAGAGCTGGCCGACCTTGCCAAACTGAGCGATCAGGGGAGAAGGGCCTTAGTCAGGGAGGTGACCAAGAACCCAATGGTCACTCTGACAGAGCTCCAGCTTTCTCTGTGGAGAGAGGAGAACCTTCCAGAAGAACAATCATCTTTGCAGCACTCCACTAATCAGGCCTGTATGGTAGAGTGGCCAGACGGCACATGACAGCCGGCCTGGAGTTCACGAAAAGGCACCTGAAGGACTCTCAGACCATGAGAAACAAAATTCTCTGGTCTGATGAAACAAAGATTGAACTCTTTGGCCTGAATGGCAAGCATCATCTCGGAAGGAAACCAGGCACCGCTCATTACCTGGCCAATACCATCCCTAATATGCTGATTTGCTGCTGTAGAAACATTTCTTAGAATTATCACCAATGTTAATATTTTTGTGGAAACCATGATACATTTTTGCTGGATTTGCAGCAATTATTAGATTTTTTTTTTTTTTGTAACAATGTAAACATCTTTTACTGCCATTAATTTAATACATTCTTGCTGAATAAAATAATTTCTTTAAAAAAAAACTTTTGAACTGAAGTGAATATTAAAACATTAAGAAACCACGCCAGATGGAAGCAGCGCCACACACTTATTATAATCACCTGTCTCTAAGGAACACAATGTCACAATCAGGGCAGCTGTTACTGACAGGTTACAGGGTGAAGTTGACTACTATTATGCCTCAATAATTTGCCATAGCAACAAGAGGAAAGAGCCGTTAGATCCTAAACATGTGCTATCAGCAATTCTCAGATCAGTTACCTTAAACGAGATGTTCAAATCCTCCCCAGAGTGCACCGTGCTGCCAGTAACATGCTGGGCTTCAAATACACATGGCACAAGGATGTCTCCGGGGAGCACGGCAGTTGGTGTTTTCCCAGGACATCCCGTCTGCTCTCTTCCCGGATCAAAACGATCCAGGGTTATCGTCACACCTTCCTCGTCTAGGAAAATAAGATCTAGTCACTAAAACATCTAAATATGAAACAATCTTTGTAAGATGTCCAAATACAGGCTTTCTCAGGAAATGCAACATACTAACCGCTGTCTACTGCCAGCGTTCCAAGCAGGAAACAGAAAAACTGAGGCTTGTTGGTCTGTCTAGCATGCCGGTGAGCTAAACGTAATGCTTTTTCCACAAGTAACAGTCTCGGATTCCTGAAAAACACCAAATGTTGCTGAGAACATATAAATCATGAAATTTTTCCAACAGTGTTTTACAAAATCCTCAGATCAGATCTATTAAAAGTCGTCTTCAGTAATTGCAAAAGCTGAAATATAATAAAATATTCTATGAAAGACTTAATTTATTTCAGTTAGTTAGAATTTTTGAAGTCTGAAATAAAAACAAATTAAAGTTAAATGTAAATAGAAAACGGTAACACTTTACAATAAGGTTCCATTTGTTAACATTAATATTTAATAGTTATTAATCTTTGTTAACATTAGTAAATAACAATATAACAGTTCGTTGTTAGTTCATGTCTGCTCACATCCAATAAATAATATTAACTTTTGATTTTAATAATGTATTAGTAAATGTTGAAATTAAGATTAAAAAATTATTTTTCCATTGTTAGTTTGTTTTAACAAACAAACAAACAAACTAACTAAAGGGGAACCTTATTGTAAAGTGTTGTTGTGTTACTGAAAAATTAATAAAACTGACAAAGGTACAAACAAAGTTACTAAAACTAACATTAAAATGAAAACTGCAAGTATAAAAATATTAATGAATACGGATCGGATACGAATCGGATGGGTTGTGCGACTTTAAAAATGTTTTGCCACAATGACTGTGAAGAAATGATTTAATTGATTAAAACTTTTTTAATAAACAGCGAAACATGACTCTAGGACAAAATAAGGCTAAATGCAAAATACATTTTGTAACAAAATATAACAAAAATACATCATTCCTAGTACCTGAAAATGAATCAAGATTGTGTTTTTTTCCCCAGTATGTAATCACATGAGGTTGATGATGTATGGTGTTTCACCCATAAACTTACATAAATGACAAATACAGATGACAGAAAGACTCACCTGTAATATGAGAAATGCAGACTGACATCATCACCACTGGGAGATGGATCCCAGAGAGAGACTTTAGATGTTGGGAATATCAATGGAGTGAGGGCATTGTCCGATGATCTTAAAAACATGCAAAATCATTACTTTATTGAACAAAAACAACGTTTTAAAACAGTGGTTTGGGTGCAATGCATGAGAAAGCTTACCTGAGGTTTTGAAGGGTTTCTGTTCTAACACTGTTCTCCAAGATGTGGGCTGGCAACCCTTTAAAATCCACTTGTACACGATTCATCCTGTGGAAAATATGATTCTTAAATGAACAAAAGCTGAATTATATCTGATTAGTATTATTATATTTTATTACTGATTAATATATTTTGCTTAAATAGTGCTTTTTCTAAATATCAGATACTCAGATTCGATGTTTTGATATTATGTTTGGCAGGTTGGGTGACTTAGCTTACATGCTAACATGACAATACTACTAGAAACACTTAAAAACCTATAACACATCAATTAAAATGTCGTATAACTGATGCAGGATATTTAATATCTTACCTTTGGGCTGTTTGAACGCTTTTCTCATGCCTTCGTCGTGTTTTAATCGCGCCGCTGCAAATCCGTTGGGTGTGAGCGTGAATATGGACTACAAATGTGTTGAAACTGTCCTGCCAGCGCTTCGAGCGGTATTAACCGCGCCAAGACGCGTGTAATGCCCGCTGAGTTAATAATTAAACTCGTTTAACGTGCCAGAAAACGGAGAAATGCGTTGTTGTCAATAAACAATGAAATACAAGACGAACGCATTCAGCAAACTCAACAACTCGAAAATAAATTGTGGCGCTGTTTCCAGGTTCCAATGGCGGGGCGCTGCAGCAGGGCGGCTTAGCCAATAGGAATCCACTTGCGAGGGACACTCGACCAATCAGAAAAGAGGAACCGGATCCCTTGCTTGCGGATTGATTTTGAATGGATATAGTATTAGTGTACTATTTTACACGTGAATTCAGCTTTTTGAGGCTGTTTATTATTATTTATTTATTTTTTAAACAGAAGGATGTTATAGAATACATTAATTTATATAATGGTAGTAATAGTATATTTGTGACCCTAACTGCTTTAAATATATTTAACAAAATTTTATTCTGATTTCATGGGTCAGCATAAACAGATCTGACATATAAAGAAGGCTATAATAAATAAAAGATATAATAAAATACTCAGCACACAAATTTGCACTTGTTGCTCGAAAAAATAAGTAATTTGCTGATGGTTTGAAGAATTTGCAGATATTGATGTTTACATCATTCTAGTTTAGTTAAAAATAATGATTTATTTTGATTTTATTATAAATTATTAGAATTATTAGCCTACTGATGAAGTTTGCTAAGTTACTACACACTCATTTTTTTTCGATTATAGGTCAGTTTTATTTACCCAAATGTAATTTTTTTTTTAAATAATTGTTTCATCCATCCATCACCCATCCACCTACCCATTTGTCCATCCATCCATCCATCCATCCATCCATCCATCCATCATCCATCCATCCATCCATCCATCTATCCATCCATCCATCCATTCACCTACTCATTCATTCATCCACCTACACATTTGTCCATCCATCCATCTACCCATTTGCCCATCCATCCATCCATATACCCATTTGTCCATCCATCCATCATCGACCTACTCATTCATTCATCCACCTACCCATTTGTACATCCATCCACCTACTCATTTGTCCATCCATCCATCTATCCATCCATCCATCTATCCATCCATCCACCTACCAATTTGTCCATCCATCCACTCATCCATCCATTCATCAACCTACTCATTCATTCATTCACCTACCCATTTGTACACCCATCCACCTACTCATTTGTCCATCCATCCATCCATCCATTTGTCCATCCATCCATCCATCTATCCATCATCCATCCATCCATCTACCCATTTGTCCATCCATCCATCCATGATCCATCCATCCATCCATCCATCCATCTATCCATGATCCATCCATCCATCCACCTACCAATTTGTCCAACAATCCACCTACTCATCGATCCATCCACTTTTAAAAGTAATGCATTACAACATTGGGTTACTCTCAAAAAGTAATGAATTACATTACTTAGTAACTTTTTATGGAAAGTAATGTTACACGTTATTTTGCCTTACTTTTTCTCACCTGGGTTGGGCTGTCTTGTCTGTTTTTTAATAACGAAAAACAAAAGTTCTATTGTTGGCAAATGTAAAGACAATGTTGTTTTGTATCATTTTAAACATTTGATTTCAATCCTTAATGCAACTTAAAAAGATTATGCTATAGCAACTTAAAAAATGACTTGCACTATTGATTGGTTGATTGAAGTTTAATTTAAATTAATTTATAATTTACTTTTATATATTACTTTATTATTTTATAATATAATTATTATTATTAATATTATTATTAGTAGTAGTAATAGTAGTAGTATCATCATCGTCATTATTATTATCAGTGTTGTGTGTAATCCATGTCATTAAATTTATTTTCCCTTGAAAGTAAGGGATTACTCTTAATTTTCGTGTAATTTAATTACAGTAACTTGTGATGTAATTGCATTAAAAACTGTACAGAACAATTATATATAAAACAATAGTCGATTAAACATAAAAAAAAATATGTAACCTTCTCCCTTCAAATACTTTGGTCAGTTCAAGAATAATTTATGCAGTTGCATGATTTATTTGAAAGAATTAAAAGAGCAGTTTCATTTCCTTGTATTATTCAACTGGTCAAGGATGAAATGGGATTTAGAAAGTAATCAGTAATGCAATACTTTTTAGACAGAGTAGTAGCCTACAGTATAATTACACTGTTGAAGATGTAGTAACTAATTAATAGATTACACTGATTATTATTATTATTAATGACTATTATTATTATTATTATTATTATTATATGATGGGTCATGGGTGTATGTCTGTGTGAATGGATGAACATTCAGCACCTCTTCAGCCCCCCTCATTCCCTCACCCGCTGTTTCCGCAGCAACAGGGAAAAGATGGCAGCCCTCGCGACCCTCACTCAGGTAATACCAGCTAAAAACACCCATTACAAGGAAATAGTGAGGAAAAACACCGATATGCACAAATAAATCTAAGAATTAGACTCAAATCGACCTCATTATTTGCGCTACCGGGTCGTTTGATTGACATTTATAGCGAAAATGTCACGGGCCTCGTCAATCGGGCTTAGATTGCTAACCGATTAGCTCGCTTTATATCGCATGTTTGTGGTGAAATACGAAAACAACAATGTATTTTTCAATGAAATTTGCTATAAACATTCAGTAGCAAGAACATATAACGATAACGGCCATTTATATGAATGAGAAATACAGTAAACAACAGAGTTGAACTAATGTAACTAGCTAGCCGCAATATATCAGAACATCATGAACACTTAAAACTGTCAGTACGCTTTAAATATAAAGTCATAATTTCAGAATATGTGTATAGTGCAATAATAAAAGCTGCTAAATTACATTGAAGAACAATGTATTATAGATATTAACTTTCATATATGATTATGGGTGTTGAACCGCTAGTTTTAGTTTAGCGGTGATGGGAATTAGTGAGCATCAGTAATCTCACTGTACTGCCTTCCTTATGAACTGTAATGGATTAAATTGTATAGTAAATACAGTTACGTGCACAACACATTAGAATAAATATATAAAAAAAACCGAATTACATATATTATTATATAGCATTATCAGTGTTATTTTAATATTATTATAGTATTTATTAATATTTGGAATCAGCCTTTTCTTTATTTTTCACTTCATTTAATTTTAGGTACAGTTTTAACAATGTTGTTTTGTGCTTATTTGCCAAGGCAACAGTTCTAACGTTTTTACGTTTATGTTTTGAATCTAATAGGGGTGTAACGGTATACAAAACTGACAGTTCGGTACGTACCTCGGTTTTGAAGTCACGGTTCGGTAAAGCAGTTTTACAAAATTGCTTTTTATTTATTTTTATTAAACAGTGGTTTACTGAAAACATTGTGTCTGGCCTTAAATGAATTCAATTATAACAAACGTTTCTTAAAGATACTGCTGTAAACTATATAGGGAGCCCTTACTTGCACATTACTGTAATATTAAAGGTTAACAACAGAGCCCAAACTATTAGCCTAAATTCAGTTGCTATTTATTTTTAGATATAATAATAATCAACACTCAAATACATATTGTATGCGAACATGTAAACTTCACATAAGGCAGTTTTTGCATTAACTTCTAAATCTAATTATAAAATTATGTTTTTTTCTCCAATTCGTTGTTGAAATATAACCATTTATACACTGCGTCTGTCATTTTCATGACAGATTTATTTAAACATACATTAAATAAACAAGACATCACTAACAGGTTAAGTAGAATATAATTAATATATATAGGCTAATATAGTGCATATATTTAGCAAAAGAAAAAATCTCTCTAGTGAACTAACAGCTGTGGACACTGAATGACTCCTGAGGTAAATGTAATGCTACGTGATATTGTTTACAAGCTGTTTTATGGACTTCATTCTGCTGTTGAAACACTGATTGAGCGATTACACGACATGATACGTTTCAGTAAGTTGTAATGTATCCTGCTTAAGATATTAATTCATGTTTATTCTTTAGGAAGAGATGATTGAGTTCACACGCGTGGCGCGCCACCGTTTGAACTGACGTGCCTATACAGTGATCAGTCACGTCACATTAAGAGTGTCAAAGTGGCATTTATCATTTGAATTTTTTGATAAAATGGACCAAATACTTAATATGTTCGTGTGGGAACTCGGATTGAAGTATGTTCCGCAATATAAGAATACATGTACCGTTACACCCCTAGAATCTAATATTTTATTTTTATTTATTAGGCTTTAGTTTAAGGGATAGTTCACCCAAAAACTCGCCCTCACATTGTTCTAAACCTGTATGAGTTTCTTTCTTCTGCTGAACTGAAAAGAAGATATTTTGAAGAATGTTGGTAACCAAACAGATGCTGGTCCCCATGGACTTCAATAGTAGAAAAAAAAATACTTTGGAAGTCAAAGTATTCAAAGAAGTCAAAGAACCAACAAACCAACATTCTTCAAAATATCTTCTTTTATGTTCAGAAGAAGAAAGAACAACTTGAGGGTGAGTAAATGATGACAGAATTTTCATTTTTGGGTGAACTATCACTTTAACAATTACATAATAGTAAAATTAATATTAAAATTTCCAATAATCAGGCATATTTGCCATATACCATAATTCAATTTATTTAATCATAAAGTTTCTCTTTCTCTTAGCTGTCAAGCGGGAACCCTGTATATGAGAACTTTTACAGACAGGTAAGGCTTAATTCTGTTATTCTAATTTTGTAGACTGTATCATAGTGATCTTTTTTTTAATACATCAGTCTTTTTTTGCAGCAAAAACCATATTTCACCCTCATTTATATGTGTTTTTTAAAGGTCGACCCAGGAAACACTGGGAGGGTTGGACCTACAGAGGCTGCCTTGTTCTTGAAAAAATCAGGCCTGCCAGACATCACATTAGGAAAGGTTGGTGTTTGGATAAATCAATGCAAAACTTGTTCTGAAATGATACTTGGATATTCATAATCCATAATTACCTACTGTCTCTTCTCAGATCTGGGATTTAGCCGATCCAGATGGCAAAGGTTTCTTGGATAAACAGGTAAAAGTATCATAGTTTATAAGAGCAACAGCCAGGATAAGAAACTGAACGCTAACTTGATCCCTTTGTGGTTTATCAGGGATTTTACGTTGCTCTGCGACTCGTGGCCTCCGCGCAGAGTGGGCACGACATCAGCCTTTCCAGTTTAAACCTCCCCGTTCCCCCTCCAAAATTTGTAAGTCTCAGGGTTTAGGGTTGAAATCATTGTATTCCATGCAGTATGACCTCACATACTTTCTCATTTCTGTTCTAGAAGGACCACAGCAGCCCTTCGCTGAGTTCTGTGACATCAACCAGTGAGAGCCACTGGGCTGTGCGGGTAAGTTATTTTGTTTGGTTATTGGTATTAGACTGCTAATTACTAAAGCGTTTAAGAATTTATCCTAAATCCTCTTTGTTTGTTTTTTCAGCCTGAAGAGAAGAGCAAATTTGATGGTATTTTTGAAAGTCTTGTCCCAGTGAATGGATTACTGTCCGGTGAGAAGGTCAAACCAGTACTAATAAACTCCAAACTACCTGTGGATGTTCTCGGAAAGGTAAAATTCAAATATGTACTTAAAAAAAATAAAATAAGACCATCCATCTACCTACCCATTTGTCCATCCATCCATCCATCCATCCATCCACCCATCCACCCATCTACCCATTTGTCCATCCATCCACCTACTCATTTGTCCATCCATCCATCCATCACCTACTCATTTGTCCATCCATCCATCCATCACCTACTCATTTGTCCATCCATCCATCCATCACCTACTCATTTGTCCATCCATCCATCCATCACCTACTCATTTGTCCATCCATCCACTCATCCATCCATCCATCCATCCATCCATCCACCTACTCATTTGTCCATCCATCCATCCATCCATCCATCCATCCATCCATCCATCCATCCATCCATCCACCCATCCATCCACCTACTTATCCATCCATCCATCCACCTACTCATTTGTCCATTCATCCACTTACTCATTCATCTATCCATTTATCCATTTATCCATCCATCCATCCATCCACCTACTCATCCATCTATCCATCCATCCATCCACTTTTAGAAGTAATGCGTTACAATATTGGGTTTAGGCCTGCACGATTATTCGTTATAAAATCGCGATCTCGATTCACCCTGTTCATGATTTAATTTTTAAATGACTCTGCCTTTATTTTGAAAGGACAGCTCTCACAAAGTTCAGGGCTTCACCCTGAGCCAATTACAAAGCACCTTTTAGTCACGTGTTTCACTCGTCGAGCGAGCACGGTAGTTCAGAAATAAATAAAATGGATATTGATGAAAACCCAGGTCCTAGTGACGCGAATCAGCCACTAACTCAATCTCAAAACGATCTTGTTCCGAAAAAAGGCTCACATTCGGTGGTGTGGAAGTATTTTGGATTCAAGCAGGAAGACGAGGGTCAGTCTGATGTGATTTGCAATGCGTTTCAATTAGCCTATTTAGAGCCATGTTTAGGCCATATTCAGCGCAGTGCGTTAAACTTATATTTTTGGTAACCTACTTGAATGGCCAGTTGAATGTTAATTGTACAAAAGGCAAGCAGTTAAAGAGTGTTTCTTCTTTATTCATTGAAGCCTCTATGTTTACAGGCTTGTGGTGATGTGCAATGTTCTATGTGCCAAAACAAATATTTTTGATATTATATTACACTTCATGAGAAAAAAATCGATGCAGAGAATCGTGATATCAATTCTAAGCTAAAAAATCGTGATTCATATTTTTCCCAGAATCGTGCAGGCCTAGTTGGGTTACTCTCTAAAAAAATAATGGATTACATTACTTAGTTACGTTTTATGGAAAGTAATGCATTACGTTACTTTTGCCTTGCTTTTTCTCACCTGGGTTGGGCTTGCTTGTCTGTTTTTTAATAACAAAAAAAACTAAAGTTCTATTTTTGGCAAATGTAAAGACAATATAATTATGTTCAACATTCTTACTTCAGCAATAAAAACAAAAAAATGAAACACATTTGATGTTTATCTAAAGTCATTTTTGCTTATTAGTATGGTTGGATTGGATCATCGAAGGTCGGCAGCAAAGACATTGGTTAATAAAGTGAGATTAAATACATAAAGTATATTTGTGTTATTTAACATGTTTAATTATTGCAGGTTTGTGTAATATTCAGAGTTTGCATTTCACTGTTTTAATTCATTTTGAGGAATACACAACGCACTACGCCTCTGCCTCTTACTCCCGATTCCTCTCAACATGGGGACAGGAGAGATGTCAGTCTATAAATGGGAAAACAAAGTAACGTGCGTTACTTGTTTGAAAAAGTAACTCAGATATTTTATTGTAAATTTACTATATAAAATACAATACAATGGTAATGTAATAAATACTAGGGATGTCCCGAGCCGGGCAAGGATCATTATTGAGTCCGATTTAAGCATTTTTTTAACTGATCGTTATCGGCTATCCTAAGCCCGATCCTTTGTAACGTCAGCTGTCATGTTGGTGTCGTGCAGTAGGTGGTGGTATGCTCAAATGTGCATGTGATGCGCGAGAACTAATGAGGTCTGTTGTAGTACATAACGCACGTCCAAGCTTCTGTTTAGCACACTTTTGTAAGTAATTACTTGAAATTCATTTATTTACTGTTTATTTTTATCTGCCGTCATGTGTATGTATAGTACCGGTCAAAAGTTACCATTTACAATAATGGTTTTCTTTTTGAATATACTTTAAAGGTGCACTATGTAAAATTTTTTCAGTAAAATATCCAAAAAACACTTTGCCAGTGTTATATATTTTGTTCAGTTGAGTACTTACAATATCCCAAATGTTTCCAACTATTTGTAAATCGTGAGAAAATTGCTATTTTAACCAAGGAACCGGTGTTCTGTCGATTTGTCCCACCTTGTCAGATTTTGCTGCCTCCCATTAAAACAGTATTTATATATATTTATATAGATGTGCGCATGCACAGTAAGCCCTGGTAGGACAATCTGACGGGTAGGATGAAATGTCAGGACACCGGCACGTGTGAGGGAGTCGCCTGTCAATTGCGTCATATCTGTATTACCCTCAGTTTCCGGTTTTATTTAGCAGAAACGCTTTACTCTACTGCAGTGTGCAACAAGTGTCATAGCAGCCACCGAGCGAACGCACAGAGTAACGTCATAACATGATTTTCAACACACTCAAATGTGTCTAATATGATAAACAGAGCTGCGTTACCTCATACTCATGACCGGAAATGGAGCTGGCGACTGTGGCATAATAAAAGTCCTGCTGTTTGCGAGGCATGTGTTGTTCATCTTATTAACAATCGCTCCAGCGGCCTTGCTTAGCTCCCACAACACTTGGTCCTGCTCTGCTTCATACTACAGTTAATAATTGCATCCATGAACATGATTTCTGCCTATCCCGTCCTGTCCCGTCCTATCCTGATTCTTTTCCACCAGCTGTGATGTGAAGACCACATGTCCCAAGATTCTGCGTCATCAAACTACGCCTTTGTTTTGAATAGGCGACCTCTAGTGGACGGAAAAGTTACATAGTGCACCTTTAAAATATAATTTATTTCTGTAATGCAAATCTAAATTTTCTGCATCATTACTCCAGTCTTCAGTGTCACATGAACCTTTAGAAATCATTCTGATATGCTGATTTATTATCAATGTTGGAAATAGTTGTGCTGCTTAATATTTTTTTTATAACCTGTGATACTTTTTTCAGGATTCTTTGATGAATAAAACGTTAAAAAAGAACAGCATTTATTTAAAATAGATATTTTTTCTAACAATATAAATCTTTACTATCATTTTTTTTAATCAATTTAACACTTCCTTGCTGAATAAAAGTATTCATTCCTTTCAAAAAAAAAGAAGAAAAAAAAAAAAGACTGACCCCAAACTTTTGAACAGTAGTGTATATTGTTACAAAATATTTATATTTTAAATACATGCTGTTCTTTTTTTAACTTATTCATCAAAAAATCCTGACAAAAGTATCACAGGTTATAAAAAAATATTAAGCAGCACAACTGTTCTAACAACTGTTTCCATTGATAATAAATCATCATATTAGAATGATTTCTGAAGGATCATGTGACACTGAAGACTGGAGTAACGGCTCCAATAATTGTATTATTTACAGTCCTGCCAGTGTTGGATCAGGACTCTGGATCGGCAGCTACTCAATATTCAATGACGCGGATCGGATCGGGGGACAAAAAACTTGATCGGGACATCCCTAATACATATAATTTAATATTTATTAAAATATTGATTCGCAGTTATTCATATTACATTTTAAAATGTAATTTCAATAATACAAAAATATCATTATTATATGACTGTCTGATCAGGTGTGGGATTTGAGTGACATTGACAAAGACGGACACTTGGACAAAGATGAGTTTGCAGTGGTGAGTAATTAATTTTTTGTGCTATTATAAAATCACACTCATAATAGCATACTACATATAGTTATTTAAGCTTATTGTGTGGAACAGAAAATAGTGTGTGCATGAAGTATGTACTAAATGTGCCAAAATGTGCCAAACAATAAAAATTTATACAATTCATACAATACAAATTTCTGTCCAGGCTATGCATCTGGTGTACCGTGCCCTGGAGAAGGAGCCCGTGCCCTCCGTCCTGCCCTCCTCTCTCATCCCTCCATCTAAAAGGAAGAAGTCCTCAGGGTCTCTGTCCAACATGGTGCCAGTGTTACCAGGCAGCCCACCGCCACCTAAAGACAGCCTGCGCTCGACCCCCTCTCACGGCAGCATGAACTCTCTCAACAGCGCTGGGAGTTTGTCCCCAAAACACACCCTCAAATCCTCGCAGGTATTTTTGCTGCGTTTTCATGATTATGTCGTACAGAAGAATTAAAGAGTGTCTGATGTTTTAACTCTTATCATCAGCATTCGGTAAACTGGGTGGTACCAGTTGCAGACAGAGGACGCTATGATGACATCTTCCTCAAAACAGACTCTGATCTTGACGGCTTTGTCAGCGGCCATGAAGTTAAAGATATCTTCATGCAGTCCGGCCTTTCTCAGAACCTCCTGGCACATATTTGGTACCATTTAAAATGTGCTTTTGATTTTTCTTCTCTCTTGCTGTTGTGATTGGCACATTCATCACTTCCTCTTGTCTTTGTCAGGGCTTTGGCGGACACTAGGCAAATGGGCAAACTCACACGTGAGCAGTTCTCCTTGGCTATGTATTTCATTCAGCAGAGAGTGAGCAAAGGCTTGGACCCTCCACAAGCTCTGACTGCAGATATGATCCCACCATCCGAACGCGGCACACCGGGACCTGTAAGTCATATTAGCACGTTTACAACTGCACGCTCATCATGGGCTTCTGCACCTGACTGAAAGGTTGTAGGTTTGAATCCCAGAGGAAGTCATCCATGGTTCATGAAGACTGTCGATGTAATAAGTATACAGTCTTTAAATGAGCAGTATCTGCCAAATGACTGCTTGAGTGAAATGTCCTTGTCCAGTATTATTGTTAACAATTTTTTTTTTTAAATTGTAAAAAAAAGTCAGCTTTAGGGTGTACTCACACTAGGCACGGTTGCCTTGTACCGAGCCCGAGCAAGATTGTTAATACTAATAATTAAAAGCACAAGCACATAGCAGAATTACTAAAACTTAATGAAAATTATAATATAATATTATTATAATTATATTATTATAATATATATATATATATATATATATAAAATACTAAAATAACACTGCCCTAGTATTTTGCCCCACAATCAAAAGTATATTACTTAGATTAATTATTTGTCATATATATATTATTTATATTTGTTGTACTGAATTGCATTTAAATCTAGAGTAAATCTCATTCTGATAATAAAATAAATCTCATAATAAAAAAATCATTCTGTCCATATACAATGATTACATTTTTTTTTTGTAAATTTCAATAAAATCAGCATAACTTAAATACAACAAATAACACTATGCTAAATAAATATTAAATTTTAATAACACAAAATATTTAATTTATTTATAATTATTTTATTACATTTTTTAAAAAACAGTCAGTGAAAATAAAGCTGGAAAATGCAATTTCATATTTCAGATAAAATAGTTTTTTTTTGCATATGTATGTAAAATGAATAATGAGCAATGTGAACTGAAACAATATAGCTTTATAATTGAAATTAAATGGCAGAATTTTCTTGCTTTAATGGGTTAATGTGAAACAGCACAGTTTTGTCCCTCATTTTGAAGAGCTTCCTCTGGTTTTTTTCAGAGTCTGTCAGGATATATGACACCAGTGGGCTCTGAGATGGCCGCACTGAGCGAGATGCGCCGGGTAAACAGCCTCTTTATCTCTCTCTCTCTCTCATGCTTTCATTACATGTATTTCCACTTAAGTAGCCTTTGTTGTATTTCTCCAGTTAGGATTTCAAACCCTGAACGCTTAGATGAAACTGTACTCATTCACAATACATCAAGAGAGCCACTAACATCTTATCACAAACGCAATCCAAATATCTCACCAAACAATCTTCTGTTCCTTTCCATCCACATTTCAATGCTGCTGATGTTTTATGCCGTTATTCACTGGCTAAAATCAGGCAATAATGTTCAAGTTATGGGTAGGTAACGTTTAGAAAAAGACTTAACAAATGCTTTTGATGGTCTGTTAGCCGAGACGTTGAGTTGGAAAGCATTTGTGAGAGATCCAGTGCTGTGAAATGGTGCCGTGTCTTGACTTCCCCATGTTTTGAGCATCAGAGGTGGAAGACAAGCTCGTCTCTGCTCCCGTGTGGTGGCTCCTTGCTGTTCTCTTCCCTTCTGTTTGTGTGGTGCTGTGCTTATGTGTGGTTCAAATGCATCAGGACTGACTTTATTTGCTGGACCCCCTCTCATACAGGACAGCTCCAGCTCTGTGGGTTCAGGCGAGTTCACCGGGATTAAAGAACTGGACGATATAAGTCAGGAGATCGCACAGCTGCAGAGGTAATACAATACACTGAAAAAAGTTCATGTCAAACGATTAATTTTTTTAAATGTTTTTTTAGAACCAATATCATTCTTTACTACTATTTAAAAGGTTGGGGTCATTAAGTTTTTTTTTTTTTTGGAAGAAATGAAGATTTTTTTTGACACATTAAAATGATCAAATGTGACACTCTATATATATATATATATATATATATATATATATATATATATATATATATATATATATATATATATATATATATATATATATATTATTATGTGGATTATTTGAATACACACACATGTATATTTTTAAGAAATATTTGCATGTATATACTGTATATATATTTGTATTTTATATAAATATGTTATATATAAATATATATATTTTTTAACTATATACAAATGCATGTGTGTGTATTTTTATTTATATATATATATATATAATATATATAATTATACACAGTACACACATATATTATGTAAACACAAACTTTTATTTTGGATGCGATTAATGTAGTTTGACAGCACTAAAATATATATTTATATAGGTATTTTTTTTTTTAATTATTATTTGTATTAGAATTATAATAAATAAATAGTATATTAAACGCATGATTAATATAATACATTTTAAACATTTATTTTTATTATACTTCTATGGTGAATATTTTAATTATAATTATATATGTCGAAATGTTTCTGTTTAAATCCATCAACAAAAAAAAACAGATGGAAAGCATAGATAAAAGCACTGTGGTAAAATCGCTGTGCAAAGTGAATATTTGAAGTACTTTATTTATTAATTTTTTTGGGTTGAAATTGTGTATTGCTAAACAACTTGCTGTAAAGCAAATTAAATTTATGCTTAGCCTCACAAAAGTTTGGACTTAACTTGAATTAAAATTGTGCCATTTTTTTAAATGAAGAGGTGCACCATTTTGCCTACTCCCATTTTGTTGTCCCTCATTTTTCTCATTGACCCACCACACCAAACCTAGAATATTTGTCCTTTCTGAACAGTTCCCCTATAGATGACCCTGAAATGACTCTCATGCTCACATGCACACTTCAAAGGAAACGGAAAGGTACCTGGAAGCTCTTGGTGGTGGATGAGTTTCCCTCTCCCTGACAAAACCTCATCTCATCTGCTTCCCCTCTTCACAGTGTCCGTTTAATGTGTGTAGTTTTTTTTATGAAATCTCTTGTTTCACTTGCCTATTCATGCTGCCTCAGCACTCTTGCTTTCACACACTGGGATACACTCAGGTAAAACCCTCTCTTGGCTGTCACGGTTCTTATTTTGTGTGTGTGACGTTTTTTTGTGTGTGAAGGAGGCAGGTATGAGGGATGTTTTCTAGTTGCCAACAGTTAATAAAGGTTTTTGTGTGTTTCTGTTTTGAATTATTCCAACAGAGAGAAATACACTTTGGAACAAGACATCAGAGAAACAGAGGAGGCCATCAGACACAAAACCACAGAGGTTCAGGTAAACCTGGCAGTGCAATTATTTATTTATTTATTTATTTATTTATTATTAATTGTTATATATTAGTAATTATAAAAATATACTTAAAGTATTAATGTAGTATGTAAAAGTATTTTTTTATTATTATTATTATTATTATTATTATTATTATTCTATGATTAATATTAAAAAAAAATACTTAAACTGTTATTAATGTATTTAAAAGTAAATATATATTTAATATATTACTATAAGTATTATTTGTATTGTAGTTAGGAAAATATACTTAACTAGTAAAAATAACTCATCTTATTATATTATTATAAATATTATTGATATTTTATTAATTGTTTTGTAATAATATTAGTATTAATATTTAAAATACACATATTTATGATTATATCATAATTAAGATAATTGTACAAATATTTGTATTATAATTATATTAATTATTACATATATTTAATTTTTTTAAATGTATTTAATTTTAAAGTATTTTGTATTGTTCTATGATAAATATATTAATTATAAAATATATTTAATGTAATAGTTATATAATATGTAAAGTATTTTATTATTATTCTATGATAAATATATTTAAAATATACTTTAACTATTAGTATATTTCAAAGAAAAAATATTTTTAATATATTAATAATAAATATTAGTTGTATTATAATTAGGAAAATATATTTAATGTATTATAAATATTTAAAGTAAAAATACATTTATAAATATATTTTACTATTATACATTTAATTCAGCTATAATTATGTTATTGATATTTATTCATTTTTAATTATAAATATAATTTAGTTAATGATTGCACTATTATTGTATTATTATATTAATAACATTTAAATTATTTTTATTATAAATTATATTCAGAAGTATTTTATATGTATTGTTCTAATAAATATATTAATATTTAATACATTTGATAAATATTTAGTTTTTAATATATTTATAAAAACACAAAATTATGTGAAAAGTATTACTAATATAATCATATATTTAAAGGTATCTATGTTTTAAAAGTTATTTTATTATGCACAATTTATATGTTGGCTACATTGTTCACTGGATGCGGTTTGATTGACAGGAGATGCAGAACGATCTGGACCGAGAGGCATCCAGTCTCCAGGAGCTTGAGGCCCAGAAGCAGGATGCTCAGGACCGGCTGGAGGAGATGGACCAGCAGAAGGCAAAGCTTGAAGACATGCTTAACGACGTACGACAGAAGTGCCAGGAAGAATCGCAAATGGTGAGCGAAAACAAACAAGACAATTTACTAGATCTTCAAATGACATGTTGATGAATGTTAAACTGATCCACTCTATTTCTGTTCAGATCTCATCCCTGCAGACCCAGATCCATTCGCAGGAGTCGGACCTGCAGAGCCAAGAGGAAGAGCTGGGCCGGGCCAAGGCTGACCTGAACCGCCTGCAGCAGGAGGAAGCGCAGCTAGAGCAGAGTCTACAAGCTGGCAGGATTCAGCTAGAAACTATCATAAAGTCCCTCAAAGCCACACAGGACGAGATCAACCAGGTTGTTCCTTTGGAACATTTGATGTACTATATGAACCAAAAGTGTACACTAGGGGGAGACAAACCTCTAAATATGTCCATTATATCAAAGGAATTCCTGCAAATTTGATTACTTAAGAAAATAGAAGGCAGACACCAGAAACTGCTATACAGGTGCTGGTCATATAATTAGAATATCACAAAAAGTTGATTTATTTCACAAATTCCATTCAAAAAGTGAAACTTGTATATTATATTCATTCATTACACACAGACTGATATATTTCAAATGTTTATTTCTTTTAATTTTGATGATTATAACTGACAACTAAGGAAAATCCCAAATTCAGTATCTCAGAAAATTAGAATATTACTTAAGACCAATACAAAGAAAGGATTTTTAGAAATCTTGGCCAACTGAAAAGTATGAACATGAAAAGTATGAGCATGTACAGCACTCAATACTTAGTTGGGGCTCCTTTTGCCTGAATTACTGCAGCAATGCGGCGTGGCATGGAGTCGATCAGTCTGTGGCACTGCTCAGGTGTTATGAGAGCCCAGGTTGCTCTGATAGTGGCCTTCAGCTCTTCTGCATTGTTGGGTCTGGCATATCGCGTCTTCCTCTTCACAATACCCCATTGATTTTCTATGGGGTTAAGGTCAGGCGAGTTTGCTGGCCAATTAAGAACAGGGATACCATGGTCCTTAAACCAGGTACTGGTTGCTTTGGCACTGTGTGCAGGTGCCAAGTCCTGTTGGAAAATGAAATCTGCATCTCCATAAAGTTGGTCAGCAGCAGGAAGCATGAAGTGCTCTAAAACTTCCTGGTATACGGCTGCGTTGACCTTGGACCTCAGAAAACACAGTGGACCAACACCAGCAGATGACATGGCACCCCAAACCATCACTGACTTTGGAAACTTTACACTGGACCTCAAGCAACGTGGGATTGTGTGCCTCTCCTCTCTTCCTCCTGACTCTGGGACCCTGATTTCCAAATTAAAATGCAAAATTTACTTTCATCAGAGAACATAACTTTGGATCACTCAGCAGCAGTCCAGTCCTTTTTGTCTTTAGCCCAGGCGAGACGCTTCTGACGCTGTCTGTTGTTCAAGAGTGGCTTGACACAAGGAATGCGACAGCTGAAACCCATGTCTTGCATACGTCTGTGTGTAGTGGTTCTTGAAGCACTGACTCCAGCTGCAGTCCACTCTTTGTGATTCTCCCCCACATTTTTTAATGGGTTTTGTTTCACAATCCTCTCCAGGGTGCGGTTATCCCTATTGCTTTTACACTTTTTTTCTACCACATCTTTTCCTTCCCTTTGCCTCTCTATTAATGTGCTTGGACACAGAGCTCTGTGAACAGCCAGCCTCTTTTGCAATGTGTCTTGCCCTCCTTGTGCAAGGTGTCAATGGTCGTCTTTTGGACAACTGTCAAGTCAGCAGTCTTCCCCATGATTGTGTAGCCTATAGAACTAGACTGAGAGACCATTTAAAGGCCTTTGCAGGTGTTTTTTGAGTTAATTAGCTGATTAGAGTGTGGCACCAGGTGTCTTCAATATTGAACCTTTTTACAATATTCTAATTTTCTGAGATACTGAATTTGGGATTTTCCTTAGTTGTCAGTTATAATCATCAAAATTAAAAGAAATAAACATTTGAAATATATCAGTCTGTGTGTAATGAATGAATATAATAGTTATAGATATAAAAGTTTCACTTTTTGAATGGAATTAGTGAAATAAATCAACTTTTTGATGATATTCTAATTATATGACCAGCACCTGTATTTAATAATGTCAGAAAAAATTTAAGTATGTAACCGATAAAGCTGACATGTGTGCATGTTGCAGGCACGGAGCAAACTCTCCCAGATCCAGGACAGCCAACACGAAATCAGTAAGAGCATTGAGCAGTACAGCAGCACTCTGAACGGGACCCACGGGGGCAGCATGACCAACCTGGCCGACATGAGTGAAGGCTTTCCAGAGAAGGAGAACGGAGGTTTCGGGGCCATGGTGAGACGTTTTACTTGATTTTTAAGAGTTCCAAATATTTAAGGTTGTATTTTAGGCTTATCTGCTTAGAATTGCAATAAACTACATTTGATTGTAATTTTTTTTAAATTTATTTGTAGAATACATCAAAGTAGTAAGCATATTGCACAAATTTAGAATGCACCGTAATAAATCGATGCAGTATTAATAGTAGTATATAGCTATTATTAGTATGCATGATGATCTGCTCAGTGTCAGGTTTGTTCCATTAAAAAAAAAAACATACATTTTAATTTTATTTATTTAAAATATAATTTTTTTGTAAATATGTATTTATATAAATCTATCTATATATTTGTATGTACAACAAATTTTTTTTTGTGCTAATTTTAAATGAAACATTATTTTATAAATTAAAAAAATTAAATATTAATAGTAAAAAACATTTTACACGTGTCTAGGCGGTATTTATTTACATATTAATAAAATGTTTTAAAAATATATAGTTTTTATACTTACTATAAATACATATAGAAATATGTGTTTGTATGTACAACTAAAAATGTTTATTATTAACACACACTTATATACACATGTTTTATATTATTATTAATGTATTTAATTTTTTTAAATATATGTTTATATAAACATTGTAATAATAATAATACTAATAATGCAAAAACGTATATATACACACATTTTGTATTATTTATTATATATTATTACTATTTATCATATCTGACTGAACTAATGCTTATATTTTCACACTGTCACTTATAACAGATCGTGTTTTTCTAAATTAAGCTCAATAACCAGAACATTTCTGAACAAGCAAGAACCTCACTCCTCATGTGATTGCGATTGAACTCCTGTGGACGTTCTTTGATTTCTGATGGAGAACTTTGCTTGCTTTTCTTTCTGAATTATGCCTCGCATGCAAAGGTACAATTTGGAAACCCAACACTGTTAACAGATCTTCTTATGTTATTTGGAACAGCTGAGCTGCTGGCTTAAACTGTAATTTGTAGGCACAAAATGACTGAAATTTATACTTCAGGGTATTTTTTCCACCAGTGAGTTAGTGCTTTTCATCTTTTCTCATTTGAGCCGAATATTTTCGGCTGGACTTCTAGTATAGTGTTGGCCTACTTATTAGACATTCTTAGACAAAAGCTAGAATTCTAAATCATAATCAACTATAAAATGAATGTGACGAGATTTCTACAATGTCTTCCAGAAAGAAAACACTCTTGGCTAATGGTAATTTAAACGCATTACAGGAGGACCCTTTCAAAGTGAAGACTACTGTGTTCAACAGCGCTCCTCAGGAGATGCACACAGACCCCTTTCAGTCTGAAGACCCATTTAAAACAGACCCATTCAAAGGTTGGTCGTGTACTTCCTTTACTCTTTCTCTTTTAATCGGCTCAAATTAAATACTTCTTCCTTGGCGAAGGGTCTGGATGCTATACTAAGTTAAGTTGATTAGTTAGGCTTCACCATGGCAATAAGTAAATTCGTGTTGTGTGGCGCATTTGTGGGGCCAAGCTTTTGAAGCCTTTGCAATGTCTACTAAACGCATTTCCCTCTTTCTTTTTGTTTGTTGTAGGCGATCCATTCCAGAATGACCCATTCTCAAAGCAGACCTCGACAGTTGCAGGTATCCTGTTCAATATATTTATATGTATATTAGGGGTTGAACGAGGCATGCAGTGGGCGGAGCTAAAGAGTCACAAGTGCACACACACACAAAATACATCATGGCATTATCCCTGGATAACCTTCGATTCACTATACGTTTGTGTTGTTTACATTATATGCACTTAAGCGCCGATTGCCAACAAAACACAGACATTCCTTAACGCTGGGTTATTTGGGAAGCTAAAAACAAAATGACAGCGCTGCCGACGGCTTGCACGTTGGTGCACGCGCTCATCCAGGAGAAGTGCCCATACAAGGAATTCCGCCCTTTATGAAGTCATACAGGGCCATACTCTTAAAAAAAACTTTCCCGAAACTTATACGAATCCTGAAGGAGTGTATTTGGCACAGAATTTTTTTTATTTTTAAATTTGGGCCATGTTAAGCATGAGAATCCAACTCTTTAACAGTGTAAATAAGTCAGAATGCATGAAATAGCATTAGACCCCCCCTTTAAGAGAATAGGGACAACCATTTTAGACCATGCGCCGGGTGTGCTGACCGTTTTTCCCGTCGTTAAACTAGCAAAAGTGGACTTGCGCCGTGCGCTTTAGACCATGAGCTCAGATCGTTAAAATAGGGTCCAAAGGCTTAATTTACCGCCACCTACTGGCAGTATTAGTTTCTTGTTTAGAGTATCATTTCATTAAAAAAACAATTTCATATTTTGGGGATAGTTCTGGACCACTCTTAGCTATACCTTATCACTGCTGACAGTTCATTCCGGTAGTGGCCACCACTGTTTCTTTACATCTCAGTCTATAGCCTACCTATATATTTCTTGGCTGACATATAATAAAATGCTAATTGAAGTGTTTTCATGCAAAGAATACAATTGTCATTAAACTGATGTTTGTAAGCTTTTTAATTATATTATCCAAAGGTACATCAGCTGGCAAAAAACATTATGGAGTCTATTTAAAGGGAACGATTGAAGAGGGGTGTTTGGTCAAACTATGGCAGCGATACAGCGAATAGTTGTGCTAAATCAAAGACGGCGCCGTCTGCGGAATTTCTATGTGCACGATTTTATCCGTGAAAACTTTAGTCCCCTGGCTACCATGTCAGAAGCTGCCATTCAAAATAAATTTTGTCTGCCACGGCAGTAAATTCAGCAACTTTTAGATCTTGCTGGTCCGACTTTGTCAAGACAAACCCGACAGAGCTCAGCCCTGAAATTCAGCTGCTGGCGGCTCTTTTCTTTCTTTCTTTTTTTCTCCGCTATAGTAGGCCTAGCTGTTGATTTATGTTTCACGTGTTGCTCTTTATTGAGTAGGTCATCCAATAACAGAAATTAGTGATTTACACCAATAATATGATGCGGGCAATTAACCCTGCTTGTGGAGTAAATGAAGACTTTGGCAAAATATATTATGATAATATAAATGGCATACTGCCAGTTAGTGTAGTGGGTTGGGCATGAGAGGTTGCGGGTTCGCACAATTTCAAAATTATATAAAATATCCACGGTTGGATTTAGTTTGCTATTTGGATTATATTTGGAGTCCTGATAAATGCAATTTCTACTATTTCTGAAGTGCTTCTATTATAAAGAACATTGCTTTCTCACATAACGCTGTTAAACAGCCCCTGCATAGAGTGAATAATTGATTTTTGAGCCATTGATAAACCAATTCAGCACCGCCGCCACGGACAGCACCGGCTAAAGTCGCACTTAAGAAGGTATACCGTAAGCAACCTCCTAAAATATAGTTCGGGGAACATGCCTAGAAATGGTATACCTTTAGTTAAGTTATACCTTTAGAGTCTTCGTAGCACGCTAAGAGACAACGTTATCGGGAAATGAAATTCGGTTGACATGACATGAATTTACATATCTGTAAATATATCTAAATACCAATTCAGAAGAAATTATGGCTGTTGTATCCTAAAAGTTTATGTGTAATAAATTCTATGTCGAGTCAAATAAAATATTTATTTCTAAAACTACTTTTTGCAACGTCCATTTGATGCTTTTCTCATTTAACATAATAATGACTTTTTAATGATCTTTTCAGGGGTAATTTCTCAGCCAAATTTGATTAATTAATCGGCATGTAATTTATACGATTAAAACTTATAAGCGCGTGACAGTCTTAATATTTTTAAATAAATATATATAATTTAAAATAAATTTATAAAATTTAAAAAAGGCATGTAATGATGCATGTAACAGTTCCCATGCAAAAAAGGCCAATATTTCATTTCTGTTTATGAAATACACCACGATTCTTGCACAAAGCTTCATGGTATTGAACATCATGGTCGGGTACCTTGGCACAGTTCCCCCTTAGTAATAAATGAGGCTTTCAGTTCCCCAACTCTCATAAAATGTGGCCTGAAAATAGAAATATGATAAGATAATATAATGTAAATGATGATATTTAAATGCAAGAATTTCCCCTGGACAGTTACATTAAGCTCTAAACTCTCTCAGATCCTTTCGGCGGAGACCCTTTCAAAGAAACCGACCCGTTTAGGACCTCTTCTGAAGATTTCTTCAAGAAGCCCTCAAAGCCGGACCCCTTCAGCAACGCCGATCCTTTTAGCAAAAGTGCCACTCTTCCCTCAAAGGTACCCTGAAAATCAACCTTAATCCCCTTCAGGTTTGAACTTTTGACTTGTTTCCCAACCATCTTCCCTCTTCTGTTTTTTAGAGCCATCATTTCTCAAGTAACGACCCCTTCAGCTCCACCAGCCCCAAACCAAAAGGCCAAGGTACCACTTGCACGTCTCTCACTTACTTAGCTGAATCATAACATCCCTGCCACTCCCTTTCTTTGAAGATGCTGAGCAAAGATCAGCCTCTTTCGTTTTTCTGCACACAACATTCTTGAACCTGTGAAACTTTTGAGGGACATGCTCGGGTGCATTACACAACTCAAGCAAGATGAAACTTTTACACCTCGTGCCCACACTGTTGTCTTCTTTTCAAAGACCACTCGGAGAACAATTTGAGAGAGCATGTGTGAAGAAGCTGTCAAAAGAGTTCCCATGCTATACGTCTGCCTTGCAGGCCCTTTGACTGCCCCAACTACGTGAAATTCCTCTGCAGTTTCAGTAAACAGTTAATGCAGCATTGTTGAACACTGAGGCGATGCCAGGAAATGCTCAGCACATTTTTTTTAAACCTGTGGGTTGAAGGCAAAAAACAAAACTTTGATGCTCGTCTCATTTTTGTTTTGAATTTTTGAAATGGAAAATTAATACTCCTAATTGATTGCTTCAGTGTGCATCTTATTGTTATTATATTACTATTGTGGTTAAGGGAAGGAGTATATATTTAACCACATTTATTGACCTAAATAATGGAATAAATGTAATTTATTTATTAAATTAGAAATTAGTCAATAAAAGTCTTAAAATAAATACTTCAGAGACCCTTGACCTTAATATTATTTTAAATAAATTAAAACCTTATGCTAATTTTAATACTATAGTGAATGATCACTGAAGTATTTTTTTGGCCACTTTCATTGGCTTATGTTTTATGTAAATAAATATTTTATTAGTACTTTAATTAACTTTTTATTTATTTACATTTTTTGTGATAATAAAAGTGGTAAAAAAAAAAATCTGTGATCTGGCCTTGAACTTTTTATTTTAAATAAAAATAAATAAAAGGTTTTTATTTAAAGTACTATCAAGATCAAGAAATACTGAAGTAATTTACCACTTTTATTGACAGAGAACAGTGGGAACAGGATAAGAAATTTCATATTTTATTGCAAATATGACCCCCAAATATCATATCTCAAAACAAATAAATTTTTGACATACTGTAAGATGCATATTTCTGTGGAGACATTTAATCATAGAAGATGTATGCTTCATTGCCAATTCCAGATTTCTTCGGTACTTTGGACCCGTTCGGGAGCAGTTCATTCGGCAGCAATAGCGGTTTTGCAGATTTCAGCCAAATGTCGAAGGTAGTAAACACCTTTCATTTGTTAGGTTTGCATCTCAAGCATAGTGGAACTTAACTTTCTCATTGCAGCATGACATTTGTAAGATGTGGTTTTGATTTAATGTTCCACTCATAATTTGCGTGGTTTGCACCTTATGTCTCTGATAACGGCCCCTTCTCCTTTCCGCTATGATTTAATACAGGGCTTTGTAGAAGACCCCTTCAGCCGAAAACAAGACATGCCAGCTCTCCCGCCCAAGAAAAGCATACCCCCACGGCCCAAACCACCCAGCGGTAAGCATTTAACCTTCATTCTCGACGCCCACAAACAAACGGTGACCCTTTTCGAAAAGGTTGATACAAGGGGATTAATTAAACTAGTTTTTAGGATCTCAAAGTAAATGATTACTAAAACTATACACCGCTGTTGTGCCGGAACCTGGAGCAATAAACAAAATGTAGACAAAACAAGCAATATAAACAACCAACATGAAAGATCTGGAGAATGTTGTTTGGGTGGATCACTCAAAATCTTCAGTGCAGCATTAACATCTCTTTTAACTAGTTATTTGTTAGCAGTGAAAGCAAAACAGCTTTGAACCGGAAGTTGCTGACCTCAGCTCACACGTACACAGTCTTGGTACTTCAGACCAAACCAAATTTTGACAGTCCATAATGATATCTAAGACATCCTCGCTCTTCCTCCATTGGTTGTCAACAGGAAATAGAGGTACAGCCTTGATATGTTTGGTTAAGATTTCAATTTTAGTTTTCCAGTGCATAATGGCGTGTTCTTATTTTCGTCCAACTCTAAAACGGTGCACAAACAAACCTGAATGGAAGATAAATGTATCACTTGGAGAAAACGAAACCTGCGCCGTTTCCTCTCTGCAGTCGGCAGTTAGAGGAAAAGGTGAATCTGTGCAGCTCACTCTTTTGTTTTTTTGCAGCGACATGTTTTTTTTTTTATCCTAGAAAACAAGGGAGTGCTTTCCTTGTGTAACCGAGGTTTAAAGTTGGGTATGGAGGTTAGAGAGGGAGGTTTGTTTGGTGTGCTCAAGGTGGTATAGCTATAACATGCTTTGATGATCTGCGGTTAGCTTGCACTGCCAGCATTGTGTGCTGATCTACACACCCCTCCCCACTTCCTCTGTGTGTGTGTGTGTGTGTGTGTTTACATACTCTAGTTGATAGTGTGGCCTAGCTGCCACAACTTTTCACACTGTGTATTTTCCCTTTGTTCTCCTCTCTCAAAACATATTTCGAACAATATAAGAGGCGTTAAATAGTTTATCCCATCATATGTTGATATACAGTATATTAGGGTGACCATATTTTGCTTATCGCAAACCAGGACACTCGGCCCGGCAATAAGATACTCAAATGATACTTAAAGTATGGATAGAAAATTGTTATATTACAAAATACTATCTATAACCAAAATGTCTATGTCCTGGGAAAAAAGGACGTTTGGTCACCCTACAGTATATGTTTCAAGCAGTAACGTGCTTAATGGCAATGGTATACTAAAAAAAAACAAAAATAAAAATGCAATTGACAAGCAGTATTTTGCTGATTAATTCAAAAGTTTGTTTTTCTGGGATTACAAACCAAAATTAATTTGTAAAATTGAAGATTCTTTTATTTCTGTTAATTCAATGCATCATTAAAGAGCTCTGCCTGTTTTTTGACCTCTTTCCCTTAGCAGGGTGGAGTATTTTTTTGTGGTTTAGTATTCCGTTTACTGACAGAAAGAAACTGATTGCTGGTCTGGTATAAATAACAGCCCTATTGAACATGCGGTTAACACCTTTAGAGGAACCAGCAACCAGTTTAAAGTTCTCACGAGCAAGTGAATGCCAGTCGTTGCAATGGTGCAAGAGAGGAAAAAAAGAAGTATGCATAAGCATTTTTTTATCCTCGCCAGTTTGCGATTACATATCTTGCGCAAATTTCTATAATAAGCAAATTGCTTGTGCAAGGATTCTGCTTTCCTATAAAACGAATAACAGCGTTTGAGTCATATTTAGTGCTTTTGTTAGGTGTTGAAAGAGACCGACATTTCAGTGTTGTTTTGCATCGAGTTACCGCAACATACACGCTTGAACCACTGTGGGTTTTTTGGTTGAGCTTGCGGAAAGATCTATGTTCAAATGACAATTATTTGATTATTGTTTATTTAATAATTTAATAGTATTAAGAATTACACTACCATTCACAGGTTTTGGGTCGGTAAGATATTTTTTTTGAAAGAAGTCTCTTCTGTTCACCAAGGCAGTGTTTATTTGATCAAAAATACAGTATTTTGTCAGTAATATTGTGAAATATTATTACAATTTAAAATAACTGTTTTCTATTTTAATATATTTTAAAATCTAATTTATTCCTGTGATGCAAAGCTGATCCTTCAGAAATCATTCTAATATGATGATTTACTGCTTAAGAAACATTTCTTATTATTATCTATGTTGAAATGAAAATCTGATGAATGGAAATACTTTTTTGTGACATTTAAATGTCTTTACTGTCACTTTTGATCAATTTATTGGGTCCTTGATGAATAAAAGCATGAATTTCTTTCAAGCTAAATATTGTATTAATATTTATATATTATTCATAATATTTATAATACTTGTTTGAATTAAAATGTCTTAAAATCATCAGACATTATACATTATATGATGTTTAAATGATGGTTTCCTCTGTGCTGTATTAAAGATCTGGGTTGGTAACCAATTTTTGTAAAGAAATTTAGTTCTATTATTATTAATAGAATATTACTATTACCCAGCAGCCATATCACCCTGTAGCCCAAGACTGGTTTCCCACTGAAGCTAAGCAGGGTTGAGCCTGGTCAGTACCTGGCTGGGAGACCTCCTGGGAAAAACTAGGTTGCTGATGGTAGAGGTGTTAGTGAGGCCAGCAGGGGGTGCTCGCCCTGTGGTCTGTATGGGTCCTAACACCCCAGTATAGTGATGGGGACACTATACTGTCAATAAGCACCGTCCTTCGGATGAGACGTTAAACCGAGGTCCTGACTCTCCGTGGTCATTAAAAATCCCAGTTGTCCTTCGGAAAAAGAGTAGGGGTGTAACCCCGGCATCCTGGCCAAATTTGCCCATTGGCCTCTGTCCATCATGGCCTCCTAATCATCCCCATATACTGATTGTCTCCTCTCCACCATAAGCTGGTGTGTGGTGGGCATTCTGGCGCAATATGGCTGCCGTCGCATCATTCAGGTGGAATGCTGCACATTGGTGGTGGTTGAGGAGATTCCCCCCTTCTATATGTAAAGCGCTTTGAGTGCCTAGAAAAGCGCTATATAAATGTAACAAATTATTTTTATTAAGTAAATAAAGCAATCAGAGCTTATTTGATAATTATTATGAAGTTATACAGTCAAGGATTTTAAATGCATGAAATTTTACCTAGCACAATGGAAATGAAACGCAACGGATGGTTTAGACACTCTGTAAGGCTTTTAAATGAAGATTGCTATTTCTCAACAGGTAAAAGCACTCCTGTAAACGTGCCGGGATCCGCCGATTCGGCCAAGACGAGCGACCCCTTCCAGCCCTTCAGTGCCGACCCTGGTGATCCGTTTCAGAGTAAAAAGGGGGTGGGAGACCCGTTTAGTGGCAAAGACCCGTTTGCTCCATCTGCCTCAAGTAAAGCCTCTAAAGACTCTTCATTGGGTTTTGCTGACTTCAGCTCTGTAAGTTGAGCTTAGTGATACTCTTCTCTTGTCCGGTCCACTTGTTTCTTTCCAAAATCGAAATAAACCCAACCAACAAACCAAAAAAAGTGCTTTCTAGCGATCATCAGTGAGGTTTCCTAGAGCAGACCGCACCATTGGCTTCTGTACCGCTCAGTCTGTCGCCTTGTGCCGGCTACTCATTTATTTTCCTCCATGTCTGCAGTCCATCTATCTGTGATTAACTCACCAACGCACAGAATTCTGGATAATAAGCCCTAATCAAGCAGCCAGACATCATCTCTCTCTTTCAGTGACTCAAATACAGTTGTTTGTGGCGCACATGGCTATGATGTCATCTGTCGTTTTGCTCAGCACTTGCATGGGCTTGTGGGAAGAGGAGCAGTCGCACTTGGTAATACCAAGCGTCCTCGGCTAAGCTAATGTGGCTTCTCGCTGTTCTTCTGTGACTCTTTTTGTTAGCTTTTATGCAAATGTGTCTTTTTTTTTTTTTTTTTCTTTTTTTTTTTTGCGGAATGTACTTCAAATCAAGATGAGACCCTATATAGTTTATGCAAATTTTAGTTTGATGGTAAAAATGTAGTATCTTGCAAAACAGGGTTTTAAAATGATCAGATATTTTCCTGTTTACATGCAAATTTAATTGACCTACAAAAAAACATTGATGTGAAAATGGCAGTTTTTGCTTAGTTTGCATTTTTTTTCTCGAAACCCAAAAGATTGTCCTTTTAAACAAAATGTTGCTTTTTATACTAAATTTATGTTGTCAGTGTTTTAGCTTTATTGTCTGCAAAATGGACCATCTAATTGGCTCCTAAAAGAAACCTGTTTTGCTAGCGTCAGTGTTTAAACCATAATCAGTGTTCCCAGTGTCGGTATTTTAAAATGTCATTAATGCGAAAGTTTGTTAGCTAGAACAAAACGTCAGTGTTTATAGTTTTATTGTTGTGTGATGTCAGTATTGTCGCTTCTTCTTTTCTTTTTTTTGTCTGCAACATGAACCTTCTGATTGGCTCCTAAGACTGTTCATTTTATTGCATCCTGAAAGTTTGTTTGCTCAAACAACATCAGTGTTATTAGTGTAATGTCAGTATTTTCGTCTCCTATTTCGTCTCAAATCTCAATATTTTGTTCATTTGAACAAAACAGTGTTTGTTTTACCGATGTGTCTGTTGTCAGTATTTTCGCCTCATGGTGCGCAAAGTTGAACCGTCTGATCGTTGTTTGCTTAAACAAACATTGGTGTTTGTAGTATTTTCCCAATATCAGTATTTTTGTCTCAAAATCCTGCAGCTTTGATCATCTGATTGGCCTTAATTAGAAACTTCAATTTTGCGAAAATCTACGTTCATAAATCGTTAATAGAATTACCAATGTTAGTCTTTCTTTCTTTTTATTGGTTCTTTCTTATTTCAAGCAACTCTGCCTTGTATTGGACTCCTCCTGAACTAGCTCTGGTTCTCACAGTTCTCTTATCAGTCATCAGTTCATATTTCAAGAAGTGTGGGCAGATTATATTGACACATCTGCCATGTAGTCGCACTTCCACAGGTTAGTGGAACAAGCATAATCATTATCTTGATCTTATCTCAACCAATGTGTTTTCAGCTCACTGTAAAGTTGTTTTAGGAGGAGAATTGAAGTCAAAGTATTCAGACTTGGGTCCATTTTCGAAGTTGATTAGGGGAGATCGTGTGACGTGGGAAGTGTCAGTATCACTACTCAGCTCTCAGGCTGTTGTTTTCCTCCGCATGGGATCAGTGTGCGCTCCATGGATGCAAATCCGCTTGATCCTAGAGCCACAGTGTTTGACATGGCATCATTTTCATCCGCCCTTCCTCCTGTCCTTAGTATCGCTGTGCATGACTTGGGTGCAATGGACCTGCTAAACCATCTCTCATTTACCATGTGACCAAAAACTCCCTGGAAAAATGATAATTGCATCATTTACAATAAAAATTAAGATTTTTACAAATTACCAGCAACATTGCTTTGTTTAATGTTTCCCATCCTACCCCACAAGATTTGTAGCTAGACATTGTGTATGTGATATTACAAAAAACATGACAACTAAAAAATAATTGTAGACTTCCAGGGTGGTTTAGCAATGCTCTCATTTACCTGTAGTCAGCTTAGTGTGCATGTTATGTTGCATATTTATCAATGTACACGATTTGAAGCTCTCAATTGAAAAAGCTTTGTAATGTCTTTTCCTTCTGTCATTTTCTTGCTGCATGTGATCAATGCACGTTCATTTTCCTGTCCAATGACATCATTCGCTATTTACGACCAATTAAAAAGGTCCATCATGAGTCATCAGTGGTAGTGGTCTGTTGGTGTTCAATCGGCATTTGTGTGCAGTTCGGTGGATGGTTGCGTGGTAGTTTGGTGTAAATCTCTTTTGTGTTTTTTAAATCCATTCCTCTCTTGCAGGAACTGAGCGAATTAAGGTAAGATCTGTCTGAAAGTGTGGTGAATCTTTCTTGTCTTTTGCAATCTCAATTGAAGTCACTGAATAATGTGACCGAAAGTGTTCAAAATGAGCCATGCATGCATAAACTTTTCATTTGTATTTTGTACACATGCAAGATCAAACTGTGCACTTTTGATTTGATTTAATTATTTTTTTTAAATTACATTTTCAATCTCTCATCAGCGGATATTGAGCAAATTGATTTCTGTACCATTATAAGCATAGGACAAATTTGTCTTCCATTGTTTGGACAAACAGATACTTCCCCAAACTCATGTCATTAGTTAATTCAACGTCAAATGGATTGGTGTCGCTAATGGCACAGAAATTGCACACTTGAATGTTTTTTGATGACTTCTAATCTCAAGATTTAAAAAAAATGTATTATCTGTGTAGCTGTTTATATATATATATATATATATATATATATGTGTATATATGTGTGTATATGTGCAAATAACTATGTGCTAATTTAGTACATTTTAAAATGGATCAGTTCAGACCGCAACTTCAGTGATTCACACCACTGTGCAATCCCCAATTTGGGACCGATGGGTCTTAACGTGGCGTGTTACTGTTTTTCCGGCCCAGTTTGGTAATGAAGCCCAGCAGATGGAGTGGGCGAAGCGGGAAAGCGAGAGAGCGGAACGGGACCGGCTGAAGAGACTTCGCCAGCAGGAGCAGGAAGACCTAGAGCTGGCCATTGCTCTCAGCAAAGCCGAGATGTCCAACGCCTGACCGCCATCCCCCCGGATCCACCCTTCTGTACACTACAGCGACGATTGTGTGTGTGTGTGCGTGATGGACCAAGATTTAGTACATGCAAGTGGGACACAGTCCCTGACAGTTTCAACCTCTATCCTTTTGTGTTTGTGTGCAGGAGGGCGGCCTATGGTTTGTGAATCAGCTAACTCACTCTACATGCACCGCATTAACCTCTCAGATGGAGTATATAGTTTATTTAAAGTGTATTAGTGTGTGTGTGTAAATGTGCATCAACAGAGCCATGGACATTTAAAGACCATTATTGGTCTCTGCAGATCATTATCTCCACTGGTGGGGAAAAAAGGGACTGAAACCGCTAAGAAAGTTGCGGTTTGATCCTAGGTCGAACCAGAAACTTGAATTACCGACGCTACACCCCCAACCCCCCCCCCCCTACGAGCCCTTGAGCAAGGCACTTAATTCCAGGTTTCTTCCTGAATTCAATTGCTGTAAGCATAATGTAAGTCGATTTGGATAAAGAGCATCTGCTAAATGATAACTTACTGACTCTGGCTGTAGTCAGTATAGAACACACTGGAATTACAGCAGCGCCTGCAGACTAAACGTCTGTAAGGAGCTCTTGACGTGACGGAAAGCTGAACGAACAGCAGTGTGATTCTGTAAGTGCCGTTTAAGAGAGTTGTTTGATTCAGAAGTGAACTTGTTTTCTTTCACAGTACTGTTCAGAGGAGAAGGATCAGCAAAGCTACAACTGCACTGATTTTTTTTTTAAATGTCATTTTATTTTACCATGTTAAAAGATTTCGCTGGTTAACCACTGCAGGACTCGAGTAAGGTTTTTTGGAGGCCTCACGAAAAAGAAAAAAAAATATATTAGTTTTTAGAAATATTTTATTTTCCATCAAATGTTACATTCTCTTTAAAAAAAAAAGCTTCGGAATTTAAAATGATAATTTACAAAAATCTGTATCGTTTTGTCGTCCTATCTATTCTATCATTTTATCGATCGATTGATTTCTCTGTTGTTCTATATATCATTCTATCTACTGTTCTTTCATACTATCGCTCTGTTGATCTACACTGCAAAAAGTGATCAGTTGAACTAACTTAAAGTGAGTAAACAAACCATGCGTAATTGAAAAAATCAAGTTATGTGAACTTGACAATCCCACATAACTTAATTTTTTTTCAATTACGCATGGTTTATTTACTCACTTTTTTTAAGTTGTCAACTGATCACTTTTTGCAGTGTATCGTTTTATCTAAATTTATATACAAGATCAACAAGTCAAGATTTTCTCTGAAAAGGACTGCAAGTGATTTGTCAGCTGGCCCGAAATTTCACACATGCCATCTATTAAGCCAACCTTATTGTTGAGTTCTGCATTATGGTCTAATATTTGGTTGCATAAACAAAAACAAATGCCTCCGTGAGGGAACTGATAACGGATTTTGCTGTTTAGATTTTCGTCATCTTCAATTCGTTACAAATTTTTCAATCGGCATAATCCGTGGTATAGTAATATAGTTTTAGCTTGAACCGTAAATAGGCCCAGATGGAATATGTGAAACTTGTCGCATTTTTTTTGTTTGTTTTATATTTCTTTAAATGTGAAAGTCTGCAGAACGGATTTAAATGTGTTAACATGTTTTAATCCGAGTCAGGATTACTAAACACCTGTTGGTAGCTGAAAGCACAATCAAACTAGCCAACATAAACTAATGCAGCGATGTGAACTTTGTGAATTTAAGCGCAATAGATTCCATTAAAAAAAACTGGCAATTGCTGTTGTCGTTAGCTGCTTGCTTTGCCCTAACTTTAGTCAGTATGGAATTTGACTTGAACGTTTTGGTGATGGTACTTCCTGGCACATTTCAAACTTGTGTTTTTGTACGATTTAATTGTCGTGCTACATAATATCAAGGTTTTTTTACCGTACCATCTGCTGTTCTTTAACTGGTACTATTAACACGTTTTATCTGTGAATGATCTGTATTCATTCATCCAACCTTGGATCATTGGAATAGCTGTTTGTTCCTCACTTTGGTTTGAACCTGTAATGTGGTTGGTCATTACAAGTCAAATTTTCTGCGTGATGATTGATGCTCATGTCCAACATTGTGGACACAAATATTGTGTAATGTTAAGACGAACAACTGTGACATATCTCAGTACACTGCTAACTTTCAGCTAATGTTGTCTTTGTCTTTTTATTTTTATTTTTTATTTGTTCCTCTTTTTTTCTTTATTCCCAATTAGCTTGTGTTGTTTTGACCGCAAATAGCTGCTCGACACTCCTTGGTCATGTTAGTGTCACACTAAACAGTATTACTTTGTCTTATTTAAAATGCGTAAAATGTATTAGATGGAGCCTAGCTCACAATGAAACTCGTGCGGTGTTTTTTGAACCTTGGTCCAGTACTACACTAATCTTTAGTCAGTTGAGCGTTTTTAATAAAACCGTATGTCTTCAGGACTGGAAACGAAAGCCGGTGTGTCCCAAGACACAGATAACATCAGTTTTTGGCTTATGAAGGGTTTTTATGACATAATACAGGCCAGGAGTGGGTTATTCATGCACAGGGGGCTATGGTCCTGTTACAAAAATAAATAAATAGAACCATTCAAACTAAAAAACAAACCGCAAACACTTTGTTAGCGCTCCTTTTATGCTGTATTTGTCCTCTATACCTCCATTGTGCAATAGTGTGTGTATTTTATTTGTTGTAATACCTGTACATTCATTTAATGTTTTCATATCCTGTTTTATTATCCATATTTTTTCTTTATTTTATTAATGAAAGTGAATATTTTTTTAGTTACTGTCATTTTGGGCATATGTCCCATGAAACTCGAGCTGAATGCATTCCTTTTTGGCCTGCCTTTAACCCTCGCCTGTGTAGATAAGACTGATATTAACCTGATAGAGAAATGCATAAGAGTATACATAAACCATGTATATTATGTGTTATATTTGTCCTATATGAAACATGTGTAACTCAAAACATTTTAAGGATTTCAGACTGCAATGATAGTGATTAGTGATGCTTGGATTCCTTTGGAAATGTTCATGCTCCGTATGTTGTCCCTTGATTTCACAGAATAAACAAAAGATAACATTTCAGACGCGTGTATACGTCACTCTATTCAATTCACATGTGTTCATCTCAAATGTTGTACTATATAACCAGAAACCCTCAAATGTATTTGGACACATAAAAATGTGTGAGTGTCATGGCATTTGATCAAACCAACAAAAAATCCGAAAGGTTAAACATTTTTTTTGGGGTTCTGTTATAGTTTGTGTTTGTTGAACTCTGAGCTGTTCATTCATAACTCATAGTGGGCTAGATCTTTTTTTAGTACATTTTAATAGATTTATTTTTTTGCCTGTCTTTGTTTGTTTTTAATCTCACATACTTAGCCTAATGTAACTGCGCCTTAAGTAAAAACATGTCCATAGTTAAATCCAACGTAATCTCACTGCAATTTGTGAGTATTTTTACGAGGTGGCCAATTCCTATGAACTCGTACGACCTCACCCCTACGTTTTTGTACGATTTGTCTAGACCCAAGTGATGGGTAGGTTTAGGGGTGGTCCTTCCTGATGGCGCTTTTTGAACAATCGTACAAATTTGTACGAGTGAGGTCGTACGAATTAGCCACCTCGTAAAATACGTACGAATTGCCGTGAGATCGCGTTGGTTAAATTTGATGAACTAATCCTTACTAGGGAACTGACTTCACACTTCAGACCAGTTAAAATTGTAATGAAAATGGCTTGGAAAAATGTTGTAAGAAAAGGTCTAGCATCAATTGTTTGCGAATGCTACTTTGCTTGATATTTTATGTCAGTGTCTTTGATACAAATTAAGTGTGACTTCAGCTAAAAACTTGTTGGGATCATTACTTTGAGGTTACATTGTGTCAGCATTTGTTTTTTTCTTAGTAGGCCCAAGGTGCAACGGTAGGGCATTGTATAATACTGCATATTAAGTTGCTTTATTGTAGCTACTAAAACCAGAAATCCAATCTGAATTCAAAAGGACTGAGTCATACTTGTATAGCTTCTAGTTTCTTGAGGGCTTAATTGTAGTGGAAACTGTATCCAGAGAACCTGCACACGGAATATTAACTGTAACAGGAAATTCAGAGATTGGTATTTTTACTTAGTGTGCTCGTGAACTTTATCAAAATGCGACTTCTGATGTTTATTCCACATGCTTCAGTAGTTATTTTTGTTGGGAATGCTTGACCGTTTCTAATAACTAGTGTACGAAAAACATCTTTGACCCTGGTGAATACATATCCTGACTCTTTCCTTCATAAGCAAGGAGTTTCTGGGAATAATGGCTACATGTCAAGTGAGACAATCCAGGTGTGCCAATAATGCTCTTGTTTTACCAGAGCAAGGTGAGTATGTTAAATGCAACACACATGTACATGTTGAAGGTCTGGATGGGGTCATCATTGTAACAAGATCCTTCGTGTGTGCTCACTTGGTTGATTGGATTCGAGGGGACCCTTTCACGGACTTGAGCGTATTGACAGCTGGCTGGGATATGTTGGCCCCTGCGCCAAAAATTGCTCAGAACGGGTATTGATTTAAATCAGCGCGTTGACTAATCGGACCTCGATCTGCTCGTGAAGCGCTCCAGACGCAAGCGACCCAAGCTGGATTTTGTGTATTTAATCAGCTGGGCCAGGGCCGGGAAACAAGGGCTCTCCACCGAGTAATGCTGCCCTGGGGATGTTGCGGTGCACTGACGGACACTCTTCTGCACTCCACCAGGACCGTCAGCAGAGGTATGCTGGGAAATGTAAGCCAGATGGCCACTTTCCATTATGTTGTCATACAAATGTGTTTTTTTTTTCTTCAGCCATGGGGATTATCATTTTTCAATGTTTGTTTTGTTGGTGCTGAGGAACTGACATAAAATGTTATTGCCTCCCAATGCAGCGATTTGCCTGGATTTTGATGGTTTGTCCCAAGTTGGCGCAAATGACGCATATAACATCATGTCCTGACGTTGTGCTCCATGGGAAGTATCACTACAAAAAGGTGTTGACAAGTTGTACAATGGTCGAAAGGAAAGCCACAGTATCTTCCGCTAAGATGATTCCCATGCAAGTCCAGCAGGTGGCAAACTCTTCCCATGACATTCCCAAGCTTTCCAAAGGACTCTGCACAAATGCAGCTACATGGACAAAAAGATACTACTTCCAATTAATTTTCCCATTACAATCTCATTATTTTTTTGTCTATATTTAGTTCATTCAGATTGAATAAAGCATGTTTTAATCTCTGCAGGTGCGGCTATAATGATTGATCCCAGAACAGAAAGTGGACTTCAATTAGTTTGGTTGGTGGGTATTTTTCTGAAGAGAATTCAGAGAGGTTTTCTCATCTAAGGTAATTTATAGTTTTGAACGGTAATTTAAACGTTTAGCTGTCGGCATGAGGAATACCCTCAAGACATTAATAATATCATCGCTCGCTCTTCCAAGAACGTAAGAGAGTCTTGATTTTATCTTTCCGCATGAAACCCGAGGAGCATTCTGGCTTGAAGCCAGGCAATTAACATAATCCTAAATGCATCATTGGTGTCATTATCAGTTTCTTATGTAGGTTAAAACAATTTCCTAGGTGAATAGTGTCAAATCTCGGGTATCTCAAGGGATGCAACTTTTGTAGCGGACCCTTGAGGTTCATTGGAGGATTAGGGAATTGTTGTAAGCTGAAACGGCACACATTAACCTGGCTGATTTATCAACTATACAGCAACTCCGAAAAGTGATCTGAGACCAACCTGAAAGTGATATGAAAATGTTTTTCTTACTTCACAAAGTAAGCCATCCATTGACACAGTTTTAGTTCCTCATTTCCTCAAAATAACCATGCAGTGAATACCTTTCAAACAAGTGAGTGGTATAATATTTCCATGCTACTGCACAGGGCCCAGAAAAACACAAGAGAAAGGTCTAAGAGTATTATCATACAATACGAAGATGTGCTTTGTTTTTTGGACTAGTGTCACACCAATAAATGTGTTATTGGATGGGATTGCTGCTGTGTGACCTGAATATACCAACTCATAATAAGCACCCGGAGGACAGTCTTTTTGTTTAATAAAGAACATTTAGTGCTCGATTCACATAAAGACTTTGGTGCCAGATAACCTTGAGCTCTTGATATGCATTTTTATCTGATTGACTATACAGCGCCTGTGAAGTTTGAATTCTCACCCCAACTGTAAAGAAGAAATTCAAACCAGAGACTTCACCCACGTCTTCCGTTGTTTTTCCAAAGCGTCTCTCTCTTCAACTGTGGTGTAGCCCTCTGCCCAGACATGGCTATATTCAGTCTCAACAATTATGTAAATGCAATGTTTGTATTTATAGGTCTAGCCACAGCTCTCTGGCATGGCAAAGTTGCAGCTGGGAAAGATTGCAATCTCCCTCAAGGCTCCTAACCTTGGGCGATACCACAAGATGATGTCTGAATGATTTGAAAAGATTGATTGGTGTGCTGAACATATCGACAGACACAAATGTTTATATCTCAATTAAGTTTAATATGTACATTAAGTACAATATTTACAGTGTATAAATTATGTACATAAAATGTTTGGTCCAGAACAACTCACATAGCCCTTATCATGTCATCCGAACATGGGACAGTCTGCAATTCACGTTAACAACATACAAATTGTAAGAATACGTTAGAAAAAAAAACCAAACAACCATAAGACCCTGATTTTTAAATGTTTATGTCGATAAATGCACAAATTACTTCAAACATTCAGTTAACGCCCTTTTGTTAACTTTTAAGGCAGTTTTGAAAGAAGAAAACATTGTCTTACAAAGCTTATTTAGTTTCTTGAAACAATAGCATACTTTTTTTTTTTTAAATGCCAAGAGTATTTATGGCACTCGTGAGATGTATACATGAATTAAAAGGCACTGTTGTGATGTCCATAGTACATCATGTTAACTTAAACACATTTTACTGTCTGATTCCAGTTCCGTCTTGAGGTTTAGGTCCAGCCTAACATGAGTTGAACTTGTTTGGCATTTGTCAAGCTCTTTGGAAAAGAAAAATATATTTTGTTTCTTAAAAAAATCTGTAAAGAAATGAAGTGTAGAACCAGCTACAAGACTGTGTAGGATTCAGCAATAGGTCAAGTCAGTTCATGTTTCCTCTTTTGTCATACTTTAAATAGGGGGTACAGACAAAATGCTTGCTTTGAACATCCGTGATGTTCATTGTTCAGTGCGTTTAGTCCAAATATTCAGAGTCTGTTCCTACATATGGCGTTTCATATGGAGGGCGAGATGGTCGGACCGGGAGAAGGCACGCTCGCACAGATGGCACTGGAAGGGTCGGTGTCCGGTGTGCTTGCGGAAGTGACGGGTCAGTTCATCGGAACGGGCAAACTTCCAGCCACAACCTTCCCAGCTGCAGTGGTAGGGCTTCTCGCCTAGCGAAAGAGAAGAAAAATCGTTAATATTTATCCATTTTCAGCAATCGATTATTGTCATGACATTTCAATTTCAAAAGAGCAGTCAATTGTGATGTTTGTTTACCTGTATGCGTTCTGTGATGCGCCTTCAAGTGGGAACTTTTTGTGTAGGTTTTGCCGCATCCAGAAAAAGTGCAAGTGTGAGTCGCTGTCCGTTTCCTCGGCCAGGTGCGACGTCCCCTCTTTGGTTTGGTGTCCATCTCCAGAGGAGATGAGGGTGGTGTCAGAAGTACTCTTTGGTTGGCGTTGGGCATCCCAAGCCCGTCGTCGCACACGCTGAAGTGATGCGCATTTGGGTAAGGCAGCTGCATCTGTGGAGGTGCGGCATGGGGAAACCCTGTGTTGCCTTGGTAAGCCTGCGTGAACGTCATCGCATGGCACATTTGTGACTGACAGTCTGTGTTGATGAGCTCTGCGGGGCTCTGCGGTGGGGTCATGCTGCCTGCCCCCTGGGGTGAGTTGGCCAGTCTTGGCTGCTCGTATGACCTCATGCATGCACCGTTGCCCTCCTGTTTGACTTTAGGAACCATTCCTCTTACAGGTCCATAACTGTCCATGCAGGGCTCCACTTTGATACACTCTGAAATGTCCTGACTGGGGAAGACGGACCTGACCAGGAATCTTCCCTGGGTGGTGTTGGGCAGAGATGGCTGGCAGTAGGTGTCTACATCGGATTGCAGAAGCTCTGCCATGAGGCTGGTAGTATACGGCGGAGGTGACGCGTTGATCTCGGGCACTGAGTATGTGGTTGGGTTGTACATGTTTCTGGACTCTTGCATTCTGTAATCGCTTCCCATACCGAGTCCGAGATTATCAGAACCCGCAGTGTTGGCCAGAATAAACTCCAGATCCAGATATTTATCGAGATCTTCGTCGTCTGTTGCTCTGAGGTTGTCCATGTTTGATATGTCAGCTATGCAGCTGAGATGCATGGACCTGTCCAGTTCATCCTTCCACCTCTGCAATGTAACAAATTAATTAAACTTACTTTGAGATTTTAAGAGCAAGAATGCACAAAATAGTTATAGTATCATTACTGTGCTAAGTATTTAATAACTTTTTAAGAATTTATGTCAATAATTATCAATGCAGTTGAAGTTCATCTAGCTGAACTCAAGTCTTATAGTGCTTAAATAATAAAACTGTTAACTATCTTAAAGACGCTTTAAACAAAACACCAACGGTTTTTTTATACATTGTGATGTAAATCTAATATAACGTGATAAATAATGACAATAATTATAATAAAATATATATCGAGCAGCTGTTGCTATGGTTACGTCCTGAGCGAACGCGATTTATTTTTGCGAGCATATATTGCAATATAACTTTTGTAGTTCGTGAAATTGTTTGGAAAAGCTGGTAAAATGTGTGTGTATGTACAAAGAACTACATATAGGAATAAAGAACTAGCTACATAATCATAATGATGTGAAATATAAAAAGAAATACTCACGTTTTCCCAGCATTTCTCCTTCTGTGCTGAAAATGTGGAAATAGACGGTAAAATTGTTCCACTCAAAGCCATTTCCAGTTCTTCCAGTAAAATAAAAAGCTTCAAAATCGGGGACCAGTTGCAATCCCTCCAAGAAACTTTGGTTGTAGTGAACTACAACTCGGTTTCTGCTCTTACACTCTGTTTCACACTCATGCAGCAAGTATGAGTGGTAGAAGACCTTATCTTATAAATATCACGGCAGTAGAAGCTGGACCAATTGTACGAAGCGGAGGAAATACGCACTATCCGTCCCTAATTTTAGCCCCTCTATATAGCTGCTGCTCTCCGGCTTGTGCGCCTTTCGTCTTGGATGGTGAGAGCGCACGGGCTCCTTCTTTAAATCACCGGAGTCACTCCACGCCCCCTCGGTAAAAACGAGTTAAACGAGTACAACATGATGCGAGAGATCCCTCCTCTTCTCTCTCTCTTACCTTTGGGGAGAAAAGGAGCAGAATGGGAGAAAAAATACACATCATTAACACGTTGTTTAAAGATGAAAAGTGTCGATACCAATTGCGCGCGCCACTGTGAGCCCTCGAGACACGTAGGCTATAACAAAGGGGGTTATGACCTCGGGCATTATTGCATTTTAATAATGCAAAATTTGCTGGCTCAAGAGCAGATAAAATTAATCCATTTAGTCCCAGTTTTTTTTCCACGTAAGTGAACACATGTATTTTACTCCATACATTTCCCAAATAAAACAGTCTAACAAAGTTTTAAAGAAGTTAGTAAAAGTATGCGTTTTATGTTTGTGAAATAACATTAACATTTTTAACAAGCAATTTTTGTGTTTAATTTTGTATATTTGATGACATCATAAATAGTAAAGACAATCTGCAGTTTGATGTTGTAAACCAATCAGTTACTTATTCAAAATGGGGCTCTTTGTTTTCCTACTGCTAACAAATGTAACCACTGACAGTATTGTGATAATGATTTACCTATATATATATATATATATATATATATATATATATATATATATATATATATATAAGAAGAAGAACTGTTAAAATAAACTTTAAATATGAACAAAAAATGGTAGTTGCTTTATGGAGATTTGACAAACATCTTTCAGAAGGGCAAACTAGAATTAAACCGCTTTTGTCATGTGACTATATTAACATGAGCCATGTAAAAATGTTCACATGAAGTCAACACAAGTATGCCCTTTCATTTATAGTTCTTTTTAGACACTTTAAACTACATTTTGTTCACAAATGTAAGCTTGGGATTAGTTATAAAGTCTATAAAAAGCCACTGTTAAAGTGATACTGCGTTTGCACTGCATATTATGATGTAAGCGTGTGTGATGTTACTCCTTGCACCTGCAGCCGAAGCCACAACTTTATCGCATTTGCATATCATTGGACCGAATTATTAACAATAACACGACTCTTGGTGCATTTTAACACCCTTTCAGGCTCCAAATGTATCTGTAGTATCAAGCTCTAAACAAAACACATGCCATTAAGCTCTTAAAACCCCTTTCATTTGCAAATAGAGCCCCCCCCCCCCCCCACCATTGCAGGTATCGGGCAAATTACTTGTGCTAGTCTATGAATATTGTTAGCTTCCAGCAAATTGCAAGGTCCAGTCACCCACAATCCAGTGCAAAAGAAAACAAAATGGTGGTTTGTGTGAAATGACATCACTTCTCTGTTTTAGTGCGTCAAAAATAACACGCAAATGGTGAGAACGTTCATGAGTCCAAATGAGGTGGAAGCAGGGTGTGATGCGAACTGTTCAAAGTAGAAATGCATGCTATTATAACATAGCAACACATGTTGTGACTGCGTTTACTCTTTGATTCCTCCTTTGCACCTTTCCAGGAATCAATTGATACGATTCAATAGCTCAATTTAGAAGTACAGTATGTTACTTGGGCACGGAGAATGTTGACAAGGCCTAAGAATGTCAGAAAAGGGTGTAGTTTTATTGTACAGTACAACTAGTTCTCCCCTTAGGGCTGCATGTATCACACATTAATAAGTTGCTCTAAACATGCGTGTAGGAGGTTTCTGACACACCCTCACACTCCACCTGTACAGGTAGACTCTTTAAAAATAAAGGTTCTTTATTGGCATCTATGGTTCCATGCAAAACCTTTAATATCTATTCACTCTTAAAAATAAAGGTTCCAAAAGTGGGGTTTCACAGTAAAGAACCCTTTTTGGTTCCCCAAAGAACCTTTCATTCAACAGTTCTTAAAATAAATGTGAAAAGAAAATGTTAATAATCTGAAGAAACTTTTTCCACTATAAAGAACCTTTTGTGCAATGGAAAGTTCTTTGTGGAAAGTTCTTTGATGCCAATAAAGAAGCTTTATTTTTTAAGAGTGAGGAACCTTTATATTACACAAAAGGTTCTTTAAAGTGGAAAAAGTCTCTTCGTATTATTAAACGTTTTTTTACACTATGAAAAAAATGGTTATTTTAAGAACTGTTCACTGAAGGGTTCTTTGGGGAACCAAAAATGGTGGTTTCTGAATCTTTATTTTTTATATAGTGTATACAGGCCTATATGCTGTCTTGTTGCTTCACCCAAAAATTAAAATTCTGTCATTAATTATTCACCCTCATGTTGTTCCAAGCCCATAAGACTTTCGTTCATCTTTGGAACACAAATGAAGATATTTTTGGTGAAATCTGAGAGATTTCTATTCCTCCATTGACAGCCTACGCAACTACCACTTGACGTTTGAAAACTTCATAAAGAGATCGTAAAAACTAATCCATATGAATTGAGCGGTTTAGTCCAAATTTTATGAAGAGACTCAAACGTTTTATATGATAAACAGATTGAATTTAGGCGTTTATTCACATTTAAACATCGATCAGGAAACGTAAACAGAAGCTCAGCCGAACCTTCTTGATGTGTGAGAACAAACCTGTTGCTGAAGTTTAAACGTGCTGTGTAACACACGAGAATGAACCTCATTGGTTCTTGCTGAAGCTCAAACGTGCTGCGTAACACAAGAATGAACCTCATTGGTTCTTGCGGAAGCTCAAACGTGCTGCGTAACACGAGAATGAACCTTATTGGTTCTTGCTTATGAACTTTTTGAAGCGTCAAAGTGGTAGTTGCGAGGAATATAAATCTCTCTGTAGAAATTTGATTTCATCAAAAAGACACAAACTTCATTTGGGTTCCGAAGATGGACGAAAGTCTTACAGGTTTGGAACGACATTTATGACAGAATTTTCCCTTTCCCTTTCATTATAGTTCTGTTCGGACAAAGAGATACCTCTTGATTTCCACCTTTTATGTGTTGTATCTGTGTTAGTATCTTTGATTCTTAGCAGTTTATCAACTTGTGATGTGGCTGCCAATGGATAATCATTCACTTTCCATTTCAAACGATATGTAGTTTTGGAAAAGATATTATGCTTTGCGTGTGAACTGAGCTTAAGTAACTCGCTCGGCATCGAGCATTTATTTGGAAAAAGGTTTTTTTCTTGCTTTGGTTATCCAGTGTAATGCATAGTTTGCTGCTTGAGTCAAACCCTGGGAAACACCTGCTCTTTCTTCACAGCGGGACGGCGTTGCGGCTGCCCTAGGCCCTGCTTTCGAGAGAGAAGGAAACCGAGAGTCCTGCCAGAAAGTGCGCGAGTGAGAGTTTGAGACGGAATGGGATTCTGAGCAGGCCTTTATATACGCAACTATTTTTAACCCCACTCCCTCTCGCCTATCACAGGGCTTCCTCTCTCGGACGCTCAGGAAGCAAGCCTGGCTCGGCTTCCTGCCTGCACGCCGGGCTGTTCAGAGCCAATCAGGGAAGGATAGCGCTGTGATGATCAGGCACTGACTCAAAAGGAAAAAGAGTTAAAATCATGCCACATATTTGTGTGATTAGATTTCAGTGGAGCAAGTGATTGTCTGAGAGGGAGTTTGACATGTAACTCATGTTTTTTGAGCATTTCAGATTCATGATGAACTCAAACTGAAACCATTTGTGTGTGATGCTGCCACTAACAGTATTTATTTCTCCTTAAATTGTGTTTCCCAATATTTTTGTCTCATGTACTGCCACAAACCCATCAGTAAGTGTGTGTGTATATATCTCGAAATGTACAATAATGTACCGATACTTAAGAATACTAATGAGTAAATGTTTACAAATAACAAAATAGCTATTAACATTTGACTTCCACTTAAAGGGATAATTCACCCAAAAATGAATTTTCTGTCATCATTTACTCACCCTTAAACCTGTATAAGTTTCTTTCTTCTGCTGAACATAAAAGAAGATCATTTGAAGAATGTCGGCAAAGACTTTATATATAGAAAGACGGTGCACTCCGATTACTTATGAATGGGAGAAAGTACAACGAATATGGCGAATAAGCCCCGCCTTCTAAATGAATGAGCCAATCGTTGCTTAGTCATCGTGTCACTGCAGCTGCCGTTAGAAGCTCCGGTTGCTATAGAAACAGTCAGTGTTCGGTGACGTGCGCTTAGGACTGCGTATACGCATTAGCTTTGTCCAGGCTGAATTTTTTATTTTTTTTTGTCATGATTTGAGCGTTTATCAACAAAATGTACGGGACAGTTGTCAGATTTTATTGGTGATTTCAAATGCAATTCAATTTAATCTTAAGCATGGTGAACAGTTTTGGAGAATTTGATGTTTCCCCATTCAAAAAGATAGGAGCTGCACTTGCATGCTTGAGAGGCGTTTCTAAGATGGCCGCCGAGTGAAATTACTTCAGTATGATTTCAGTAACCAAACAGTTGATGGTCCCTGTTGACTTCCATATTAGGAAAAAAAAATACTATGGAAGTCAATGGGGACCATCAACTGTCTAGTTACCAACATTCTTCAAAATATCTTCTGTGTTCAACAGAAGAAAGAAATTTATACAAGTTTGGAACAGCTTGAGGGTGAGTAAATGATGACAGAAATTTCATTTTTGGGTGAACTATCCCTTTAACGCTCGCTTTTTTCCATCCAATTTCACCATTCCATCACTTTCAAGTCCCGCCATACATTCTTTTCTTTTTTTTCTTCTCATTTTCATTTAGAAAAAAATTGAGTTGCAAACAAATTCACATTGATTCTAAGTACCACCCTGGTGTAGACTGCAGCTAAAACACTTTTAAAACCACTTTGTTTACCGACGACACTCAGAAATGCATGTCTGTATATTCTCAGGTCAACATCAACAAGGAGTTTCATAAACATCTCATCGTAGCCTCCATCTCCTCAAGGATGGAGGAGGAGTTGACAGCGCAAGATAGATCTTATTCCGTGGGGGAGTTTTTCCAATTCTGTTTTTTTCCCCGTCGGTTCATGTGGATTTAATTGGTTTGGTAATTCTCCTGAGAGGCGGCCAATTTATAGCCTGTTAACACTTGACATCATGCAGGTCGTGTGTTCTGAGCGCAATTTGCAAAGTTGGCTGTGAAATATGTTTGCAGTGAAGATATTTACAGCAATTAATCAAGAAAAACATTTTTTTCTCTCCTTTATAATGTCCAGACGACATCCTAAGCAGTCCATTTTGGCCGTGGAAATGAAACGACAAACTTATCAGTGGCTTCTGGATAGCATGTTCCTAATTTTTGTTATTTTACGGCCTCAAAATGTTTACAGGGTTTGATATGGTGTTGATTCTGTGGCCCTTGGAGAAAACGGACTACGTCCAATCTCAGTCACAGCTGTAGCTTGACCAAAACATAAATTGAAGTCATGTGCAATTTCAGTCAATCTCCAAACAACTTTTCTTTTCCTCCTCGTCGAAGTGATACCATGAGAACATTACAGAATTGTGTTGTGAGTGATGAATCCAGAGACGGCGGATTGGGAAATTATAAGCTTGGGCTGAAATGTTTTGCAGTCGAACCTGGCAGCGTTCGTGTAATTTCAACATCTCCCTGTTTCACTGTTATAAGTCTTAAAGCCACAGGAATTGCCATGGTGGGCTGCCAAAATCCAGTTCCTTTTTATGCAGGAGTAGGAATTATGGACAAAGAAAGCGAGGGAGTTACAATAGAGAGTTGAGTCTCTAAAACCAGGCGAGTTTTTATACGCCAGCCTGACCACAAACGTGTCCGCGTTTCCTTAAATCTTGCCAGCTGCGTAAATACACCAGCCTGCACTTACACACAGGTCCCTTTCTATTCTGTCTTTGAACTCCATTCGTCTACGCTGTGACTGTAATGTCATGTATACACCTAAAATGGATGGCCCAAACCACAAATTTACCAGACATTCCTGAGCTACATGAACCTGAAGGTTACTAGTACTTTAGAAGGCTCAGAAATGTTTTCATGATAAAGGTACATCGTGATACGAATTAAATATGTCCCCAAACACCAGGCTGTTTTTTTCCGTTGGCACATTGCAAACCGTTTAAGTTCAATTAAGGTGTCTATTGTGTGCCACCATTCATGTTTACTGTCTTGCCTATGTACTGTACTCTATGAAGGCGCATTATTATTGAGGAATGCAGTGTGGTATGTCTTTCCCTCCTGTCAGAACGTAGTGACACACATTCGCCTCACATGAATTATAGCTCTCAGGCAACATAAACTCTCCGTGCACAATTGTGCGTTTGGGAACAGCAAGTTCTGCGGTTTTTCTCCCAGGCCATTCCTGATGGTTTTCCAGGATTATTGTTGAGGCATGCTAAGTTTGAAAGAAGACATGCCAGGCTTGTATTTTTAAATATTCTCTCCATTGACCACATTCTTTTGGACTGATTCAATGTATGGGCATGTACCAATGTGCATCCCTTATTGAACATTTTCAACAAAGTAAACAAAAATATGTTTTAAACATTTAAAAGTTCCAGCATTTTCATTTGCTGACATTGGAGAACCTTGATTCTTTAAAACAGTAGTTTTTACTGAGCAATGCACTTTTTGGATATCTCCCTTACCTGACATGCACATTCAGATCTTGGAGACTACTAAAGAACTGATGATATAATCAGGCATAGCTGGTTCTCCAGGACCAGGACTGAGAACCACTGCTGTAGAAGACCATCTATGCACTGATGATCTGTTATCAAGTGATACCTACAACCATCTGAAGAACCTATAATGAAACAAATAATGTTTTTGGTCTACAAAAAGGCAACACAAGAACTGTAGTGAAACATTATTCTTTATTAGAAGGTTGACTTTATGGAAGGTGCTGCAAGGTAGTGTTCATTTCATCATCTTTTTTTATTTATTTAGTCTTAGTCTTGTGTCAAATGTACTTTTTTAGTTTTTAGTAGGCTATCATATTTTGTCAACCTTGTGTTTTTTTTAGTCACGTTTTAGTTGACTAAACGTCTGGGCATTTTTACGGAAGAGGATTAGGGCCAAGCAATAATAAAAAAATAAAACCATCTCGAGATTAAAGTCATTATAATATAAATTTCCAGAAAAAAAAATCAAAATAAAATCTTGAGAATAAACTCATTACATTTTGAGAATAAAGTCCTTCTGTTTCGAGAAAAAAGTTTAAATAAAATGTTGAGAATAAAATTATTATATTTCAAGCATAAAGTCCTTGTGTTTCGAGAAAAAACTTGTTACATTTAGAGGAAAAAGTTGAAATAAAGAGTTTTTTCTCGAAACACCGCAACTTTATTCTCAATTTTATTTCGACTTTTTTTTTCTCAAAATGTAACAAGTTTTCTCTTGAAACACAACAACTTTATTCTCAAGATTGTTTTATTTTTTTTTATTATTACGTGGCCCTAATCTTCTTCCATACATTTTAGTTTAGTTTTAGTCAATGAAAACTTTTTACATTTTCGTCATTCTGCATGGTTTAAATTGATAATCATAAGTATTTTGTCTTCAGATCATTGTCGGCGCTTCCGCAGTGTAGAAAGAGTGTGTGTGCATGCTACATTGCAAGGTTTAATGCTGCCTACCGTAATTATCGTAAATACTAGTTTCTTAGTTAAAAAAATAGGACATGAACGCCCTCTCAAGAAGTAGAACATTTTTGATAGCACGTGAAGGCAGCATAAGTAAACAACTGGGCAGAAAATGTGTCCTTTTCACAGAAAAGCTCTGATTGGTGGATTTAAACTCTTGACATCTGGCTTGTAGAGGCTGTAATATTTTGTCTCCTCTTTTTTCCATAAAGATTTTATTTTATAACTACATTTTAGTGCAGTCTTCTATTTTCATCAATAATATTACGTTAATGACCTTGGTGTTGTCACGTTGTTGTCTCGTCTTGAACATGGGGGGAAAAAAGGTTGTTGACAAATATTTTTCGTCATAGCTTTGTTAACGAAATTAACACTTAGTGAGTTTTTTTAACTTTTTTTTAAAAATATTTTTAAACATTATATGTTTACTGGAAATCCAGACAGCAACAGTGTTGGCCCAGATCCGGCCCACATCTGGTACACTTGGATTCCACACGTACCAGATGTGGGCCGGATCTGGGTCGACACTGTTGCTGTCTGGATTTCCAGTAAACATATAATGTTTAAACATATTTAAAAAGGTTGCACTTTATTTTACAGTACGTGCACATACCTAAGAAAGTACTGGTTAATATAAGGTAACTACAAGGTTTAGGGTTAGTACCTAGTTATTACCCAGTTATTGCAATTACTATAATAAGTACATAGTATGTACATGGGGAACAAGACTGTAAAATAAAGTCCTACCAAAAGTTCTTGATATCTTACACTGTGTTGCTTTTATATATATTTTTTGCTTACTGGAAATTCTTTTTTGCAACCAAGATTTCACAGAACTTTTTTCAGTAAAATTTCAAAACATAATAAGAAACTTGTGCAATCCGTGAAAACGTCTTTATAGATTATGCAGTTGCTTCTCAAGTAATTTTATCTTGTTTGAACTATCTTTAGATGCTTTTATTGGAACATACAACTGGAAATTACTTCTTTGCAGTGTAGGAGAGGTTTGCAAGCATGTATGAAACGACGCAAGGCCTTCTGAAAATGGAGGTCAATCCGGCGACTAAAAGTTGTTGCTCTAACATCCATTGACCTTCATCCATTGATCCACAGAATTTCTGCTTGTAAAATAGTGGGGCACGTCCTCATTTTGCCGAGTTAGACGCGTTCCTGGGTCAGCATGGATTTTGTTGATCCAGGAACAACATTCCTGTCTGAAAATTTAATCCTAACCATATCCCTACCTAAAATCAGAAGGAAATGATAGGTGAATAACACTTATGTAGAAGCCCCTAACCCTGGTTTTAAGCCTGACATGAACTGTAAACTTGTCCCTCAAATCTGATGGATGTTTATTGGAATGTTGTTCCAGGATCAACAAAGATGTTGATCCAGTAACTTGTTGTACTTGGTGAAATTGGCTTCTGCAAAAGTAGGTACAATTGTGTTTTCGGAATTCCAAATGGGTATTTCCCAATTGACTTCAAACATACATGGTTTTTCCACACCCTCAAAACTGTTTGTATGCATTTTTTTCCCATCAAGCACTGAGTTCTTTATTGCATAGACAACCTTAAGAAAATGTATTGGGACACCCCTCCAAATCATTGAATTCAGGCGTCCAATCACTTCCATGGCCACAGGTGTATAACATCAAGCACCTAGACATGCAGACTGCTTCTACAAACATTTGTGAAAGAATGGGTCGCTCTCAGGAGCTCAGTGAATTCAAGCGTGGTACCATGATAGGTTGCCACCAGTGCAATTCGTGAAATTTCCTCACTACTAAATATTCCACGGTCAACTGTTAGTGGTATTATTACAAAGTGGAAGCAATTGGGAACAGCAGAAACTCAGCCACGAAGTGGTAGCCCACGTAAAATCGCATGCTGAGGCACACAGTGCGCAGAAGTCGCCAACTGAGTCAATAGCTACAGACCTCCAAACTTTGTATGGCCTTTAGATTAGCTCATAACAGTGCGTAAAGAGCTTCATGAAATGGGTTTCCATGGCCGAGCAGCTGCATCCAAGCCTTACATCACCAAATGCAATGCAAAGCGTCAGATGCAGTGGTGTAAAGCACGCCACCACTGGAATCTAGAGCAGTGGAGATGTGTTCTCTGGAGTGACCAATCACGCTTCTCTGTCTGGCAATCCGATGGATGAGTCTGGGTTTGGTGGTTGCCAGGAGAACGGTACTCGCCTGACTGCATTGTGCCAAGTGTAAAGTTTGGTGGAGGGGGATTATGTTGTGGGGTTTTTGTTTTTCCGGGGTTGGGCTTGGCCCCTTAGTTCCAGTGAAAGGAACTCTTAATGCTTCAGCATACCAAGACATTTTGGACAATTTCATTCTCCCAACTTTGTGGGAATAATTTGGGGATGGCCCCTTCCTGTTCCAACATGACTGCGCACCAGTGCACAAAGCAAGGTCCATAAAGACATGGATGAGTGAGTTTGGTGTGGAGGAACTTAACTGGCCTGCACAGACAACCCGATAGAACACCTTTGGGATGAATTAGAGCGGAGACTGCGAGCCAGGCCTTCTCCAACATCAGTGCCTGACCTCACAAATGCGCTTCTAGAAGAATGGTCAAAAATTCCCATAAACACACTCCTAAACCTTGTGGAAAGCCTTCCCAGAAGAGTTGAAGCTGTTATAGCTGCAAATGGTGGGCCAACTCCATATTAAACCCTACGGATTAAGAATGGGATGTGCATGTAAAAGCAGACGTCCTAAAACTTTTGGCAATATAGTCTGTTTATGCATTGAAAATTCACAGAACTTTTTCAGTAAAAAAAAAATCTGAAAGTTCTCAAAATGAATTAATTTATGCAGCGTTGCTTTTCCAGTAAATGTATGTTGTTTTAAGTATCTTTTGATTCTTTTACTGGAAAAATACTTTTTTGCAGTGTGGGAATGGTGAATTAAAGGATGTAGAGGAATGATATGATGCTTTGCGAAAGTGACAACCTCAATTTGACTACCAAAAGTTTTTGCAACGCACAACATACATTGAGGTGGGTCCATTTGTGTTCCCACTGGATTTCAAACATACAGGGCATTTCCACACTCTCAAAGCGGTTCTTACGCATTTTCGAGATTTCTTTAGCACATAGTTTGTAAATATTACCAATTTTGGTGTGGACAAATTCTCTGTCTTTGCATGCATGAGCAAATCATGACAATAGAAGGAAAAAAGGTGCATCATACTTCACATCAGATAGCGGTTAACAAATATCACCTTTTCAGATCTTTTGACTCATGTTTTTTGGAATCGGTTGGATAAAGCCCCACAGTGAAGTGCATGTGTGACAGTTTGATTCTCTCGACAAGCAGACGGGGTGTAGTAAACAGATTGAGCTCTTGTAAAGCTGTGTTTTTCATTTTTAGTGTGAGCCAGGTATACCATTTGTGGTTTTGCACAATGCTTGATCAGATAGACTAGGCCTCCCTATACTATTGGTTCACACTTCAGCCTGGTGCACTTGCTGCATAGTGTGTGTGTGTGAGCAAGGGTTTTCAGCATGTGCATCTACAGGATGTGTGGTCTGTTAAACCGCACCTCAGTTTCAGTGTAGACCAGCTCTTGTAGCAACCATGTGCCCCACACCCAAAGCTGCACACTCTCAGCGAGATGCTAATGTCACTTTTTGTCACCTTTGTAAGACAATGACTTCTTTTTTACTTCTTGTTGTGTCAGATAACTTATCTGGTTAGGGTTTCTCTGTGAGGGGTTTGCTGCACAACACTTTGGTCCTATAATTTCCATCTTCCAAGATTATACTTTGAATGTGAAGGAAATAAAAGTATGATAAATAACACGGAGGAGTACAACGATAAACACTTCCTCTGTGGTTTGCATAAAGGCCTGATGTGCTTTTGTATACTTTGAATTCACTTCTATCTCACTTCATCTGAGGAACAAGGTTATTTGCTACATTGGTTGCATAATGTATAATGGCGTTGCCTGTAATAATTAAAATAATAAATCTTCAGTAGATCAACAGTGATATCAGGCGTGCTGTATAAAAGCGGAAACAACACGAGGAATTAGCTCAAAATCACATTGATCAGCAGGTGAGTTGGATTAATGCCTTTTAGCACTGAAAAAAAGTGTTGTGGTTCAGTCCCCTTCACTCCCTTCCCATCATGCACTGGGGCATGAATAATTAATATGGCCGCATTGAATGTTTTCTAGTTTTATTCACACTGTTGTTGACTTTGTTGTCATGTTAAATAACATATTGTCTTCTGATGTCAGGATGAGCTTGTTTTTCTACTTAAAAAGATGATATAGTTGTTGTTACCAATCGTTTGTTTAGTATTCAGGTCTGTGTGTCACATTTTTAGGTATTTTGTGTGGGTTTTTTTTTTCTTGTGTTCGTGTGTTGTGCTCATTTTATTTTTTATCTTTATTTATTTTATATATATTATATATATAATTTTCTCCTATTTTGTATTACTTGTATATCTTATTTTGTTATTTCTTAAACATTTTTGTTTTTATTTTATCATATTTATATTTTATTTTAATTTTCCACCCCCATATTTTTATTGTATTTTATTTGCATTTATATTTTTATCATTTTATTTTGTCCTATTTTGTACTTTATTTTATATTTTAGTTTATCTATTTTTTCTCTATTTTTTGTTATTTTATATTGTTATTTTATATTTTTATATCTTATTTTTGTTTTATCCTATTTCTATTTTATCTTATCTTATATTTATTTTACTTTTATATATGATATTTTATTATCTAAAGTCTTTTGTGGTTAAGAAATCTTTTTAGAATGAATCTAAATAGATGATTTTTGTAATGTTGGCAGGTTTTAAGTTTGCAGCTTGACCTTATGTTCACTCACGACATAAAAAAAAAAATCCAACAACCAAAGCTATGAACAGGTTTTCTTCGTTTTTTTTTAACATCTACTCAATTTTTACAGTGTCGGTGTGTGTCACAACTGTATGCAGCCATTTGTTCAGCAATACCACTAATGACCTACAAGTTACAGGGGTTGATGTAAAGGCTAAAGCAGCGGAGGGTCTAGCTGGGTGTTCCACGTGCAAGCACCAGGCAGCCATGTGTCTTTAAACCCAATAGCTGTTTTATTAGAGCAGTAATTACACGTCAGCTAGATGGGGGGTCGGTCGGTGCTTCAACAACAGAGGGCCCTCAAGGCACTTGCAGCCACTTATTACAGCTCAGATCAACGTCTCGATATAATGGCCTCAAACCGCTAGCGTGGCCTCTCTCGGGGGTTTGAGCTTTGAATATCACTTATCTGGGGTTTGACAGTGCCTTCCTGCTCTGAGCCGACTGTCCCCTGATCTGTGATTACACCGTAATTAAGCGTCTGCGTGATGGGACATCAAACAGAGCACAAAGTGTATTTTTTGGTGTTCTCTGCAGAAGATCAGAAGCAATGGCCTCCGTTCCGCAAAGGAAATCGGTGAAAAGTCACAAAGGCTTTCAAATAACTGAAGCTATGACAAAATGACTCATAATATCACACAATAAGATGATTCGGCAACAGAAAGTGCCTGAAATTGCTCATTGCACTAATGAAACGTGCACAGATGTGGCACTTTTTCACTCCCTGGGAAACGTGGTGACTTTCAGAAGCAGTAATTACTTCCTTTTAACTGTTAAAAACGCAAACGCAAGCTTGATATTATTCATGTCACACATTTATGGTTCCATGAAGAACCTATAACATCCCATTACACAAAAGGTTCTTTATAGCGGAAAAGGGTTCTTTAGATTGCTTCTTTTAAGAACTGAAAGGTTCTTTGGGGAACCTTTGTGTTTTTAAACCTTGTGCTTAAAATATGCACTTTTAGCTCCCAGCAGGCAGTTCTGCTTATGCTAACGTTGATGTAACGCTTTCAAAATGTTTGGCTCGGACTGTTTATGTGGGATCATATGCTTTTCTCTTACATCAGGGCCAGAGCTTATGTCTTTCATTCGCTTGGTAATTATGTCATCATCCAAGTGCCTGCACAACGTAATCATAAGTTGCCCGTGTGAGCATGGAATGTTTTTAGATTTACGAAGTAGTTGCTTAGCAACACCAGATGTTTATAGGCTGATGTTGGTTTTGTTGCGTCAAGAAAATGCATGTTTTTAACCTTGTGTCAGTGCAGTGAGATTACAGTGGAGTATGTTCTGCTGAACTAATTTATGCACAAGATGAACTTAAGCCAAGATGAATTCCTCCATGGACATTGTGGTCACCTTATCTCAGAGAAAACATCTTGCAGAAACTCTGCACTCGTAAATCTGGATCATCATGATGAGGTCCAGTGAAGTAGACAACCTTCTTTTTCCAAATGTTAATTATCTGATCCATCAACTTTGTTAATTTTATATATCTGCATGTAATGTGAAGATATTATCCTCACCATCCAAAGAGTTTTAAAACACAAACATATTCATCTTCAAGATATTCTTCATTAAATAGTGAATTTAATTGTGTACTATAATATTCATAACAATTACAATCTTGGCAAGTATTTAAATTAATACAAGACGTTGAGTGTTTCCTGTTTTTATTCAAACCTTTTTGTTTATATTTGCTCTGGCTCGAGATTTAGTGAAATCTTACGATTTTGCTGTCGCGCTTCAGATTTCAACCAATGATAAGACTTTGTTTTCCTTCAAAATGTAAGTGAAAGCAGGTGTGTATGTGTGTTTTCCTTTTGAATTGTAACCACTTCCCTTTCACTTTGCGTCTGCAGATATCTGAAGTCCGTTCTTCTTCTTACACCCTTTTTAACCAACTAGATTATAACCAACAGTGGTGCTAACTGCTAACGTATGTACGGAAACACCCATTCCTGTCAATAGGTCCTCTGATAGAGCTAGTACACATTTGTAAAATAACACTCATTCCCATATACTGTAATTGTTACTTTTAAATAGGGCTGCACAATTGATTTAAATTAGAAATGGCTTGCATGGTTTGTTTCAGTGGTCTCAGAGTAGTTCATACTACTATATAAATGTCCCACATGCTTAGTTATTGTTGTTTGCTTCTATTGCATCTGCTTTATTTCACTTATTAGTAGTGTTTGCCTGCTGCCAAGCACCTATTCATATCTATTGACAGCATTTCACCAGATTAGGAATGAGAAGATTAATAGTTTAAAAATTCCTTAAAGCTCTTCTGTTTTCTTATAAAATAAAGGCAAGGTGGTTTAATTGGACCACTTCAGCCTGAAAGTGAAGATATATTGAGACAGAAATGTATTATAGGTTCCAAAAAGGGTCAAGACACAGTGTGAATGCACAGGAAACTGGTTTCACTTGGTTCACTTTTGGGTCACTGAAAGAGATGCAAATTTGGTTCTTTTATGCCGTTTACAACTGAAACAAAGCGTTTTCGTCAATCTGATCAAAAGTGGACGACGTTAAATATTGGTGTAAACTGGGTTTGAAAGTGGTTGAAAGTGGACAACAGAGATGGATTAAAAGACCAGGTGTAAATGGGAACGTGTCTCCTTCGTCTACTTGTGATACAACCAAAATGCATCTTAAAAATGCAGTAAGTGATTTCAGAGAAATGAGCAGCAAAACACACTTTAGCCAATCAGCAGTAAGAGGCGTATACACTCATTAAGGGGGAGGTGCCTGTGTTGCATAGTGTTTGTGAATTTGTAGGCGGGGCTATGTATGTTTTGGTGATTTCAAATATCAACAGCGTTTCTCAAAAATCTCTTACTGCTTCTTTAATACTGGGTGTAAACAGGGCCTTAAAGGACCCTAGTGTTAGACTCTTTCTATTGGCAGTAGTGTGTGAGGAAAACATGATTTAGCTTGAAGACAAAGGCTTTTTTTGTATAGCTTGGAGATAAAAGCTGTTGTTTCATTGTGATTTTATGCCTTTTGTTCTTTTCGCTTTGATATCTTAGCAGCACTACGAGATGTTAAATGTTTATCAGTGTTCAACTGCTTACATGATTGGATGAAATGAAACACAATCTCTTGTGTTTTCTTTAGAGCGTTTGTTTTGGTGGTTTGTGTCTATGTGGATGGACATTATTTTGGAAGGAAGTGGGCCTGACAGATGTTGGTGTCTCTCTGGAAGCATGGTGACGCTTTGAATCTCCTCTGTGGTAAGATCTCAATCCACAGTCATGCAGAAAAACAAGCGTTTCTCAAGGCGGTTCTGACTAAAACCCAATTCACTAAGAGCTCAACCCCCATTTCCCTTTTGCTTCACCACATGTCACACATTTTTACTATGTCCCAGTCCGTTGCATCAGCATAGCGATCCTCAGCAGTCATTTTCCTCAGGATGAATAAACATTGCAAACTGCCATGAAGGTTGTACGTACTATACACACACATTCAGGGCTGGTCTGAGACTTGTGTTGAGAGGTTAGGCCTTTTCAATGAGTCGATATGAGTGCTGCAGAAATAAAACAAGACTTTATTGCAAAGTGCTGATTAGTGGTTTCATTCAGTCAGCGGCACCTGCTGTTTTCTGTGATGCTCCTTCTGAAGTAGAAGTTCATGCAGTATAGACCCTCAATTATGTTGTATTCTCTGACTACAGGAGCAGAAAAAATGGGAATATGACAATAAAGTGTATGATTTTGTAGGAGGTCAGTTTAACGCCATAGCTTATATTGTACTGTACTATAAGTAAGCCATTTGGTTCATTTCCCAGAAGACTGAAAATCTGTGGCTCTGTGGCGCTTTCAACGTTTCTCTGTTTCTCTGTTGTCTAGAACACCTGTAGAATACTATCCATTAGCTTTCCCATTCATCTCAATGGCAGTTGCTCTGCTAGCACGGGAGTGCTAGCAGAAGTATATGATTTGATGTCTATGAAGTCTATTTCATTTTCATCCCCCACTGGATTGTATTCACATTATATTCTCTGGTTCTGAAATGCAGTGAATTTGCGTCATCAAAGCAGCAGCTGTTTACCCCTGTTGGTTGGTAACAACAAGGCGGAAGGAGAAGGCGGAAAAATGCATAGCGTTGCTCACCTCACTTTTATATTTTGGTTTTTGACCCTTTGGTTTTGTTTCCAAAGCCTAAGCACATAACGGCACTTGCATCTTTCTGCCATGAATATACTGCAAATTTTTTAAAGAATGAAGGAGCCCATTTGTGCTGAAGGCAAGCAGAAATGAAATATACATTGTTTCTGCTTCCAGTGCGTCAGTCACGCTTGTCAAGAAAGTGAGTAAGAACACACAAACACGGTTTTATTGAGTCATCTGTCAACAATAGTGGTTCACTTCCACGATTTTGTATGATTGTGTTCATATCAGCAGTTAACTGTACCAGAGTTCACATGAACCATATTCCAGATCACCCTTTTTATGCGGACTCAGGCTGCATATCTGAGTTCGGAAAACAGCGTTCACATCATCCAAACAAACTGAACTCTGATGTCAATCGAACCCAGGTGTGCACCAAAAGTGCAAGTGTGAAAGCATCCTAAGTAACAGAAATAGTATGATTCCAGCCGGACTAAATGTAAAAAAGCTAATTACTGCTTAAAGGGTTAGTTCATGAAAATCATCCCATAATTTACTCCCCCTCAAGCCATTCTAGGTGTATGACTTTCTTCTTTTAGTCAAAAATAAATAAACAAAATAAAGTTATATTAAAAAATATCCTGGCTCTTCCAAGCTTCAAAATGGGAGTGAATAGTAACAAATAGTCAAGTCAAGTCAAGTCAGTCAAGTCAACTTTATTTATATAGCGCTTTTTACAATGCAGATTGTTTCAAAGCAGCTTCACAGTGTTAAACAGGAAAATAATAAAACCAAATTTGATTCGCTCTGGAGAAAACGGTGATGTCATCTAGCTCATTTCAATTATCATATATATTCAAGTAATGTAGTTGACATAGTTAATTTAGTTTAGTAATTCAATTTATTTGGATATTTATTTGAAAATTTTACTATTGTGAATAGTGAGATTTTGAAGCCCAAAAAAGTGCATCCATCCATCCATCATAAAAGTAATCCATACGGCTCCAGAGGATTAATAAAGGCCTTTCTTAAGTGAAGCGATACGTTTTTGTAGGAAAAATCCATAATTATAACTTTATAAACTGTAATCACTAGCTTCCAGTAACGTCCGTCCACGCGTTCAAGAGAATTGAGTAGCATAAGCTTAGGTGAGAGTAGATACCTCTCATGGTTCAAACAAATAGGGCTGGGCAACAAACTCAAGCTCCTCTGATATTTTCCTTTAAAAATTCTTGTTTTAGACTTTGGAAATTTAGAATTTGTGACTAGTGTTTTGTTTTGCTGTATCCTCTGCACTTCCGTCATACGTTGGGTCAGAAGTCACTCTTCTGCCAGGAACTCAACTCACGTACGGCCGTTACCGGAAGCCAGTGATTATAGTTTATAAAGTTATAAATATGGATATTTTTCTTACAAAAACGCATCGCTTCGCTTCAGAAGGCCTTTATTAACCCCCTGGAGCCGTATGGGTTACTTTTATGATGGATGGAGGCACTTTTTTGGACTTCAAAAAAAGGTACTATTCACTCCCATTATAAAGCTTGGAAGTGCCAGGATATTTTTTAATATAACTCAGATTGTGTTTGGCAGAAAGAAGAAAGTCATATACACCTAGGATGGCTTGAGGGTGAGTAAATTATGGGATAATTCTCATTTTTGGGTGAACTAACCTTTAAGTCTGACTGAATTTGAACTTTTAAAGCACATGTTAACAAATCTACAGAAATATTGTCATTGTCAACAGTTCAGTTCGCATTTTTGTAAACCAGCAGTACACATGTGCTTGTTTAGCAACTATATTATTACCTTTGCACAAGTACAAGCATGGATTATTATGGGTAACAGCTGGACGTTTTGCAATAGGAGTCTACCACTAGCTGGTACTAACTCTGACTGATTTGGCAGTCCTGGTAGAATCGTTTGTCTTGAGACATTCCATATGCGAAGATAGCGTGCTTTTCGACCTCAGCCAAACCGTGATGATAGCGATAAGTAAGTTCTGATTGGGTTGGCGCAGTGCAGAGTCGTGTGCTGTAAATCTGTACCTCCATGTCATGTTATATTAAATGTTAATGCGTTGAAACTACACGATTGATAGCAGAAGAATGCTTTCGAGCGGGAGTGTTTGCAAGCCCCTGCCAGGAGTTTGATAAAGCGGCATGTCGCGCACTGAAAGTTGAATCTTTCTTGAATGTTTTCTTATAACAGCGCATCGTGAGTTCCCAAGAATGTTGAGAGGATCCGAACATTAGCCCGCACACAGCATTCTCCTAAGGGGAAGATGTAGAAGTGAGGGGAGGAGGGGAATTGCTCCATCCAGTGCTGTCAAAGAGCTGCCAACTCCTGTTGGCCACACATCTGCTGTGCATTAAGGCCTGGACTCTTCGGTGATGAAACCCAGCCTTGGCTCGCAGGGGGAAAGCCTGTGATTGGAGCACTGGCGCTCTGTCGACTCCGAGGCTTGGAGCCCAACTCAGCCCTACAGCTGGGTGGGTTTCCCCCTCTGTTGCCATGGTTTCCCTGCAAACACAAAAATCAGGCGCCTTGCAAAAGCATCTGGGCCCCCTCTCTTCATGCCTCAGTGTTACATCATGTGGATTCCAGCACTTTATCTTCCTCTGGTTGGTGTCCATCTCCCATTGCGTCCTCGGGCAGACCCACTCTGTTTTGATAGTTTGGTTTCTGTTGTGCTACTACGAATAACCTTACTAATTGGGACTAAAGGACATTTACGGTACATCCACATTAATCGGGATACTTTTGAAAACACATTTTATTCTTTATGTTTTGGCCTTTCATCCAAACTGAGACAGCATTTTTGTCTTGCAAAAGTGGATACATTTGAAAACGCCGTTTTCATGTAGTATGAACTGTGAAAAAGGGAGATATCTGAAAACGATGATGTAGTTTTAGTCATGTGATCCATATATACCCATATATGGGTCAATTACATTTTTGTGTCCAAGTGCATCATCATACCTGCGTTATGATTTTTTTTATTTTGTAGAAACCATGGAAACACCAAAGACACTTTAATATATTATGTGTTTTATTAGACAGATGAGTAACTGTTTGGACACATTCATCGACAGAAAACGAATCATTGTTATATAGCTCGACACAGTTATTGTTTAAATCTCGTTTTCTTGATTTACCACGAGTACCATGTTTTACCATGCCTAATATTGATCTAGCTTACTACAGTGTGCAACAAGTGTCTCATAGTAGCCGCTGAGCGAACGCTAATTTCAAGTATGGGTAGGCTGGTACACTTTCCATGTCACTATTTGGTTGTACCACCTGACATAAAAACTGTCAAAAAATTAATATAAACACTTAACAAAATGTTAGTTAATAACTGAAACTTGTTTAAACACATCGTTCATGACTCAAAAATATGCATTACATCATTTTTGAAAAGATGAAAAACAGCTTTTTGAAGCTTTATTTGTCAATGACCCATATATCTATGCTTGTACTGGCCGTGTTTACCTGCTATTTACATTCCTATATAAATGTTACTTCGTACAATCTTCTTATCACGTTCTAGCAAAGCCAAATATTTACTCGGAATTGCTGTCCTGTGGCGAAATGGTAATAGTTGTGTTTTAGATCATAATGGCAATTTTGAGTGTGACATGGACGCACCAGTGAGTGGTGGGATATTTTGCTAATAAAATGATCATTCCAGAAAAATAGTGTTAGAAAATTATGATGTCTGGTCTTTCTGTGAGCATTTATTACATTTTACGCATGCACATTTTCAGATGTTTCAGTGTGGACTAACAACTTGTGGAAAATGGTTAAAAACATAAGTGTGGATGGAAAGCGTCATTTTCAAATATATCTAGATGAATGTGGATGTAGCCTTAGAATGTGTAGCACTCAAAAACACCTTGATTCCTGTGGTTTGAAAGGTGCATGTACTACTAGCAGAAGGTTCATGCAGCTGCGCATACCACTTTGGTATCCCACACCTGCCGCTGCTTACAAAGAATCAGGTCACTGTTAGCTACATGCACCATTGTGGTTTTAGCAGAAGTGCTAACTCAAGCCTGAGTGTTTGTGGCAACCCCTTGTAAAACAAAAGAACAAGTGAGCATCTGTGCACAATGCGGTCTGGAAGCAGCCAAACATTGGTACACTTTACCCTGCATTAGGGTGTGGAACTTAACCAGCTCAAAATCTAAGGGTAACCTGTGATTCGTGAACATCTAGAGTGCAACGACTTGATGATAAACCTAGATGTTGTTTTAGGACTGCTCAAGTGGGAAATAGGCCTTTGTCCTTTCATTCAACTTTGATGACAAATACTCTTCGCATGACAAACTTCCCCTTCCAAGGAACTCTAAGGGTTCCTGCTTGATGGAAAGTTGCAGAATGTGAACTATGATGGTTTTAGACAGTATTTCAAGCCTTGTGCGTGGATGCTATCCAATTCTACATTCCCCCAAACCAACTACCCCAATAGCCCAGAAGGAAATAGTTTTCATTACATTCTTGACAATTAAATCAGTTAATGTGGCCCTGACCTTTTTACTGTGTTGCCTTGAGGTACGCCTCATTATATTTTTAGGACTGCCATTTTAACGTGTCATTTTAGTGCATTTTTATTGATACAATCATAGCTGCATGTACGTTTTGCATGTAAGAAATGTTTTTGAATAAGTAATGTTACTATCAGAGCAATTAAGCTCCACCTTAATTTTTTTTTGCAATTCTTAAAAACTGTCACTCATTTATATGGATGGATGGATGGATAGATAGATAGATAGATAGATAGATAGATAGATAGATAGATAGATAGATAGATAGAAAACAGTTGTACTGCTTAATATTGATGATGATAATGATAATAATAAATGTTACTTGAGCAGCAAATTAGCATATTAGAATGATTCCTGAAGGATCATGTGTCACTGAAGACATAATGATGCTGACAATTCAGCTTTATTTAGTAATATTTCACAAAATTGCTGTTTTTACTGTAGATATGTTTGGAATAATAAATAGGTAATAATTTTATATATATATATACACTTGAGTTCATTGTTAATTGAAGTTGAAAACAAACCAATAAATTGGTGATTAAATGGAAAGAATGCAGTAAACGATGACTTCTGGAATATGGTGATGCAACCACATGCAACACCGCTAAAAAGACAGGTGTGAAATCACTCATAAAGCCTTCACGCTGATCTCTTTAACCTGTCTCCCCCTTGTAAAAAGCAACAAAACAGGTGGAACATACCTCACAGTGTTAAGCAGGTGGACAGCTATGACACAAGAGGAAAGAATTGGGCACTGGTGTAAACAGATTTTAAGAGAAGAATTGCCTCATCAGATTCATAAACTGGTGAGCTACCAGACCGCAAACTGATCAAATCACACAAACTACTTTGATGGCAATCCATGAACTAGAGGATCCAGTTCCCATGAGTCTCTTGCCTGCATATCCCACATCAGTATTATCTTTATTTATTTTTCCAAACACTCCTTTTGATGTGTCTTTGCTATGGAAAAGCTGACGCATAGCCACAATCTGAGGTTTTATTCTGGATACTTTGCATGCTTCCAAAGGCCTGTGAACAATAATGTGATTGAATAAATTTTTTAATTTAACTTAAGTAGCTATTTTGACATGGTGCAACCATTTTGTCATCCCCATACACTGAAAAAAAATAATAATAATAAGTTGCAGCCTTAAATTAAGTACAATCAACTTGGATTTTAAAGTCATTTCAACTTAAATTACATTAAACTGATTTTAGTTGAAATTAGTTGAATATTGTATAGCTTATAAAAAAGTTGAAAATTGCTTAACTTATTTTGATATTGTCATACAGTGTAGTATTGGCAGTGATTGAAAAGATTTTGTGTTACTAGGATTTTAAGTATTTTGAAAACGCGAATGTTGAATACTAACTCAAATTATGTGGCTTGATGTTTTATTGAGGTGTGCTATTAGTTTTTAAAGTAAACTGAATTTTTTTCTGACAGAGGATAAAATGGGCAAATATCTTATAAACGTGCATTGAATGAGGGGCTGGAGCCATATCTAGAGATCACAATGTCATGGAGACTTCGGCTGGGCTCTTTTGAAGGTAAGCAACCACTCAGAACATTTTAGCAACTGCATATCAACCACTCAAAACACCCTAGCAATCACAGCAATGTGCTACTTTTTCAAAGTTAGCTTTGCACTGTTATTTTGGTTTGCAGCAATGATTGGCGACTAGCCAAGGGCACATCAAAGAAACATTTAATTGTTTTGTACATTTAGTATTTGGCTGGAAATCGAAGCATACAAAAGATCAGATCTTGATCATGTATGTTTTACTTTCATGTGTCACAAAGCTAGATACCCTGCTTGACAAGCTAAGCTAGGTTCAAGCTTAGCCAGGCTAGTAAAAATTCCTGGGTGCAGGTGTGCGGCAGTAAAGTAAAAGGGCAAAGCCTATTTTCCACCACTGCTTTTCCACTACGGCAAACTAACCGTCACTCTCACCAGTAACCATGACTCACACAACGCTCTCAGACAACACTGTAACTTTTCAGTGTTGAGCCGCAAAAACAGGTGTCACAGTAGCCGATGACAAATGCCGTATGTCATTATGATCAGTAACCGCAACACTTGCAACATACTGTTACTCCTCAATGTGACAGTAGTTCATGGCAAGATATCCAGGCTCACCAAACACTTGATTGTCATTTATGAAGAAAAAAAAATTTCTGCACAGAAAAACTGTTGCTAACACGCCCAGCGGGTTTCATAGACTTCAGGGTTTATAGAGAGGCTTAAAATGTACTAAACTTGTTGTTTTTTGGACTAAATTAACTGTTAGTGTTTGCATTTATCCTAAGTAGGAATTGGCAAATACTGCCATGGAGCGCCAGTAGCCATGTTTTGATTACGGAAACGTTGATAGTTGTTGTTGTAGGCCCGCCGTTTGGAGCAACAGGCGCCTAGTAATTGTAACATGCATTTTCAATAAAAAGCTGCTTTTGTCCTCCTGATTTCTCACAATCTATATTTGCATGTGTTTTAAGAAAACCCGATAAGACAACCGCTGGATTTCCCAGCACTGATAAAGCCTTACAGACATAATTGTGACTCTCAGTAGCTTGCTAATGAAGGGATTTCAAAGCCTATTGCTGGTGTTGCAATTACAATCACTCTCTTGTTGAAAACCCTTGTGTATACACATTTCACTGTGACGCCTTGAGCTTTTTGTAAGCGCTCTTTGATTGATACCAAAAGTCTTCCTCACTCTCTACTTCCGAACAAAAACATTTGGGGTGCCATTTGATGAATAGCTAATTTGGTCAACAAAGTGCACGGAAGTAGGCTAATGCTATGTACAAAATCACTGTTAGCAAAAACTATATATCTTATCTGCACCTAAAGGGTGCATTTTTTTACCTTAAGGATACATATTAGTACTTTTTATATGGGTGATTCTATAATTGCAGGTACATTTGGTGTCCAAAGACATTATTTTTTTCAGCTTTTTTTTAAATGGTTATATTTTGAATTATTTAAATAATGTGTTACTCATTGTCATGGATCACAAGATGTTACAGGCTATATAATATTATCTGTAAAAAGTGTCTTATATAGCTGAAAATCATGATTTCCAAATTAGTCAGTGTATTTTTCCATTATGTATAATTGTGTAATCAAAATATTTTATTTTACTTTTCTTTTGGTAATATTTTTAATTATAAAAGCCCTACATTTTACAACATTCTATTGTAAAAAATAATAAGTATCTTATAAAAACGTGTCCATAAATCTTGCGTCAATTCTCCTACCGTACCATACTTTGCCTTTAAATTGGTGGAATTATCTCCAACAACTATGTAAGATACAGGAAATGATGTCACTTTCCCTCACTGATAAGATCTGAAGCACTGAAAGGTGTGTGTGCTCTCTCTGAGAAAATATTTTAACACCGTTCTTACACCGAGAAAACGGAATTGATCACCGATCACACAGTGAGTTGTTTTAAAAGTCTGTTAATCATGATTTCATTAGTGCTCTGTGCTCTTAGCATTTATGCCAGCAAGTGGAGTTTTTGGCTAAAGTTTGGAGTTTTACACTGTCAATTCTGTTACCGTCATACTTACCAAGGTAGACAGTATGCAGCAAAATTGACAAGTAACAGAGTTGACAAACAATATAAAGAAATCAGTTTTTTCTTTAAAAGTAAAAAAAGGAAGTAACTTATGTTTGGCAAGCACTGAATTGTTAAAATTGTGTTTTCAATAAGATACTGAAAAGAATTCTGTTAGTGAACACTTATTTTTCCTAACTTTTTGAAATGCTAAGAGCACAGAGCACTAATGAAATCATGATTAACAGACTTTTAAACAACTCACTGTGTGATATATAAAATATATCTCCAATTCTCCAATTCTAGAATCACTCGTATGTACTAAGGTACTCTTTATATGTACTATGTTACCCTTAAGGTACTAACATGCACTTTTAGGTGGAGATGAGGTACACTGCCCCAGTTCCATGGTGTTTCCCATAAGGGTTTACTTGAGGGCTCGAGAGAAGACTGTCAAAAAAAAGTGTAAGCATTTGACCTGACTGGGGCACCCTCAAAAGTACCCTTGTGTAGCTTATTTACTCCTAAAGGGTGCATATTAGTACCTTAAAGATACATATTAGTACCTTTTAGGGGTAGATAATTTACAATGATGCCATTTTGGGGGTACAGCCCCGGTGACATTATGGTCTTTGTATAACAGGCACAATTACGGTATACTGGTAGTTTTCCTCTACATCTTTTACTTGAGAGCTTGAGTTAATATTTTTACCTGTTTGGGGCAGTACCCTTGTGTACCTCTACCCCTAAAGTGTTGTTTATTAGTGCCTATGGTGCATATTAGTCCCTTAAGGATATATACTAGTACCTTATATGTGCCATTAAGGTAATAACATGCATATTTTAGGGGTAGATAAGGTACATTTATGCAGTTTTAAGGGTATTGCCCTAGTGAAATTATAGTATTTCCCATACAGGTAAAATTTTTGAATGGTATACTAGTAGTTATACATCTTTTCCTTAGGAGCTTGAGAGAAGACCAGATTTAGCTGATTTAGTAAGCCATGAGCAATGAAATGTCTTGTGCAACACTAACTCTGGCTGATTTGCAGTCTGTAAGCCTTTGTAAAATCCCTTTGCATTACTCAGTTCCCAGTTTACCAGGAAACTTCTACTACCAACTACCTCATCCTAGCTCTGCTGCATTGACTCTAAGCAAGTCTGCTTATATAGCCTCTCCCAAAATAGCTGCGCCCTCATTGGTGGAAAAAAAGGTTCTCACTGAATCACTTTGGACCAATTAGAGAGTAGCACTTCCTGTTCTGCGAAAGATGTTTCCTGTTGATAGCCAGGCGCCGAGGGACAAGACATTGCAAAGCTGGCCGTGTTTTGCTGACCTTTATGAGGTCTGTAGAAACACTGTTGGTGATAGCAGTGTGCCGTGTGCAGGAACACATGGCCCCGTCAGCTGCGTGAGAGCCAATGTTTTGGTCCGAGTGTAAACACACGCGCTGATGAGGTGCCTTGACTGTAAGCACATGTGTCTACGCTGGCTTCCCGGTGGCTCGCTATGACACTAATGATACATCAAGGTCCTTTCTATTTGAGCTAGTAATGCATTAGCAAAGAATTACAAGCACTAAACAGCGTGTGGTTGTATACAATGGAGAGTTTGAGTGAGTTATTTGTTTTCAACAGCCTTGGATCTTGATTCCTAAACTTGCTCAAATTTTCCAAAGAGTCTCCCTTAAGGGTTGACAACGCAAGGCTAAAATCTGATGCTTTCATTCATGATGTTTATGTAAAGTTGGTGCATAAACATCCTCCATTTTTACCAAGAAGTGTTTAGAAGCTTAGGGTTATTGATCAAACGGGTCTTAAAAAAGGATCGATTTCGAAATGGGTTTTTCAGTCTGACAGCACCAGCCACCTGGTGTCCCTTTGGGTAGCGATCTACACTCAGCTGTTTTGTTTAAAGTTTAAATCTGAGAGCTTTTTCAAAGTCATCCAGAGCCAAGCACAAGACGTCCAGGATTCAGGAAACGGCGTAGTATCCTGAGACCAATCTCTTGGGGAAAGGTCTGAGTTCTCCGTTGTGAAAACATTGCATTTCCTTGTTCTTAAAACAGACAAAATGAATGGCTAAAGCCAACAATGCAACTTTCACAGCACTTTTAAGGGGAACTGCCACTTACAAAGTGCAGTTCACACATACTTATATGCATGGTCAGTTGTGTAGCGTTGTTCTCTGGATGTATTACACAAGTTAGTGGATTTATAGGCCTGTTGAACTGGTTATTAATACGGTAAACATTACAACGGTTACTGTCCCTAACATTTATATTTGTTTAAATATAAGCATTGGTTGACAGTTCCAAGCTGTTGATTTCATTTTCATATTACGGTAACACTATTTTGAACATTCTGTTGTCTAAAAGTAACTATAAGTACTGCTTGTTCAAATTGCTTAGTTAAAATTAGCTAAAACAACACACTTGCTATACATTTTGTCCTAACTTAATTTGATTGTGTTCAGTCCACTTAAATATAAGACAAATTGAAATTTACTAAATCTGTTTTTGGTTGAGGTTACATGAATGATTTGTGTTGCATTAACTGAAACTGGGCGGGGCTTGTTAGTTCCCAGCATGCTTTGCATATGGCTAAATCAAGAGAGAGTAAATGCTGTTATTTTATATGTAAAAGTGTTATTTTATGTATTTTTGAGCAAGATGAGAAAGGGGGAGACTTGATTGTGTTTAATAGTGTTTAATATTCAATTATGTGGGAATTAACAATTTAAATTACAGTTACCATTGTGGAGAAGAGTAGAGCATTTGCTTAGGCTGTGGACTAACACAACTAATGAGACAAAACTAGCTAGTGCAGTACTATAATTCAGTTGTGTAACATTAAAATATATGAAATTGAAGTGGATGAATAAATATATGTAATTGAATGCCTGAATCATGTCAGGGAGCCATATAAAATTCACTTTGAGACTACTTAATTGAGTCACTTAAAATGTATTAATTCCATGATGTTGAAGTTACATGAACAAATTATGTTCGTTTAACTTAATTGATTCATGTGGGACCGATGTACACAATTAAATCATGTAAATCCAACACACTTTTTTTTTCTTCAGTGTAATACTCTACCAACACTCTAATGAAAGTTAGTAGACATTACATTTTTAAGTACAATCAACTTGGATGTCTAAGTAATTTTAACTTAAATTACAATAAAAAAATGACTTAAATGAGCTGAATCTTGTATAATTTATAAAAAAAAGTTGAAAATTGCTTAACTTATTTCGATGAGTTAAAGCAATGTAAAAACTTATTGATCATATAATTTTTTACAGTGTAGGTGCAATGTTACTTCAGAATGTAGAGACCGTCAAAATAAAGTGAAACCCATATTTCATTAAAAATTACTTTTAAAATTGCATTTTTGTTTTAAGTGGAAAGCATGTCAATTTCATCATCTGTTAACTGTTAAAAGATGATAAGCGACACTTCACATTTGAAGGTATTTTGTTTAAATAATTATGTTTCTTAATAGTTTTTGTTATCAGTTATGCACGTTTGGGTTTTATGTTACATCTTCTGTTGTTTAATGAATGTTTAATGCAATATTCAAGTGTCATGTGTGTTACCATAATGGTGTTTTGTGTTTGCGTGAATGACTCTGTGCACCTTCCGTATACTAATATATACTAATAAAGCTACTTGTGATTAACTTATTCATGATTCTTCTTGTGGCTTCCTCTTTTACCACCTGCGTTATTATGGTGGTTGTCAGTATGATAAAGGTATAAAGCAGATTTTAGTAGCAGTGTGCACTGTTGAATTTATTGGTTTAAATTGAAATTTTCTTGTTTATAAATTACAGTTTTATATTGTACAGGTTGTTCTGTAAATATGTTTACATTTTTACTAGTGCTGGGCAATCAATTAATCGCATCCAAAATAAAAGTTTGTGTTTATGTAATATATGTGTGTGTTTACTGTGTATAATTATTATGTATTCATAAATACACACTTCTTCATGTAAATATTTAAGAAATATTTGCATGTATATACTGTATATATATATATATATATATATATATATATATATATATATATATATATATATATATATATATTTATATAATTTATCTTATATATAAATATAAATATTTTATATATAAATATAACATATTTTTCTTAAATATATACATGCATGTGTATATATATACATAATAATTATACACAGTACACACACATATATCATGTAAACACAAACATTTTCATTTTGGATGCCCAGCACAAATTTTTACTGTATTTTTACTTTGGCAACCACAGCTGTCAAAATGAAAATTTTTTTTGGTCCATATCACTGTCCATAGCGGACTTTATGAGGATGCACCACTCATAATTCATTGGTCTGTCGTCAGTTATTCCTTACATGTGATGTGTATTTTTATTGTTAACTACACTAAACAAAAAGCGAGAAGTTATAGAAACAACCACACTTGTTTATCCTGACTATGATTGCAACAAAAAAGACTTTTCATTAATGTTAGTATGACAAAATTTTTTGTGGGGCTGTTAAACTAATTGAACTCATTAAAAAAAAATTTGTTCTGTTTCCAAAACTTCACACTGATACACATACATGTACATGTTCACACACAACTATCACTTATATCCTAAGCATGCATGCAATGTGCTTGCGGTGCTGGAGCAAATATGAATTAAACTTTCTCCTTTTTATTTTAATGCCGCAGGTTGACGTGGGATTGCGTGAAGCGATGACGTCCTTTCTTTGTGTGCCAAGAACTCTTCTGATATGAAGCCAAACTAGCGTTAGTCATTGAAGACGGCAGAGTATTTACCAAAATGTTACGGTAAGCACAATGGGCCTTCCTTTTTTATCATGTTCACAGGAATCACACACAGAGGCCTTTTCTTTTTTCTCAAACAATGGATGATTACTACCAGGGCCTTGGCTTGACATTCTCACATTGTGTCGATGTTTGAGTGTGTATTGAACTCTGCCGGTGAGGTAATATCCTCAGCACAGCAGCACGTTTGATGTTTGTTGCATTGAAACCAAGACTGAACATTGACATCATGGCTAACTTTGGCTTGCTGTACAATACTTCTTGGTGTTCTAGAGAGCTTACAGTACATGGTAGCATATCAGATAATTGGCAGTAACTGTGGCATCCTGTGCAAATTAACCTTTGATGGCACTGGGAAGTGACTGTACACAAACCCACACCGCTACTAAAAGTGACAGATGGTAAGTGAAGTATCAAATAGGCCTTTGAGAGGGAAGGATTGCTATATTGTAAACATACCTGTACTGTTGACCCACACACTACATAAAGGCACTTTGGACGAGTGCATGTGCCATAAAAAGAGTCCTTTGTGTCAAAAACAAAAGCATCAGAGCTTTTCTTGCACCTTTACCTACAGCTACAGAGTTATTTGGTCAGATTAATGACTGTAGAAGAAAAGGGTTGTGTTTACCCTAGTTGTGTCCTGCTAAATGGCTACAAAAACACAATAGCGTTCAAAGGTTTGGGGTTGGGGTTTGTAAGATTTTTTAATGTTTCTAAAAGAAGTCTCTTATGCTTACCAAGGCTACGTTTATCTGATAAAACGCAATATTGTAAAATATTATTAGCATTTAAAATAACTACATTTTGAATTCTGATTTGGTGCTCAAGAAACATTTCTTGGAAACAGTTTCACTGCTTAATATTTTTGTGGAAACCATGATACCTTTTTTCAGTGATTGCTTGATGAATAGAAAGTAAAAAACAGCATTTATTTGAAATATAACTTAATAAATCTTTTGTAACATAAATGTCTTTGCTGTCTCTAATGCATCCTTACTATTTTCTTATTCTTTTCTTATTTTCTATTTTCTGACATTTTGCAGCATTGTCAGTCCATTAAGCCTGTGTACATAATCTGTCTTGCAACTTTAGACCTCAAATAACCTAACCTGAATAAGACGTACTGTAGTGTACATAAGACCGGCTAACCCTAACCCTAACCTCAAATAACCTAACCTGAATAAGACGTACTGTAGTGTACATACGACCAGCTAACCCTAACCCTAACCCTAACCTCAAATAACCTAACCTGAATAAGACGTACTGTAATGTACATAAGACCGGTTTGGTGAATGCAGGTCATTCCAGGTAATCACAGAGTACAGGATGAGAATGTATTAATTACTTTGTTGACGTTTTTTTTCTCCGAATTTTGGAGCATTGTAATTCCAACAGATTGCCCTGTCCCAAACTCTTACCACTGGTTTCTTCTATTATGCTAAGAAAAAAAAAATGCATCTTTCTACCTTAAATAACCTAAAGACATACTGTACTGTTTGGAGAATGTAGTTCTAGGAATTCCAGGTAATCACAGAGTACAGGAATTCAGTAGGGTTCAGAATGTATCTGTGCCTTGACCAATTTCAGTTACTCTAAGCTAAGACCATCTTGTAGGAGGTTTATTCTCAAAACGTTGATGTTTTGTAGCATTGTCAATCCAACAGATTGTCCTGTCCGACACTCATGCCATCAGTTTCTCCACTCCCATCCATCTTTTTCCATTGTGCAGAAAAAACCCCACAGTTTAAACCAGTCTGGTTTTCTGGTCTTAGCTTTTGCCCAAAACCCCTTCTAAAACCAGCAAAACAGAATAAAATGCAAGATCATTTAAAGACCAGAAAACCATTGGTTTTAAGCTACTTTTTGTCCTTTATTCCCCAAAAGAAAAAACATTGACATATGACATTTTACAACATTGTTAGTCTATTTATCCTGTGTACATCTTGTGTCTTTAGACCTCAAATAACCTTACCTAAATAAGACAAACTGTACTGAACATTAGGACCAGTTTGGTGAATGCAGATCCAGGTAATCACAGAGTACAGGATAAGAAGGTATCAATTATTTTGTGAGCATTTGTTTTGACGTTTTGAAGCATTGTCAGTCCAACAGATTAACTTGTCCCAAACCCTTGGTACTGGTTTCTCCATTTCCACAAATGTTTGTCCATTATGCTGGGAAACAAATGGCTTAAACCAGCTTAAGATGGCTTTCTGGCTTTTTAAAACCAGCAAACCAGACCAGATGGCAAGGTCAACCAAGAGTAGAAATCAATCTTAGGTGGTTTTAAGCTACTTTTTGGATCTTCATTAAAAAAAAAACGTTGACATTTTGCAGCATTGTCATTCCGTTTTGCTTGTGTTCGTCGCCATGTGATTATCTTGCGTCTTTCGACCTTAAATGGCTTGTACTGTAAATTAGCACAGGTTCGGAGAATGTAGTTTTAGGAATTCCAGGTAATCAGAGTACAGGATCACAACGTGCCTTGGTCAAGCAGTGTTACTCTATGCTAAGGCCATCTTGTAGGACACTTATTTTATGGATGTTTATTTTACAAAATGTCCTCCAATATTTGTCTATTTATGTTGAGAAACAAACCAAACCAGAACAGATTTCAAGATCAGAAATCCTTTGTGCAAAAGTTCCAAAAGGGGGTTTTCGTAACGATGCAATAGAAGAACCTTAAAAGAAGATTTTTTTCTAAGTGTGAAGAATATTTAAATGTTCTAATTAATCTTTTTCCACTATAAAGTTCCTTTTGTAATGGAATGTCTCCATGATGTTAAAGTTCCTTATGGAACCATCAATGTCAAAAAATAACCTTTATTTTCAAGAATGTAGGCAGTTTTATCCCATAATTTACTTACCCTTAAGCCATCCTAGGTGTATGACTTTCTTCTTTCAGCCTTTCTTGCGTCGGGTCAGAAGTCACTCTTCCATTGGAACTAGACTCGCGTACGGCCATTACCGGAAGCCAAAGATTATAAAAGTTTAAAAAAGTTATAAATATGGATAGTTTTCTTACAAAAATGCACCGCTTTGCTTCAGAAGGCCTTTATTAACCCCCTGGAGCCGTATGGAGTACTTTTATGATGGATGGATGCACTTTTTTGTAAAATCTATGATACCATTCACACCCATTATAAAGCTTGGAAGAGACAGGATATTTTTTTAATATAACTCCAATTGTGTTTGGCTGAAATAAGTCATATACACCTATAATGGCTTTAGGGTGAGTAAATTATGGGATAATTTTCATTTTTGGTTAACCCTTTAAGCTACTTTTTGGATCTTTATTATCAAATATATTGGCATTTTTGCAGCATTGTCAATCTGTTTAGCCTGTGCACTGTGCACTTAGGTTATAACTATAATAAGACATACTTTACTGTACATTGGGATCAGTTTGGTGATCCAGGCATTCCAGGCCATCACAGCATACAGGATCAGAATATATCCAATTATTTTTTTTAAACTTTTATTCTCTGAATTTTGACATTTTTGGAGCAGTGTAATTCCAACTGATTGTTCTCTCTCAAACATACCATTGGTTGCTCCACGTCCTCCGATGTTTGTCTGTTATGCTGAAAAAAAGATGGTATTCTGGTCTTAGCTTTTGCCCAAACCCCATCTAAAACCAGCAAACTAGACCAGACTGCAAGATCAACTAAGACCAGAAATCCATCTTTGGTGGTTTTAAGCTAGTTTTTGGACCTTTATTCTCAAAATGTTTTTGCAGCATCGTCAGTCTGTTGTGCTCATTGTCTATCTTCCGCCTTTAGACCGCAAATAACCTAACCTAAATTAGACATACTGTACTGTACATTAGGACACGTTTGATGAAGTTCCTAGAATGCCAGTTCATGTCTGCATATAGGATCAACCTATCAACCTCAATCTTTCAACCTTAAATAACCTAAAGACATACTGAACTGTACATTAGCACAGGTTTGGAGAATGTAGTTCTAGGAATTCCAGGTAATTACAGAGTACAGGATCACATATCCGTCCCTGAACAGATCGCAAAAACAACTAAGATTAAAAATCCATCATACACTCTTCGGTTCCAAAAGGGTGTTTTTGCAGTGATACAATAGAAGCATTTCTGGTTCCCCAAAGAACCTTTCAGCGAACAGTTCTTACAAGATCCATTTTTTTTGTAATGTAAAGAACATTTTAATAATCTGAATAAACTTTTCCACTATAAAGAAGCTTTTGTGCAACCTTTATTTTCAAGAATGTAGGCAGCTTTAAGCTTCTTTTTGGACCTTTATCTTTAAAATCATTGACATTTTGCAGCATTGTCAGTCTGTTTAGCTTCTCTTTAGACCTCAAATAACCTAAACTAAGTAAGACATACTGTACTGTACATTAGGACAGGTTCGGTGAATGAAGTGCCAAGAAATCTAGGTCATGTCTGCATAGAATGTATCCGTGCTTTGAACTGTTTGTTCTAATAATGTGTAATTGGCTGATCTGTGTTATGCGCCCGGGGCGCTTGCTAGTTCTTCTCCATGTGAAGATACTTTGAGTTCCTCGATGAAAGAATGATGAAATTAACTTTTTACCACAAACACAGTTCACAACAAAGCCATCTGGGTCAACCTGAACCTGAATGTTAGTCATACGACCACAGGTATGACTTGAACATGATTAAAAACCACGTCAGTCAATAAAATGATCAAAACTCAATCAATGCTGCCAAAGCCATATCAACTTCTTAATATCTAACTTGTTGCATGGCAACCACGTGTTTGTTTGGGTTTTGATCTGAAGCACAATCAATAAGGGAAGAAAAGGAGCAATGGACTGCAAGCTTTGAGCCTGGAAATGTATTTCACTATCCCTGCCGCATTCCTTCAGATCGTTTGATGAGAACCACTCACTGGGAGAAAAAAAGGCTCTTACTTGCAAGTGTTTGCTGAATGAGTCATTTGCGGTGTGGGTACATATTTGTGAAAGGTCTCATAATGACAACAGTGCGAGTGACAGGCTGAACAGGAAGCCCAGCAGGAACCTTTGCACATAGGGAGTTCTGGCACAAACAGAGCAGCAGTTTTTTTAGATGCTGACCTGATGGTAGGGGGGAAATAAACAGTTTTTGAAAAATGTTAGTTAAATGCATAGTGTAAAATGCATATGAAATATTTAGGATTTCTAGGTCACATCGAAATTTGTGATTGGATGTAAATTATTTATTTTGATGTTTTTGTTAATTGATCCACTTTATCTAAAAGTTCCAAGTGTATAAATTGGATTTAGAAATACTTCTCACTGTAGTTGCATTGCTTTGTGGTACAGCATTGTAATATGGCAAAGTTAATGTTTTCTCAATTTTCTGTAAATTTATTTAATTCGTGCATGAATAAAATACTATTTCTTTAATTAATTGAAAGATACATTTTGCGTTTTTGTATCATTGCCCATAGTGGTACAAAGCTGCTATATGGCAATGTTTGCCTAAATTTGAAATGTATTTTTTAAAATCCATTCATCCATCCATCCATCCAAATCCCATCCCATCCCATCCCGCCCAATCCAATCCAAATCCCATCCCATCCCATCCCATCCCATCCATCCAATGTTTGCCTAAATTTTAAAAATGTTTTGTTTAAAATACATCCCAATTCAATCCATACATCCCAATTCAATCCAATCACATCCATCCATCATCCAAAAATCTGAATTTTTTATAAGAGCTATTTTGTGCAACAAAAATTAAGTAAAAATTGAGTAAAAATTAGAGCATAATATTAAATTTAATATTTATATTTATTACACTTAATATTCAACAATATTACTGATCTGACTGCACTGACTCTATTGGATGAGAACGGAACTGAGCTAGACGATGACCACTTTTTTTCTGCAGAACTGCTTTATAGATGAAAATAGCTAATTTAATTGATGATCTTTACAACGGAACTGAACTGACTTCACCTAAACAATGACAATTTTTTTTTGTGCAGAAATAAACTCTTTTTGCATCATTGAATAATTTTCCTGTTATCACTTTAAAGCATTTCGACTTGTTCTCAGATTTTTAGATCCCAGTACAAACTAGCATGCAAGGTTACAGAGTTGTTTCCACTCATGCCTCGAAGTGAAAAACAACATTCCTTGCTGTCAAATGTCCTGGGATTCATTGTCACAAGTTAGGAATAACTTATGTGCCTTGGAAATGGCATTTGGGGTCTTTGTGTTTAACCGAGACCATTCAAACAGGTCTAAGCAACTGGCGGATGTGTGAAGGTCATCGTGAGGGTAGGAGCCTGATGGGCCGCACGTGTTTACCTACTCATCAACAACAAAAGATAACCATTGCGAGCTTAACCGTGCATGCTAGTTTAATGGAGTATGCAAAGGATACACTTTTGTCTGGCTACAGCCGTCATCAACTGTAAACGCTGTTTTTGCCCTAAATTACAGTGTTCTGCCTGTGCCAAGTCAACAATTTTCGAGACCGTCGCTACGCAAAGCCTTTGAGGTATAGTTATAGGCCATAAAACGTAAGACGCAGTCAGGTTTATTGTGTTGGAGCCGAAACGCTTATTCCTTTTGCACATTAACATGGACCGAGGGTGTGTTCGGACTTAATTTTTTCCTCTAGTGAAACATACGTCTTTGTTTATCTGATTTTTTCTTTTACCCCCATCTCACAACTGTTTTCGTAGGTGGTTATATTTATAAGCACCCAGGGAAAGCCTTCTAAAAGCACTAATGGAATGAACGTGTTTACATTGTCATAATACATCAGTAAATGGACTATTCATGTGCACAGTGCCCACATGTCAAGTGTGAGTTACCTGTTTTGACTCAAGTTGGGCACAGATAAAGTGATAGTAGATCAACTGAATGAATGACGTAGGAGGCCTTATCACCTAGACCAACGTCTGGAGCACATGGTAGTCGAAAATTTATGGAAGAAGCCTCCGCGACTTGTCTTTGAGTGTCTCCGGAGTGCAACCCTGCAGTTAATCTTTGTTTAACCACCCCTACCCACCCTCCCTCCCCCGAACGAGTTTCAACCATCTACTTATAAAAACCAACTTTTCCCTGCAGTTTATTAGTGCTTTTGGGAGCTGTGGAAAAACTGTGATGTACCTGTAAATTTGATAGTCCACAGGATGAAAAGAAATTATTGGAAATTAGCCTAAAGTTACAGTTAATTTTACCATAAAAGACTACTGTTAAGCATTTTATGGGTTTGCTCTGTAAAATACGGCTCTCGGTTCTCTCAGGAGTTTGAATTCAAAGAACGCACTTGTATTTGCTGTGTAAATAATTTAATGCTCTGTGAAACATTTTTAGATCCCTGAATGAGTGATTGAGCTGGAAGTGGATTACAGTGCTGATATACGATACGGCGATGCAGTTGGAATTGCATCTAACAAGGTTTGCATGGTGTGTAAGTCCAAAAGGAAAGTCTAAATGTTCATGTAATGCTTCACATTGAAACCTATTCGATTTCAAGTTCCTCGCGCCAATGCTTTTAGATACTTTAGACCACCAGGACTTTACTAGATTTCCCCCCTCAGACACACATGACAAGTCTTCAAAATCTGGTAAACCCCTTTGCTTTAATCATCCTACTACGCTTAACCGCACTTAAGGGTTTAACGTTCTGTAGAAAATCTCAAGTGTAGCCTTGGATGTTGCAGTTGGTGTTTTGCTCTCAAGTATCGCTTCATAAAAGGAAACGCAGAAACTTGCGAAGATGATTGATCTTCTTCTATCTGCTTGTTCTGACAATCTCATTGAGTTTCGTTAATAGCACCTTTTTCACACTCTGCCCATCGTGCGGCCCACGTAGAGTAAACGTGTCAGAGGCCGTGTGTGTAAACAAGATTATTCAAATGACAAAAAGAGATCCAACACCCTGTTAGATTGTGAGCTTGGTTTGTTTACCCTGCTTTGTTTGCCTTGGTCATTTAAGAAAGATATTGCATTGAGCAAATACGACTCAACTAATTACAGTTTCACGACCACTTGATGAAAACTGTGTCAAGAAAAGTTCACTGCATGATTTTTAGTATTTAGAGAATTATTTGTGCAAACTACATGTTATGTTGTTTAATTAAAATGATTTTTCAGCAAAAATTAAAAGTTGTGTCGTTCCAAACCTTTATGACTTACTTTCTTGTGTGGAACAGAAAAGAAGATATTTTGAAGAATGTTCTGGCTCTTTTTTCCATGCAATTACAATGAATGGAGGCTGAGGCTTTAAAGTACCATAAAATTGTCCATATTTATGGTACTTTTATACATACAATAAAGTACACAAGCCAGACAATTGCTTTGTGTGAAAAACAGACGTTGTCACTGAAAATTTTAGTGTGTTCATGAGTCAAGTAATGATGTCCAATTCTTGAATGAATTGTTCATGATTCATTTATCTTTAAAACTAATTTGGTTCTCAAGTTCGGCTCACTGAATCAATGATCTGTTGTGGTTTTAGTGTTAAACAGCGACTCACGAACGAATCATTCTCTTGAGTCTTTTTGAATCAGGTTGATAGATTCAGTTCACAAAATGTTCTAAACTGTTCACTTGGGGAAAGATAATCAGAGAATAATGACTAAAATTGGGTCTGTTCCTCACAAATCTATGACTTCAGAAGATTTGCAATATGGTGCAAATGTGTAATATGGATCACTTTTATGGTGCTTTTGCATCTTTTTTGAACTCCATGGAGAAGAGCTACTTGTACCTTGTAGTATCCTGTTTTGTTTTTTCACAGAAGAAAGTAAGTCATACAGGTTTGGTATGACATGAGAGTAAGTTCATTCATTTTTGGGTGAACTATCCCTTCAAAACTAACTAAAGCGACAATCAACCCGAGTCAAAAGAAGCGCAAAGTGAACTGTAGGTATTTGTTGACTTTTCTTTTTTTCATCAGAGGTAATGCTTGTCATTCTATTGTTTTCAGGCCTTCCTTTTCACATTGTTGAACCTCTAATTTGTGAAGGTAAAGTTCAAAAGATCACCTAGCGCATAATCACAACTGTTATGTCTAACTCGAAGATGTTTTGTTCTCCAAACTGAGCGCTGAGCAAACATTTCCATTCAATTGATCTGTTGCGGTGAGTTCTCTGTCAGTTCAACTTGTTGCTTTCAGCCGCAACTTTGGTGGGCTCCTGAAGCACACGCACGCATGCAAACACACACACCGTCCTCTGTTTCTCTTTCAAGTCAGGTGTAGACGCATAATTATGTGCTTCATTCAGGCCTTTAATACAGGCCCAATTTTCAGAGTTGAAATGGACGTTCAGAAGCTGTTAGTGTTTTCTGCAAGGGGGTTGAAAAAGCGACTTGACCCGAGGTTAAACAGACTGTGAAATGACAGTCATCTGACAGGAACAAAGACCTGATAGACAATATGCCATGATTGGATGACTTTCGACTGATATTTTGAATAGTGTGTAATCTTTCATCAAATTTACAGTTCAATAAAAATAGATGTGCTGAATAAATGTTCTTGAATAACCACAAAAATGTGAAAAAATGCAGAAAAGTGCAGGTGCAAACCTGTCACTCATCGTGGCCTTAGATAACATGTCTCTCATGCTGTTAAATAACTTTAGGTTTTTACACAATGTACTGGTATTGTTTTAATACAGGTTGGATTTCATGAAGATAATGCATTCAGACAAGATTGACATCAGTCATGCATATGGTACGTACCTTAACTCAAAGCATTTGTCGAATTACATCTTATAATGTAGTTTGTATAATGTATCTCCTGCTAATACTATGCTTTCAGTAAACCTTAGTATTCATCCATGAACCTGGTATTTTGATGGTTTGGGTGAACAAATGTCGGGCTTCAATATTTTTGGGATTGCTAAGAAACATAAAAAAAATACATTTGTTTGTTTTGCCTGGCATCAACCTGCCTTGATTTTATTTGTTTCTCAGCCATTCTTTCTTAAGAGTGCAAGACCTATGACTAATAATTTTATTTTGTTAGGGAGTTTTTCTACTCATGTAGCAGAAAAAGAAAACTCCAGGATTATGAATGTGACAGAAACACTGCTGGAAGGGGTTGAGTTTCATGGGAATGAGGACAACTAAGGCGCCTGACCCAGTACACAAGATCTATGCAACATCTTAGTTTTTTTGTTTTAGTAATTTGGTTTAACCATTTTTGTTTAACCAAATTAGTTTGTGTTTATGACATGCCTTTAAATGCATGCTCCCACCTACAGAAACGGTCAACATTCTAATAATCCTGCACTTAAAACTAAAGTTTTAAGTAAAATGAGCGTTACTTGTTCCTTCAGTGTGTTGAACGCCGGCCCAGAGGCAGAGATCCTGTAATAATCATATTGACTGAAAATTGACCCTGAGGGGAAGTTTAGTTGCATGGGAACACAGTGATCTCTAGTTTTGTCTCGAAGGAACATCGAAGAAGGTACACCGGAGATGTTAAGGATAAAAACAAACTTACAAGACGCACTAAGGTCAAAACAATTAGCAATTACAGTTGGGGAAATGGGCATTAAAATACATGCAGAGGCATCAAAGACATCTCAGCAAGAGCGCAGTTCAAACACCTGTCTTTGAGCATTTGAACGAGGCTGTAAAATAGCGTAATTATGACTATTATCATTTGTAATCTAACATAAAAGAGTATTGGTTTTCTGATAGTCGAGCAGGGCAGAAGGTGCTAAAACTACAAGTCAGAGTTTCCTTTCATGTGGTCAGCAGTGGTTGTTTTACATTTCAAGTGCCTTTCTAACTGTGGGAACAGGTTACAAGAGATGAAAATAATGTTAGCTAGCATGTGAAAATCTTTCCTTGCCGATCCCCACAATCTGCGCCAACTATATTTGCATATACATGAGCAACTTCCTTTGCCATAGCATTCGGTTCTCCTGATCGATCATACGGCCACCCGGTTTGCTCCGCAATGTGGTTATGATTAGCAAGATCTGCGACAGCACCTAGGGGTCGGTATCTACCTTGGAGTCTCTCCTGATGCCCACCTGCACTCACAAGGCAATGTTTTGCTGATGGGGAAGAAAAATTCCCCAAGCTTCTCCATTTCTGCCCCTGTAGATCTTGGCCCGTCAGCGGCTAGTGTGAGCAGGATTTGAATGCTAATGCTAAGGCCTGGGGAGAACAGAGAAGGAGATGGGTTATTGTTGCATGTTCAGGTTAAGACAATAAACTGAAGAAAGACGAGAGAGCAGGCAGCGCATTCCTGCTGCTGTAAGCTCCGGCAGTTTCCCACAGGCTCCCACTGAAAAACCTGCGGAGGGGAAAATATTTAGCTTGGAGGTTCACACGGCAGCAAAAGCAGGCCAAGCTAAACCGCACGTATGATGACTACGGTTGGGAAGGTGGAGGCGGAGATGCCGACAGACGGTTGCTACGGTACGCGAGAGAGTCTGGAGCCTGACCTGACATTCCGGCTGCACCGTCAGCATGTAGACTGGAGTAACTTAATAAGGTACGGTGAAACTCTAGTAAGCTGGTTTTCCACACAGAAATGGACAGAAAGTTGACCAGAACTGAATTGTTACAGGAAAATTAAGGTCAGGAGGGTGAATCGGGAGTTTTGGTATTTGGTTTTTGGTCGATTTCCCTGTACACTTTGACAGCTGTTTCACACGGTTTTAGCTACTGTACACTCTACTGTAACTTTTCAGGGTACAGCAGCTTGTCACTGGGGCAGTACCCTTAAAAAAACATCTTTTTACCTTATTTACCCCTAAAGAATTCATAGTAGTACCTTAAGGATATTAGTACTCTATAAGGTAGTAATATGCACCTTTTAGGGCCCAACAGTTTGTCACTGGGGCAGTAAATAAACATATTTTTAAGTTATTTTCCCCTAAAAGTGTCGTATATAGCCTATTACCACTCTAAGGTACTAATATGCACCTTTTAGGGGTACAACAGCTGTTCACTGGGTACCTTAAAAAGGTACCTTATTTACCCCTAAGAGATTTATAGTAGTACCTTAAAAGGATAGTTCACCTAGAAATGAAAATTCTGTCATTCATTACTCACCTTCATGGCATTCCAAACCCGCAAGACTTTGTTCATCTTCGGGACACAAAAGAAGATTTTTATTATTTTTTTAAATCTGAGAGCTTTCTGTAGTCTCCATTGACAGCCTACGCAACTACCACTTTGACTCTTTGACTTTGAAAAGTTCATAAAGAGCTCATAAAATTAATCCATATTAATTGAGTAAAAATTTTCTGAAGAGACACACGATTGCTTTATTTGATGAACAGATAAAATTTTAAATGTAGGTTTTTATTCACATATAAATATTGATCAGTGAACATAAACAGAAGCTCAACCAAACCTGCTTGATGTGTGAGAACAAACCTCTTGCAGAAGATCAATCGTTCTGCGTAACATGAGAATGAACCTCATTGGTTCTTGTGGAAGCTCATTCGTGCTGCGTAACACGGGAATGAACCTCATTGGATCTTGTGGAAGCTCAAACGTGCTCCGTAACATGAGAATGAACCTTATTGGTTCTCGGACGTCAAGCGAACATGCTTGAGCTTCAGTTTACCGCAACTGATGTGTGAGGTGATGAATCTTTACATGTGAATAAAAGCCTAAATTCAATCTGAATTTGAAACGACATGAAGGTGGGTAATTAATGACAGAATTTTCATTTTTGGGTGAACTATCCCTTTCGTAAAAGTACATATTAGGTACTATTATGCACTTTTTCAGGGGTAGATAAGGTACAAAGGTGTCCTTTTAAGGGTACTGCCTCAGTGACAAGCTGTTGTACTCCAAAAGGCACAATTTTTGCAGATTTTTTTCTTAGAGTGTAAGGACTGAAAATAGGTTGTTGAGTCAATTTGACATTCTTTTATAGAGTCAACCGGTTCAATGCTCTAGTTCTGGTCCATCGTATTTCAAGAACATCAGCTACTAGCTTGTCTTCTAGCACATGGAGCCGCCGTTTCTTATCAGTCTTCTTGAGATTTGGAGGAGAAATAGTTTGCAAGTGAGCTGGAAAACATTGTGAAGCTTGTTGACGGTCAGGTGCGGGGTCGCCGGTGTCTACAATCCATGACTCCCTCTTAACCTCGGCAGATAAATTAGGTTTATGTGGATCCGGGGTTCTTCAAAGAATCCTAATGGAGATTAGCAAGCAAGAGTTTGACCTGGTTAATTACCCCTGCAACTACTGCAGGTATAAATGCAACCTCCCTTTCCGTTTTGTCCACCCCCGAAGCATTGATAACATCTCCCTCCGCCATGGACCCTCAGACTACCTCAGAGCTTTAACATTGTGCTGCTTCCCTGAAGAAAGCATTCAGACAGGCTGGAGACAGCGCTCACTAAAAATGCCTATGTAGAGCAGAAGCCTTCTTTTATTAAGCTAATTAGACCTTGTGGAATAAGGAGGCTGGTGGAAAGTGCACCCAGCTGCTAATAAAATCAGCGCCCTGACATCTTTTAACACCCAAATGCTGTGTTTATCCCTTTTCTTTAATAAATACACTTCAAGAAGTGATGCAGAAAGGATTGAGCATTAGAAAATAAGCCAATTGTAGACTTTTCTCAAAGTGTGTTGATATCAAAATGTTGCTACCAACCAAAGAGCAACACTATGGGGGAAAACTCTGAAAATTTTGAAAACCTATTGGAAAACCTTTTTAAAAATATACATATATATATATATATATATTGTTTTTGATGATCCCAGTAGTGCCTTCAGCCACTTTCTAGATCATCTATTGGTCAAACACTAGTAACATCCACTGGTGAATTATTCAAAATAAGGCCAGGAATGTGTGTTGAGAAAGTAAATGGAGACCAATTTGATTTTATTTCATGCTGATAATCCAGATTAACATTATAAAAATGAGTAATTCTTTTTGATATCCCCTCCAGCCTAGTTTTTCACTGACTGTTCTCTACTTTTCCCTGTTCTATTCTTTAGATTCATTTCAAGCATAAGACTTGCTGAGAGTGCAAGGTCTGTATTCTTTATCATCCTTCTCATTTTCCCCTCTCAGAGTTTAGGAAAAACATTTGGGAATGTTTGAGACTGTCCGTTTAAAAGTGTAACTGAGGACTCTTCTTAAATCTGTCAGCATCTAATTTCAGCCATGAGATCCCAATTAAACCCTGTGCCAAAACATTTACTGCATACGGCACAAGCACCTGCTGATTATTAATATGTCCAGTTGTATGCGTGTCTGAGGAATTCATTCCCTGTGGACCTCAGGAGCAGACAGGTGCTTCACAGCTGCAACAATGGAATTCCAACGGCTCTGACAAAAGAACTTATTTAGATCACAGACGAATGGAATCGCTGCTTTTAGTTCTGACCTACTCAGCTTAAAATTTACACCCCATGATTCCCATGTAGCTCTAAAGGAATCCCATTGTTTTCTGCCGTAAGACATTTGAATAGACCTTTCTTCGGGACCACGCTCTTGGCCGTTTTCCAAACCCATTGTTGTGTGTTTTATATTTAATGTTTCTTCATGTCATCTTGGATTTCAATCCAAGTCATGTTGAAGAAAAAAATGATTCCATTTGACTGAAATATATGAAATATTCCATTAATTTCGATAAACCTCCAGTGATGGGACCTGAAACAACATTCAGAGCTCAAGTGTGGCTGAACGGTGACGGGTGTGAGGCCCGAATCCATTACGACAACTTTCCTGCTGTTGATGCTTGTTTGCTGGCAGTCAACACTGAAGTGTTTTGGCAGTCTGATGGTCTCAGGTTGCACTTATTTTCTGTGTGAGGTCTACAGATGGTTTTGAAACGTTGCCCAAATCCTCCCCCGTTGAAAAGCAGCGATATTATTTCGGCGAAGCACAATTCATCTCATTCCTTACGTCTGGAGATGTTGCATCAGTGTCTCTTGGGGATTGACTAGCTTTACAAACCTCATTGCAAAAGATTTAATGAGGAGGATTTAGTCAACCTCAAGAGACGGAGTTCTATTTTCCTATATTGTTTATGGAAAACAATTGTCTTCACATGTTTGAGTCATCCAAGTGATGTACACAGGATTGTAGTATTGTTTCATGAGAAGATGTTACGCAAGTAAAGCAATTTGATGAATTTATTTGAGCAACTAATTGTGGTTTAAAAGTTGAATGTGTGAGTCATGTAAGATATTTGTCATATTTAAACCAGATTATGTTTTACTGAGTGCAGCTATTCTTATAGTCAAATTGCCTTTGTTATATTGATGCATGTACAGATCTCGACTAGTTTTCGACTAATATCTTTCTCATACCCTGCAGATGCTTTGCGTGCTTTGCATGTATGCTAGTAATCATTTCTTTGGAGATCAGGCAAGTAGCAAAAATGATCTGGTTTTGATGTAACGGATGAATGTTGTGTAAGTGTATAAGACCTAAAATATTAAATTATAAAAAATTTAATTAAATTAAACATTAAAATTAAATATAATTTAAAAAAAAGTACATTTAAAAAATACATTTAAATTCAAAAAATTAATTTGACATTAGATTTAATGTTATAATTTTTTATACTGGCTGTATGACACCCAATACAGCACCTGGGATAGTTCAACCAAAAATGAACATTTGAGTTTCTTTCTTCTGTTAAACACAAAGGAAGTTATTTTGAAGAATGTTGGTAACCAGACAGTTGATGGTAGCCATAGAGTGGTGCAGGTATGATATCACTTTGTAGGCCAAAACGCGGACACGAGTTAGCATTTTAGCACTTCTGGTTCCATAGTCCCAAAGTCAATGGGATTTTTGAAAGGGGTTTTGGTTAAATGGCTGAAATGGTCTGTGGTGAACGTTTTATTCTGCAACATAAAATACATCTGTATTGCCACACTTTTTTTAAAGCTATACGTGTCTTGAAAAGGCGGTTGCTAACAAGTGGCTAAATGGGACTACAGAGGCTGTCGAGGAGATTAAACGTCAACACACTGAACAAGTAAGCTCAGTCTGCTTTTACAACCTCGTTATGCTTATAATTGTGCTCTTATAAACTATTCTAAAACTTTTTTCGAAAGCTTAGTGATGGTGACGTCCAAAAGCCTATTGTGTTTTTCTCAAGGGAACCAGTGCGATGCTAACTGCCGGTTGGCCTACAAAATGACGTCATACCTGCACCACTCTATTGACTTCCATATTAAGAAAAGAAACTGTCTGGTTACCAACATTCTCCAAAATATCTTATTTTGTGTTCAGCAGAAGAAAGAAACTCATACAGGTTTGGAACAACATAAGGGTGAGTAAATGATGACAGAATTTTATTTTTTGGGTGAACTATCCCTTTTAGCTCTATTGTGTCATACACTATGTATATTATGCCATACTTCACATATTACAATGCTCATGATAACTTTTGTTAAGTAATACAATAAATAAACCAACTTCAACAGCTAATTACTCTTCGACAGCGATGTCATAGAAATATACAGAGTTCAAAGAGAGTTCAGAGTTCAAATTCTAAAGATGGCTACGTGCTTGTTTCTCTGGCGCATAAGGTCTATAGCATTCAAACAACTTTTTTAGCATTGTAATTCACCTCAACAAATTCCTTACTTGGCTGATACATTTCAGTCAACTTCATGTTCTTTACAGTTTCCGTTTAGCCTCCCACAGCTGTAGGATGGCGTGTCTAGTCCTGACTCATCTCTTGACGAGACTCTGATTTCCTGGCTATCATGACCTACAGGAACTTCGGTCTCTGCTCAGTCCATAGTAAGTGGCTGCCATTTCCTCCCATCTACAGCCTGGCCTCGGGGTCTTGGAGAGCGAATGGGCCGTCACCACAGGATATGTGTAATCAGCTGATAGGGGAACCATCAGAAGGTCTGGGCACGGAGGGTAGATGGCACATCTGTCCCTGGCACCCTCAAACCCAAACAAATGTCACCGGAAATGAACACTGCTGACTGTCGTTGAATTGGATCATGCGAAGGGAAAATGAAAGTTTTACAGCAGCTCATCTAGCAGTTCAAAGTGAACCATTGAGTTATTTTTATCTACCTTTCCAAGTTTAAAGGAAAACTCTGGGTTAAGCTCAATTGACAGGTCTTGTGGCATAATGTTGATTACCACAAAAATTTATTTCCACTTGTCCCTCTTTTTCTTAAAAAAAAAAAAAAAATCTGGTTTACAGTGAGACACTCTTCAATCAATTCATTATAAACAATATAACAAGAAAAAAAATAAAAGAATGCCTGTTTTGCTATAAATTTTTTTGTAAAAATTGTATAGGGTCGCTAACGACCCGAGGTGTGTAACAGTGTAAGAATATTTTTTTCTGCACAACAATAATTGAATCTTTGATGACTGAATAAGTGCAATTCACCTTTATTCCACAAGGTGGCAATGTCTGAGATGATGTCACAATGTCACAATGATGAAGTGACGTTTCACTCATAGTAACCGCAGGCAGAAAACAAAAGAATAGGAAGTGTCGTCAGCAAAACTTGAAATGGCTCAGCGATTTACTGCAGAGCAAGTACTGAACGCAATCAAATATTAGTGTCACTGTCACTTGATGGTGGATCTGGTGATGAAGCTGTCAGCGATCAAAATAATTGATTTTGAAGATGTTGAAAATTATAGTTTTGAGAATATGTTTGAGATGGAGCCAATGTATTGGGAAATGAGCTCTGAAGATGGTATAAGACATCCACTCAAACTGAACCCTTTCAAGCTCTAAAAGTTATTCTTCTGTAATTGTTTCTCTAATATCAGGAGAGTTTTATATTATCGCTACAGGTAGAGATCCATTCATGTTAGATATAGATCCGGGTCGCTAAAGACCCGAATATGTAATAATGCATTTAAGGGTTAAAATAAAAATACCTTGCTAACCTTTTCTGTGTGAATTTATATCCAATTTTACAATTTAGTCAGCATGACAACATGACAACCCTAAAAGAATAGTAAACATTGATGTAAACAGCTCAACAAATGCTGTCAACTGAGCTTTACTTGTATTGAACCCAAATTATTCTTTTAAATGACAATTATGTGCACATTCATGTTTAATTTCAACATTTTACTTGCCATTTCTTTGTAATTATTTGTGAAATTTACTAGCAATATTTGAGTGAAAATGGTTTCAAAGTAAATCCTACCTACCCAAATATATTTTTTCAGTGAACGTGTTATTAATTACCATCAGGAAACATATAGCACACATTTCCCCTTCAGCTCCTTTCTTATAATCTCGGCTGCTTCGGTCGGATGGGAAAACAAGCTTGTTTCATGGTTGCCACGGAGAGAGGGGCCCAAACAGAGGAGATGTGATTTGATACACGTTTATTTTCTCCAGCTCGCATCTCCCTCCTCAACAGGGGCGCGCTTTCGAGCGGCCGTCTTGCGAAGGACAGGCGTGTCCATGACTCTCTTCCAGGGTATTTTCCAGCCGCCATGTTAACTTGGCCTGACGACAGCAGAGTCGACAGCAAATGAATTTAGAGCTTGTTACGGGCCAGCAATAATCACTGGCATGTTCGGATTTCTGTCTCTCGAACCGCAGAGAAAACACTCCGGCTGATCAAGAAAGAAAACAGGGAGAGGATTCCCGCCTGACGGACGTCAGCGATGGCGTAACCTTGGCGCGTGTCTTTGTGCATGCAGAGTGTCGTCAAGATGACTGAGGCTCATTTGGAGACGCTCCAGGCCTGGCGCAGAGCTCCAAACTGGTGGAGTTGGTAGAGAACATGGGAATGTGTTTGGATGGTGACCACACCAGAGGGTTGCCAAAGTCCACCTGCAGGTTGTCCTCGTGGTCTTTATGGCGAAGAGGGACTGTAGGCCGCCCTCTGTCAGCGAGAAACTGCCGATCTAGTCCAATGGGGGTCACCACAGTCAGCCGAATGCTGTAATGAAGCCCATATGTGGACGCCACAAGCATCTTGATCAAATTGGCAGCTATCCCTATATTCTTTCTCTCTGGCTTTCTCTTCTTCCCCCTTTCTGTCAGCCTGCTGAGAGCAATTATCTTTCCCCCACCTTTCCAATGCAGCAAGGATCCTCTCAGAAAAGACATCACTTCCTGTCTCATCTCACAGAGGTCTTAGGAGCTGTTTACACAACACGTTTTTAACTGTCTGTTTTGGTCGTTCATTTATACGTCAATGGTGTTTTGGGGGCCTGAAAACGCAAACTTTTGAAATCAGTTTTCAAAGTGCAAGTTTTTGAAAACGATACCGCTATCACCTCCATGTTAACTACAAAAGCACGAATTTGAGAAAATGGTGACATCATGCGCATACGTAATACGTGTTCACTCTATAGGTGCGTAGTTTTTACTGGCCTGGCATGAATAATGCAGCATTTTTAATCGTTTTCACAGATCTGTGTGAACGGGGATCTTTTTGACAATGTTGACGTCTGTACAATAAAAAAAGCAAAGAAAAAACTTTCCGCTTTTAGTACATCGTTTAAAAGTTTAAAAATGTAACGTGGTGTAACCAAGTAAAATGGAATTTCCATACTCCTTGAATTCATGTGAGTGAATCTCAATCATTATTTTTGAAAACAAATTTAAATACATCTTTACTATAAAGGTAAAAAGTGTGTATATATATATATATATATATATATATATATATGTGTGTGTGTGTGTGTGTGTGTGTGTGTGTGTTTGTATATATATACACTCACCTAAAGGATTATTAGGAACACCTGTTCAATTTCTCATTAATGCAATTATCTAATCAACCAATCACATGGCAGTTGCTTCAATGCATTTAGGGCTGTGGTCCTGGTCAAGACAATCTCCTGAACTCCAAACTGAATGTCAGAATGGGAAAGAAAGGTGATTTAAGCAATTTTGAGCGTGGCATGGTTGTTGGTGCCAGATGGGCCGGTCTGAGTATTTCACAATCTGCTCAGTTACTGGGATTTTCACGCACAACCATTTCTAGAGTTTACAAAGAATGGTGTGAAAAGGGAAAAACATCCAGTATGCGGCAGTCCTGTGGGCGAAAATGCCTTGTTGATGCTAGAGGTCAGAGGAGAATGGGCCGACTGATTCAAGCTGATAGAAGAGCAACTTCGACTGAAATAACCACTCGTCACAACCGAGGTATGCAGCAAAGCATTTGTGAAGCCACAACACACACAACCTTGAGGCGGATGGGCTACAACAGCAGAAGACCCCACCGGGTACCACTCATCTCCACTACAAATAGGAAAAAGAGGCTACAATTTGCACGAGCTCACCAAAATTGGACAGTTGAAGACTGGAAAAATGTTCCCTGGTCTGATGAGTCTCGATTTCTGTTGAGACATTCAGATGGTAGAGTCAGAATTTGGCGTAAACAGAATGAGAACATGGATCCATCATGCCTTGTTACCACTGTGCAGGCTGGTGGTGGTGGTGTAATGGTGTGGGGGATGTTTTCTTGGCACACTTTAGGCCCCTTAGTGCCAAATGGGCATCGTTTAAATGCCACGGCCTACCTGAGCATTGTTTCTGACCATGTCCATCCCTTTATGACCACCATGTACCCATCCTCTGATGGCTACTTCCAGCAGGATAATGCACCATGTCACAAAGCTCGAATCATTTCAAATTGGTTTCCTGAACATGACAATGAGTTCACTGTACTAAAATGGCCCCCACAGTCACCAGATCTCAACCCAATAGAGCATCTTTGGGATGTGGTGGAACGGGAGCTTCGTGCCCTGGATGTGCATCCCACAAATCTCCATCAACTGCAAGATGCTATCCTATCAATATGGGCCAACATTTCTAAAGAATGCTTTCAGCACCTTGTTGAATCAATGCCACGTAGAATTAAGGCAGTTCTGAAGGCGAAAGGGGGTCAAACACAGTATTAGTATGGTGTTCCTAATAATCCTTTAGGTGAGTGTATATATATATATATATATATATATATATTATTATTTTTTTTTTTTTTTACAAATATCATGAATTAATTCATAAAAGTCGCACCACATGATATTTTACAACCGGAACTTTGTCATAAAAGGTCAAATTATATTTTATCAGACTTTTTGACCTCGACAGTCAGGGGTATATATATAAAACTGCAGCTCTTGTGGGGTGGTCAGTATCTATCAAAAGTGGTCCAAGGAAGGAACAGTGGTGAACCGGCGACAGGGTCATGGGCGGCCAAGGCTCACTGATGCACGTGGGGAGCGAAGGCTGGCTCGTGTGGTCCGATCAAACAGACGAGCTACTGTTGCTCAAATTGCTCAAAGAGCACGAGTTTGAGGTGTTGACTTAGCCTCAAAATTCCCCAGATCTCAATCCAATCGAGCATCTGTGGGATGTGCTGAACAAACAAGTCCGATCCATGGAGGCCCCACCTCACAACTTACAGGACTTAAAGGATCTGCTGCTAACATCTTGGTGCCAGATACCACAGCACACCTTCAGAGGTCTAGTGGAGTCCATGCCTCAATGGATCAGGGCTGTTTAGGCAGCAAAATGGGGACCAACACAATAATATACATATATATATATATATATTACATTTTTTAAAATAAATTATATATAGATTTGGACAAATAAAATTGTCATATTCTTGTCCCATTATCCCGAAACATAGGATGGGAACTGGAACTGTTTGTCATTTTCTATCCTAACTAAGCAGATTTCCGTAGTCTTCAATAGCTTCAAATCTGAATCCAAAGTCAACTCATTCACCTCAAACCTTGTGAAGACTGAACTTTGTAAACAGAACCCAAAAGTCAACAATGAAAATCATTGTGAATGTTTCTCCAATACGACCAACCTTGCAGAGTAAGTCGGCACAGCTAGTTCGTTCTGTAATTGACGTTAACTAACCTCGTCTCTTACCAGGCTCTCTTCCAGGAATACAATCATAAGTCCTGCTGAAGGAATCGCTCCTTTTCTTTCACTGGAATGTATCATTCCTAAATATGGGTCCTGGGGGAGTAATGGAAAAATATGGGCATATTTCAATAAACAATTGCAGCAGATGCCGAGCACTGGCCAACTTTATTCCAGCCCCTTGTTTCATGGATGACGTGAGACATTAATAAAAGACAGAAAGACTTGACGAGCCACCATTCAGAATTGTTTTCAGGTGGTCTGTTTGGGCACTTAACCTTCAAATGTTATTGTACTGTTCTGTCCGTTGCTCGGCAATTGCTATCGATATACAAGACAGCGAAATCCCCTTACTAAACTTCCTACGACTTAAATGACGTGATGCGCTTGATATTGTTTTAGAAGCTATCGTAAAAATCCCGTCATTTTAGTGCGCAAGAGTATCATTTCAACCGGACTCCTAAAAGTAATTCAAGACCTTTTTTTTCCCATGTCTAACATGAGCTTTACATCTTCGGAAAATGTGGTGTGCCAAAAATTTGGATATGTTTCTTAATACCCCCTTTAAAATAATCCCTGTTGGCTGCCTGTTTGCTTTAGTTGGATTACAGTAAATGAGCTTCAGGCTGCTATCAGGTAATAACAAGCTTTAACATCTAATAAGCACCTCATGGAGAGCCTTGGCTCACTGTTCATACTGTTCTTGTGGGCCAGTTATTAATGATTTCATATCATAACAACTATTATTACATTTCAGAGAGGTCATAATGCCATGATCTAAGAGGTCATGCTAAAAATGCTCATTTTAAAATGATTGGTTAATGGGACACCATCATTTTCTGTAGAAATCATCTTAGTAATTATTAAAAAGTTTCAATTATATTTCTCAAATATATTTGTTTTTTTCCCCTTAATTTTTTTTACAAATATTATGTCATATACAAAATGTGATTTGAGAAATAGATTTATGTTTTTGAGTCTCTTGAGGCTCACCAAGTCTGCATTTATTTGATCAAAAATATAAATATTTTAAAATAGTCAGAAATACAAATCTATCCATCCATCCATCTACCTACTCATTTGTTCATCCATCCATCCATCCACCTACCTACCCGTTTGTCGATCCATCCATCCATCCGTACACCCACTCATTTGTCCATTGGATTGTTTTATTGGATAAGCCTCAAAGCCATAAAAAGCTAAATAAAACTGTTCTAACTATATTAAAATAAACTTACTAGTTAAATTTAGTTGGATTAAACTTAAACTTATATGTGTGTGTGTGCGTGTTTTTGTGACATATCAGGACACAAATTTGTATAATGACATGGATATGACACAGGTATTACAAGGAGAGGGTGACTTATGAGGACATTACCCATGTCCCATTTTTCAAAAGTCTTATAAATCATACAGAATAAGGTTTTTTTTGAGAAAGTAAAAATGTGCAGTTTCCTGTGATGGGTAGGTTTAAGGGTAGGGGTAGTGTAGGGGGATAGAAAATACGGTTTGTACGGTATAAAAAACATTACGCCTATGGAATGTCCCCACAATTCACAAAAACAAACGTGTGTGTGTGTGATGTGATGTGATTTACATCTCTGATGTGTGTTTTAGCCACAAGATGCTAATATGGTGTGGCAGTGGTTCAGGATGTGGTCTTACAGCTCAAAGATCGTAGATTTAAACCCAGGTAGAAATGACTCACTCGTTCGCATGTCTCTAAGCTAAGGCAGGACTAATATTGGGTAAAGTATTTTTCAGTATAGAATAAAATACATGTTTATTTCTAACCTTCCATCTTTGTTTAATTCTTTTTCAGATCTTGGCACAGTGTAATCTGGGTTTTTCTTCTCCACAAAGTATATATGTGAAGCTGCCTTGGAATTTGGTCAAAATCCTGTATCTTTTTAGCATAATTAATTTGGCTCCATAAGCATATAACTAGGTTTTACATTTGTTTGACTAGCTGTCTGTTATTTAACAATCTTTAACTGCTACCAGACTGTTTAAATTTCTGCAATTAAGTCTTGAATTTTGAACAAAACACACGTCCTGTAACAATGACACCTTAAAATAAAGCGTAACCTTTCTTTAGATAAAGACCCAGTAACGTTCTTGTTGGATTTGAGGCTCCATGTTTCCAAGTTTAACTAATTTCCATGGCAACATCACAAAGCTTCTCAAATGAGGTACAACAGGATGGGCATATGCACTCCATTTTAAAGTTTACCACAAAGTAAACATACAGCAATCTTCATTGTACAGGCCTAACAGGTGTGGCAGCATTTGTTGCTAATGTGTCTCAATGTAGGTAAGCCTGATGCTGTAGCCTGAGAACGTTTAGCGTGACAGCTGCCTGTTTCCTCAAACAGTTCAATATGCTAGTGGCTGTATGATCTTTAGCATGTTATCATGATGAATACATATCCTCTTCGTGCATTTTAGCAAACAGATGTGAGACAGGACCTGCTTGGAGGAGTGCACTGCATTTACAGCTCTGAGAGAAGAACGGTGCCAAAATCTGCATTCGGCATGAGGTTCTTGTGAGTCTTTGCGTGCAAGTGCTTGCATAGCTGTAGTTTATTCTGTTTTAGTCCTTTTTTTAAAAGTCCGGCACGAATGTATCTCAAATGTACTTTGTTCTGACACACTGATTTGATTTTCATTGCCTGCAAGTTTTTGAGCATGCGAGCCATGCTGAAAATAAAATTCAGACTAGAACAAAAGTTGTTTTAGAAAGCAGATGGAAACAGACATCTAAGTTTAATCTATATATTTTTTAACTAAAATAGTGTAAAAACAAGGAAAAATAACTGTAATGCACAACTTGGAGTGGTTGGTTGCTTTCATAAAATAGCAACACCAGCCAAGAAAATATATTTGAAAGTTCACCCACCTTCCTTTCAGTGCAGTAATTATATTTTAAGAGCTTGAAGAATTAAGAAAAACATCAGTGTTCAATTTTGATATATTAACTGCAAGTATCAGCAGTCCAACAGACATGTGAACACAATCACTAAGAAGATGTCCTAATATGGCACTGCGTACTTTTCAGCAAATTGGTTATGACTACTAATGTTACCTTGCTTGATTAATATTCATGAACGTGGCTGTTTCTATGCATCAATAATAACTGACAAAATTTAAGTTTAATCCAACCAAATGTAATGGATGGATGGATAGAAGGATAAATGGATGGATTGAAGGATAAACAGATAGATAGTTGGATGTATGGATGGAAGGAAGGATAAACAGATTGATGGCTGGATGGATAGATGGAACGAAGGATAAACGGATGGTTGGGTGGATAGATGGAACGAAGGATAAACATGTAACAATTCACCATTGTGAGTGCCCCTGTTCACCACCAGAGGGCACTCCAACCCGGACTGTCATTTCATCACAGACTACATCACCCATAATCCTTTGCCCGGATTCATCAGCACTCACTGTTTACACCTGTGTCTCATTTACCTTATTACCTCTGCCTATATCTAGCCTGTTCACCCTGTCATTCTTTGCTATGCCTTGTTTTGTCTCACACTGCATTTCTGAGCGTTAGCCCTTGGTTTCATGTCTCTCGGTTTCGTTGGAATTCTTGCCTGTGTCCCGGATTACCCTTTTGCCTCTGTCCCTTGTTTTGTTTGCCTGATTGGACTGCCTACCTGTGTATGACCTTTTGCCTTTTCTCTGACTACGATTGTGGATTACCCTTTAAATAAAGTTGCTTTTGGATCCTAACCCTTCAAGCCTCAGAGCAGTTCATAACAAAACAGATGGATGGATGAATAGATGGAACGAAGTATAAACGGATGGATGGATGGAAGGTTAAACAGATGGATGGATGGAAGGATAAACAGATGGATGTATGGATGGAAGGATAAATGGATGGATAGAGGATGGAAGGAAGGAAGGAAGGATAAATGGATGGATGGTGGAAGGAAGGATAAATGATGGATGGAAGGATAAACAGATAGATGGATGTATGGATGGAAGGATAAAGGGATGGATGGAAGGAAGGATAAACTGATGGATGGAAGGATAAACAGATGGATGGATGGAAGGATAAACAGATGGATAGATGATGGGTGGATGGATGGAAGGATAAACGGTTGGATGGATGGGTGGAAGGATAAATGGATGGATAAATGTATGGAAGGATAAACGGATGGATGGATGATGGATGGAAGGATAAACAGATGGATGGATGAAAGGATAGATGGATATATGGATGGAAGGATAAACAGATGGATGGATAGAAGGATAAACAGATGGATAGATGATGGGTGGAAGGATAAATGGATGGATGGATAAACGTATGGATGGATGGATGATTGGATGGATGGATAAACGGATGGATGGATGGATGATGAAAGGATAAATGGATGGATGGATGGATGGAAGGATAAACGGATGAATGGATGGATGGACATATGGATGGAAAGATAAACAGATGGATGGATAGAAGGATAAACAGATGGATGGAAGAATAAATGGATGGATAGATGATGGATGGATGGATGGGTGGAAGGATAAACGGTTGGATGGATAAATGGACAGACGGATGGTTGGACAGAATCAGACAGACAGACAAACGGGTAGATAGATAGATAGATGTGTCAAACAAGGTGTGAAATTGTATTATGTGTTTGATGCCATGTGTCGGTGTAAAGATGTGATGTTGAAGGATGTTATTGTTATTTACACGCTCATTTTGAAAAAATCGTTGCATAAAAGCTCCGCAGGCGATGTATTTTACATATCACATTATTACCACTCAATTAAACCGCTGACAAGAGCTGCAAGATATGTCGTACAAATGAACAAACCTTTCTATCCCTCGCCAAACCACCAAAGAGATGAAAGCTGAATGTTTATTTCTGAATTGATTCTTCAAAGCTCTTGCTGAAAGGTGAGCACGTCTCCGTCAGCGACATGTCACAGTTACGCCACAGACTTTCTCACGGTCACCAAGCGGAGCGCTATTGTTGCTGAAGAGTCAGCTTTTATTCCACTGAATCACAGACAGATGGACTCACAGCCACTGACACAACAAACCTGTTGCTATTGACCCCTACACACACACACACACACCTCTGCTACTGCCAGCAACAGGGGGCCACCAAGGTGTATTCAGGTGCGTCTGGGTCTTACTGAAGATAATACATAGTAAAAGACACGTGGGACGAATGATTAGGACTCCCACAATCCCCTGCAGAGCGCCTGTCTCAGGTGTGTGTTTGGGGATAAACAAACACACTCTTTGTTTCCCAGCAAATGTTTATTTGGCTAAATCAAAGTCTGGAATTGCATGACAATGCTAGTATCGGTAGAGCGCTCATATTCTCAATTCGGCTGCAACAAAAGCAAGACTAAACGAATAATAACATGACTTTTGAATACATTTCGAAATGCTTAAGGTTGTTTTTTTCTTTGTTTATAGTTGTATATTGCTTATGGATTTTTTTTTTTTTTTGCTTTAACAATTTACTATTTTTGTTTTATTTTTCACTATCTATCTATATTTTTCATGCTATCGGTTTAAATAACCAAATCAAAGTTTATTTGTGATGTTTGCATTGTCCACCTTAGTCATTTTTATTTTTTCCCCATTTTTAATGTATTACTAAATAGTTTTTTTTTTTCTTCTTTAAATTAGGTTTGTACAATAACGCTGGAAACTAGAACAAATCTGCTATTATTTTGTTCATTTTTAATTTGTTTGATGTTGAAAAGTATGAATTACATAATTTTCTTCATTTTTAATAACATTTATATGTATTTATTTATTTTAGTGTAATCGAATGTAGAAGCCTCTTTAAAGCAATGGCTAAATTTGTTATTTCATTTATTAATTTAACATTATTTTACATTGAAAAGTATGAATTACATTATTATTTTTCTTTTTATTAACATTTTTTTCTTTTGGGATGTAATCTAGAAGCCTCTTTCTCTAAAGCAATCACTTTAGAATCTATTATTTTATTCATAAATTTTATTTAAGTCACAATAAGGTTATTTTTTTATTAACATTAAAACTATTTTTTTTATTTTTTAATCTAGAGACCTTTCTCTAAAGCAATCACTAAATCTGTTATTTTATTTCTTCATTTATTTTTTTCTGAGCCGTCTCAATTGTTATTTTTTTCCTTTTTATTAACATTTATTTTTATTTTATGCTGGTCTTAATTACATTATTTTATACTTATTTTTATCAATATTTTTATTTTTGTGTAATCTAGAAGCTTCTTTCTCTAAAGTTATCGATGAATCTGTTATTTTATTTATTCATTTTTTTCTCAATTATGTTATTTTTTATTATTATTCCTTATTTATTTTTAATATTGTTTTTTTTTTATAAGTTTCTTTCTCTAAAGCAACCACTGAATCTGTTATTTTATGCATTTTTTGCTAAACAGTCTCAATCATAATTTTTCTTTTTATTAACATTTACATGTTACATTATTAAAAAAAATATATTAATATTTTTGTTGTGATCGACAACCCTCAATTTAAGTTTTTATGCTAAAAAGTCTCAATTTTTTTTTATTTATTTTGTGTAATCTAGAAGCCTCTTTCTCTAAAGCAATCACTCAATCTGTTATTTTATTTATTAATTTAACTTATTTTTTCTGTATATTAACATTTATAAAAAAAATTTAGTGTAACCGAGAAGCTTCTTACTCAATAGCATATGCTGAATCTCTGCGATGACTGAAAATAACCCAAAACACCTATGATTAAATCGTTTGGACCACCATCGTTTCTGATTCATCTCCAGAGTCATCCGCCGGCCTATAAATCTCCCCAAACCCCTTCATATGTTCCCGATGTATTAAGCAGTTACTGTTAACCTTTGCAAAATTAATGGTTTCAATGTTTCAGGGTGATTTACTCCTTTGTGGTGCAATGTTTTGCAATTGTGAAAGGTTAAAAACTTCGCAAATCATGTACAAGGTAACTGCTCATCAGGGACCGGCTCGTCCTAAAAAAATACTGGTGTGATAAAGACGGTTGGCAAGGCAAGGTGAGTTATATAGGCATTTATCCTGCGCAAATATTGCACAAAGCTCACGTTTAGAAGGAACAGCCTGCTGTTTCTTGGCTCGGAGGAGTTTAAAGTACTTCTCGATCTCCAAATAAGATCGAAAGACTTCACCTAACATTTGTAAAACCGACACATGAAGAATTACCCTCAGCTAAACAGCCAGCCTTTTCATCTTCACTCCTGACCTGCTTTAAACCAGTCTTTTTCAAGAGCATTTTTTCAAAGCCCCAACGCAGGCCAAGCTTTTCATTTCTTGCCTCATGATGGCCCTCAACTCGCGCCTGTGACGTCAGCTAGCCTTTTCATTTCAGCCTAGCGCAGCACGGCCTAAATGCACCGACAGCAGTGCTCGTATGTGATTTTCCTTCAAATTGCAGACTCCGTCAACTCTTCAATGGCGAGTTACTAACCTAAAATGACATGCTTGTCTCAAATAGTGTAATTAGATGATTGGGGGGTTTGCGTGTGGTGTTTAATGTGTGGCCTATGAGTGTGACAGGATAGAGGGGGACGCTGGGGGGTTTGTGGTCGGCTGATGTTGACATGTGGCGCTCCAGCGTAGAAAGCGACCATCTGCCGCGGCCTGCCGTAGAGCGCTCGTGTCTAAGCTCTGATTCACTCCCACATGTCTTGCTCAACTGCGACCTTAAGCCGGCTGGGATGAGTCGCTCTGGAAGGAATGCAGGTACGGCACCTTCGTCTAGACGCCAGGTTCTGCTGATCCCACGTCTGCTGCTTTCCCAGATCTCCTGCAAGGCTTCCATTCCCGGGTCAGCTCGATCCTCCAAGGGCTGTTAGCTATTAATGTGCATTATATTTCTTACACTAGAACTTTACTAGGAGGCCACATTGGCTTTAAAATTATAAATAAAACTTTATTCATTTATTTTAAATTCATTTATTTTAAATTAAAATATATTTTATAATTATTTTTTTTCAAGTTCAAATAAAATAACTAAAATATTAACATGTGCAGCCAGGGGTTGACATTAACTTTTTTGCTAGTGGTTTTCCAAAGTTACTATCCACTCAGCATTTTCACTGGCCACAATGTTGACCGATACCATGGGGAAAAACTAGTTATCTCATTAATTTGGAGCAGTTATATTAGGCTGCTGTCACTTTAAGACCTGATGCAAGGATCCATTATACTGTTACACCCTATGTCAAGCCCTGTGTGCAGCATATAAGAAGATATTTTAAAGAATGTCTGTAACAGTTGATGGGCCCCATTGACTTCCATAGTATGGAAAAAAATACTATGGAAGTCAATGGGGTCTGTCAACAGTCTGGTTAACCATACTCTTCAAAATATCTTTTATGTTCAGTAGAAGAAAGAAATTCATACAGGTTTGGAACAATTTGAGGGTGAGTAAATGATTTTGGGTGAACTATCCCTTTAAGTTACAAAGAGTGTACTTTGTTTTTGTAACGTTGATGTTAAATACTGTTGCATTAAACATGATCAATTATTTTAATGTTTTAACAACCCCAAGTTTACGTTACGTTAAGTTTCCACAGACGTACAAGAGGAGAAATCAGGTGTAGTGGAGCCATCGAATATTGACCTTGGCGTTACAAAGTTTGAACTGCTTAACTAAAAATGCGTTCAATTGTCGTTATTATCGTAACTACGAGATTTCAACTTGTAAAAAGCTTTCACATCCTCATAGAGCTCGTAATTACAACTTGTAAACTGTGAATTTTCAGAGAGTTCCTACTTGTACCATGTGACTGCTATACCACCTGACCGTTACAGATTAATTTAGTTGTTGATTGTGTTGCCATGGACACGCATAGTTCCCAGTTCGAGTATGTGTTGTCATATCTCGAAATTACGGCTGTGTTTGAAATTGCCCCCTATACCCTCATTCACGATTCCATACATATGTCCGACTCTGAGTGCACCGGAATTGCTGCCACTTTTGCATAGTTTGTGCTTGCTGTTTAATAATCATTTGAAACTGGCAGCTCCAGTAGTAATGAAAAGTTATCTTGAACTCTGTCATGGAAACTATGTATAAAACTTAATCAAACAATTTAATAATCAATTAAAAAGGAATTTATACCATGATATTATACTGTACCCACGTTGGACCAACGGTTTTGGAAAAAGGATGGATGGATGATTCAGCTGTGGGAGTCATCTTCTGGTCAGACTCGGGAATTCATTCGGTGCATGACTATCACAGTGCATTTTGGTTATTCTCTAGCCGTTGAGCATAAATCGGTTATTTGATATTTCAGTGCAGTGCACTCACTAACGTCCACTATGGTTTCAGGCGCCACTACAAATGGCTGTCACTACAAGATGCAGGCACCATCTTCCGGTCAGACGTGGGAATTAATTCGATGCATGACTCTTACAGTGCATTATGGGTATTCTCTAGCCGTTGAGCGTACATCATTTGCACACTCTGTATTTTGGTGCACTGTGGGATTGAATGAGTGCACTTGATAACGTCCACTATGGTTTCAGACGCCACTACAAATGGCCGTCCCCACTAATAGCCATATTTAAGGGTATAGGGGGCGATTTCGGACAGCTGCCAGCGCCATCTTCTGTTTTGACGTGGGAATTCATTCAGCAGTGACTCTCACAGTGCATTATGGGTATTCTCTAGCCATTGAGCATACATCGGTTGCACACTCGTTATTGCGATGCATTGTGGGATTGAATGAGTGCACTCGATAACGTCCACTATGGTTTCGGACACTACTACAAATGGCTGTCCCCACTAATAGCCATATTTAAGGGTACAGGGGGTGATTTCGGACAGCTGTGGCCGCCATCTTCTGGTCAGATGTGGGAATTAATTTAGTGTGTGACTCTCACAGTGCATTATGGGTATTCTCTAGTCGTTGAACATACATAGGTTGCACACTCATTATTGCGGTGCATTGTGGGATTGAATGAGTGCACTTGATAATGTCCACTACGGACACCACTACAATTGGCTCTCCCCTCAAATATTGCGCTATTTAAGGGTATAGGGGGTGATTTTCAGACACAGCCTCGGTTACTACGACATTAGCAAACATTGACACATTCACTGCTCTCCAGTCTCCAATGGGTTAGTATTGGATTTACATTAGAAACACAAAGCAGCTTGAAGTTTGGTACTTTCATGACAGACATACTCTTGATGTAAATTACCTTTGCATATAGTTTTATTTTCAAATCGGAAACATTCTGGGCTGTTGCACTTCACTGAAAGTTGATATCTGTTATACACTTTTGATTCGAGGAATTTGTGTAAAAAATACTGTACTGATCACGTGTTGATTTGTGACAGGCTAACATGCCTGGAGGAATTCCAGACCAGGTGTTTGACGTACCGAGGCATTCTGCAGGTTAATAGCGTGACAAAAGTCAACAGGATGATAAAACAAGCAGAATGGCATGAATATTTGTAAGTGTATGTTTTGGTCGGTGGCCCATGTGATTAATGTAGAAGAACCAGAACAAGAACAAACAAACGTAACAGTTTCTCGTGGGAATCTTCAACACGGAAGCCGTATGTTCTGGTCTGTTCTCTCAGTTGAAAATTGTACTAATACAGTTATTAGTGTGTGCTGAGGGAATAATATTAGTTTTTTGGCTCAATAAAAATCAGTTTGTTATTTCAGTGATGTAAGGTGAGGTCTTTTCGGTAAGATTATGTCCCGTTCGTCGTAGAGTGTTCCTTTGAAGCAAGCAATTTTCTGAGGGAAAATCAAACACGCGTGGAATGCTCCTCGCCGGGCCGTGTTATTTTTTGATGTTCTTAGCGAGAGCTCATGTGTAGATCAAACTGGAGCTGATTCGCAGCTTCAGATCATAGCAGAATTTGAAAAAACAAACAGAACGTATTCAGGCCCCTCATACCTACTGTTATATTCCTGGTAGCGGGTCAAATGCCCACTGAGAGCCGCTGGATGTTGAGGGCTTTGTGTTGTTGCTGTAACTGTAGAAGTAACAGGCCTCTGACATACAGGTGCAAGATGTGTCCATCTTCAACATCCATTTATTTTCGGCAGCCCGCACCCAGTCGCCCTGGTTTCTGGAGACAAACAAACGCAGATCGCAGCTATTACAGGAAAGACAGAAAACATGCTAACTGGATTACTCAATGTCAACATGATTTTATCTTTTTTGATGTCTGAGATTGATTATGGTGCATAAAAAGAAGATGGCATTCCAAGCTGACGCGCAGACATCTGGTAAACAAAACATGCAAAACTAATCCGAGACAAAGCTCCACGGGGAACATCAATTTGCAATATTTGAGAGTTTGCCTTTCTCTGATTTTGCAAAGCCAGCTGTGTGTATGAACTTCATTATTAACCGTGTTACCAACCACAAAAACATGATTTTTCATGACTATGGGCCTTCTCTCTTGCTCACGATACTTACTGGACTTACTTTTCAATTATGTTGAGAAAATGTTATGAAAATGAATCAATTTGTATAATTATTGAGCTAAAATACACACACAAACGCACACATGCATGCATATATATATATATATATATATATATATATATATATATATATATACATACATGTGTGTGTATATATATATATATATATATATATATATATTCGAATATATATTCTATTTATATATAATCTATTTATAGAAATATATGAACATTCTGATACAAATATTAATTCAAGCCATATATAACAATTACACATGACTTATATAGGAACATTAAATTAAATGTATAAATGTATATTTATATACACATATATAAAGAATGTTTATATATATATTTGCTTAAAAATGATTTAAATAGTTATACTTATAAATACTTATATTATTTAAATACACACACAGTACATGATATATATGCATTTATTCATATTAATAATATTACATTTATAAAATTTATATTCATAAATGTTCGCAAAGTTATTTCTTTACATAGATTTATGCATTATGTATATGTATTATTATTAACAGTTTATCGCATTTACACCGCAAAAAGCTGAAAATATTAATGCACCATGAGAAAGATTTGTTAGAAATACTGTTAAAACGTTTGCATTTTCTGTGCATTTTTCAGATCCGTCATTCCCAGACAACCATCAAAACCGTGAGAGTTTTGTCGTATGAATTCAGGCTGATCTTGTTTTGTGCACCTTACAGCTTTGACAGCTGCTCGCCCAGAGGGAGGGAAAAACCTGCTTTCATCCATGGATGTTCACCTGACCCTTTTCGTAATGTAATAAAGCCCCGTAATGTTTACAGTATTGGTTTTGCTTCAGAGAATCCTAGAAATTTGTCTTCCACGCAGGAGGTTGTACTTTTGACCTCATATAAGGTAATATGCCATAATTAGTTTCACATGTGCTCTTTTTTTCCTTTCTCTCTTTCTTTTTGGGAACAGAACAATTGAAGAACTTTTTTTTTTTGTACTTTTAATACAGAAACTATTAAAAACAGTTTGTATTTTCTAACAGGTGTTTTTTGTACCAATAACTCTGGTGCTATTTATAATGGAATAACTATCTGGTTTATTTAGTCATTTCTGAGTTATACAGCACCAAAGGTTTTCCTAAAGGCTGTGCAAGCAAAACATATGGACCACAAGAGCAAACTTAACAGTGAACACTGGTTTTGGCTCTTAAACCTGTGGTGTCTGTTAAATAGCTGAGACGACCCATTTCTCCCATTCTCATGATATTTTGGAACAGACGTTCCCTTTACGTTATCAGGATGTTTAACTTTCTTTAACACAGCATGTTTGGATTAAAACAAGCCTTATTCTAATCTGTTTTGGTCGAGATTCTGCCTACATCACAGTTTATCACATCCAATCTCAAACCCTTATTCAAATTGGGGGTTTAAAGCAAATCGGGCCTGAGGGAAGATGCTCTTGTTCTCAACTGTCCCAGTTTAGTGGGAAAACAGTGTGAAAATGTAAGCCGTTAATCCTTGCCAAGGGCTTTTTTGTTTCTGGGATTCACCTGTTCCAGATCTAGTTGATAAAAATATTAGAATCCAGCTCACAGAAGCTATAAAAGGGACATTTAACCCAAAAATAAATAAAAAATTATGTCTTTATTTACTGACTCTCATGCCAATACAAACCTATGGAAGACTGTTTTCACCTCAGAGTTAAACAAATAAGAAGAGATACATTTTTAAAATAAGAAAGTCGTACTGTAAAAAATAAAGTTACATTTTATTAGATATAAAGTCGCAATTACAAGTTTTTTCTGATTTACTTATATACATATACTATGTGTATATACATATTGATTAATATTTAATTTATATATATTTATACGTGTGTGTGTGTGTGTATATATACATACACACATTATATATATATATATATATATATATATATATAATTATTTAAACACATAAATACAAATATACATACTGTGTGTATATACACTCACCTAAAGGATTATTAGGAACACCTGTTCAATTTCTCATTAATGCAATTATCTAATCAACCAATCACATGGCAGTTGCTTCAATGCATTTAGGGGTGTGGTCCTGGTCAAGACAATCTCCTGAACTCCAAACTGAATGTCAGAATGGGAAAGAAAGGTGATTTAAGCAATTTTGAGCGTGGCATGGTTGTTGGTGCCAGACGGGCCGGTCTGAGTATTTCACAATCTGCTCAGTTACTGGGATTTTCACGCACAACCATTTCTAGAGTTTACAAAGAATGGTGTGAAAAGGGAAAAACATCCAGTATGCGGCAGTCCTGTGGGCGAAAATGCCTTGTTGATGCTAGAGGTCAGAGGAGAATGGGCCGACTGATTCAAGCTGATAGAAGAGCAACTTTGACTGAAATAACCACTCGTTACAACCGAGGTATGCAGCAAAGCATTTGTGAAGCCACAACATGCACAACCTTGAGGCGGATGGGCTACAACAGCAGAAGACCCCACCGGGTACCACTCATCTCCACTACAAATAGGAAAAAGAGGCTACAATTTGCACGAGCTCACCAAAATTGGACAGTTGAAGACTGGAAAAATGTTGCCTGGTCTGATGAGTCTCGATTTCTGTTGAGACATTCAGATGGTAGAGTCAGAATTTGGCGTAAACAGAATGAGAACATGGATCCATCATGCTTTGTTACCACTGTGCAGGCTGGTGGTGGTGGTGTAATGGTGTGGGGGATGTTCTTGGCACACTTTAGGCCCCTTAGTGCCAAATGGGCATCGTTTAAATGCCACGGCCTACCTGAGCATTGTTTCTGACCATGTCCATCCCTTTATGACCACCATGTACCCATCCTCTGATGGCTACTTCCAGCAGGATAATGCACCATGTCACAAAGCTCGAATCATTTCAAATTGGTTTCTTGAACATGACAATGAGTTCACTGTACTAAAATGGCCCCCACAGACACCAGATCTCAACTCAATAGAGCATCTTTGGGATGTGGTGGAACGGGAGCTTCGTGCCCTGGATGTGCATCCCACAAATCTCCATCAACTGCAAGATGCTATCCTATCAATATGGGCCAACATTTCTAAAGAATGCTTTCAGCACCTTGTTGAATCAATGCCACGTAGAATTAAGGCAGTTCTGAAGGCGAAAGGGGGTCAAACACAGTATTAGTATGGTGTTCCTAATAATCCTTTAGGTGAGTGTATATCATATACTGTGCGTGTGTGTGCATTTAAATAATTTTTAAACAAAAAAAAATATATAACATTCTTTATAAATGTGTATATAAACATACATTTATACATTTAATATTCCTATATAAGTAATGTGTAATTGTTATATGTCTGTATATATATATATATATATATATATATATATATATATATATATATATATATGCTTGAATTAATATTTGTAATATATATAAAACATTCTTTATATAAGCGTATATAAACATCCATTTATACATTTAATTTAATATTCCTATATAAGTAATGTGTAATTGTTATATATGTGTGTGTATGTATATATGCTTGAATTAATATTTGTATTAGAATTAGAATTATTTCTATTATTTATTTATTATTTAATATTCAGTATTATTTCTATAAACAGATTATATATAAACAGAATATATATGTGAATATTATATATTTTATAAATTATATATTTTATAATTATATATAAATAGAATATATATGTGAATATATTCTATTTATATATCATCTATTTATAGAAATATATGAAAATTCCAATACAAATATTAATTAATTAATTCTAAAATGTATAATAAAAATAAATATACAAACATTCTAATACATGTATTTTATGTGTATATAAATATACATTTGTAATATGTACATTTGTAATAAGTAATATGCGATAAATATAATAATATTTAAATATTAAATAAAACAGAACTTGTATATACAGTATATATCAATTAATCTTTTTGTTTTACACAAAAAACAAGCAGCTGGAACACCTTCAAAATATCTCTTTTTGTTTTCCACAGAAAATAGAGAGTCATTAGGGGTTTGGAACTACATGAAGGTGCATGAGTAAATGATGATGACACAATTAAAATTTTTGGTGAACTAATCCCTTAACAGTCGAAGTTTGCTTTCAGCTACTATAAGGCAACACGACTGGTTTTCCAAGCTGGACAGTGTTTCCACTCGATTGCAAAGTGTGCGGATAAAAGCTGCACCTTCAGTGAGCTGCACACTTTGTCTTTTGATTGTTCACAGCCTTTTAAAACTTGTTTGGTGAGAGACTGAGTTAAGATTAGCACAGTACTTGGCACGCGGCCGCTGCGATTACCTGTCTTCAGGTAAGAACTGTCTGTACGCAGATTCCACAATGCCCTGCGGCATCCGTTGCACGGCCTCGCATGATCTCTGCTTATAACACAAACCACATGGAACAGGATGTCCCTGCTTTCTTTAGGCCGAATACATGAATGAGCATGTCAGACATTGTGTGAACAAGTTCATCTAGTTTTGTCCTGATCTTTTGTAGTCTGCATATTTTGGAGCTGCCAAACGTCCAATTGCTCCTTTATGCTAGGATTTAAACTTTAGAGGTTACATTTTTAAAAGAGAATATACTTGTTAAATGTGTGTAGTGGTTTAACAAACGATGCCGGAACGTTGTTCCGGATTATTCTGGCCTAATTTAACCCCTGGTCATATGTAAGTACACAACATTTTTGAGCGGTTATGTTTACACACCATTTGTTGAATGGTATTCACATTTATTGTAGTGCATCAGATGGGAAACAGTGTCTTCCCTAGAATACCATAAAGATTAATCATTAGTAGTTAGGTAGAAGCTACTATCACTGTTGTCTTAAATATTATCTCTAAATCCCCTAGTTGGCGTATAGCTTAAAGATAAGGCATGTTCCCTCCTTGGTCGAAGGATATTGATTAAACACTTAGTTTCTTTATTTGAACACTGAGTCACCCATGGCCAAGATAAATGTTTAAAGCAACAATGTCTATATGCACTGCAACGTTTGACTTGAACATGAGATAGCAGTGTTTTGAAAGATTAATTGATTAGCAATCCCTAATGGCATTTTATAGAATCCTATCATAAGTGGCGCTTGCTAATGCGCTAATAGTGTTGTTGACACTTAGAGTCCTAAACTTTGTTGTGTAACTTACTGCAATCAAACTTGCGATTTTTTTATTTGCTCAGAACACTATAGCAAAAATCAAGAATGGCCTTAGCATAATAATGAGCTAAAAACACTCAGAACTTCTTAGAAACCACAATCACTCAGAACATTTAAGCAACATGCTAGAAGATATCAAGAACAGTCTTAGCATTATAATATGTTAAAAACAACTCAGAATTTCTTAGTAACCTAGAACACCTTCGGAAAACTCAACAGCAAACAACAGAACATACTTAGCACAGCAACAAGCTAAAAACCGTGCAGAATATTCTAGCGCAATCACCCAGAACAATAACAAATATCAAGAATGCCCTTAGCATAATAATGAGCTAAAACAATCTAAATTTCTTAACAGTCGCTCAAAACATGCTTAGCAACACTATCATAAACCTGGTCTTAGAACACTCAGAACCCCTTAGCAATCACTCAGAACATGTTAGCAACATGCTAGCAGACAGTCTTAGCATAATAATGTGTTAAAAACAACTCAGATTTTCTTAGAAAACACCTAGCGATTGCTCAGAACACCTTCACAAATCTTTAGCAAACAACAGAACACACTCAGAACACACTTGGCATAGCAATATACTCTAGCAAACATAGATATGTATACATATGTATATGTATAGCTATGCTAGAAAACACCACCTGTCTACACCCTTAGCATAGCAACACTCTAGCAAACATAGATATGTATACATATGTATATGTATAGCTATGCTAGAAAACACCACCTGTCTACACCCTTAGCATAGCAACATGCTAAAAACAAACACTCAAGGTGCATCCCAATTTGCTTACTTAAGCACTAGCCTCTGCCGTTTTGTAGTATAAATAGTGTAGTGTGTTCACAATGAAAATTCCAACAAGAAAAAGTGCACTTCATTAACCAAAAAATGAAGTGTGGAATGTTGGACACTTTCTTTACGAGGGGGTGGGGCTATCATACTATTGTTTTGGATGACAAAATAACCTTATAAGTATAACATTCATAAACTAGATGGTTGAGTACATAGTGCATAGTATAAGTGCAGTGTATACTACATTTTTTGGGACACAACTGCAGAACACACTAGCATTGTGGTGGTGAGTTCTGCAGAGGCAAGCACCACTTATTTTCCTCTGAAAATGTAAATAAGCTTTTTATATATATATATATATATATATTTGGTGGGGGTTTTTATTTAAAATGTTTAATTATGGTTCTATTCTATATTGTGTGTGTGATATTTATAGGGATGCAGAAAGGGTGCGTTTCAATTAGCATGTCAATCTTTTGACAGAAGTTAAACATATGTATGCCTTCCATATGATGTGCTATACCATTGGTTTATATGGTATATGCTATATGCTATTATATGCTATTTTGGGCTATCTTCATGTGGCATATGTTATATTTAACTTTTCTTTCATTGAAAAAAGCCTCCCCCCCTCATTCACTCATCTCGGGCCCTTTCTTGTGTCGAGCGTACCCTCTTATTTAAAGAGAATAATCTGTAAATTGCATGCTGGTTTAGACTTAATCATAACAACTCAAAGTAAATAGGTCACAATAAGTGCTTCTTTCTTTCTTTACCACCCCCCTCACCTCCTCCTTTAAGTCAAATGGAAAGCACATGTGTCTCCAGGGTTTATTTTTACTCCCCTTTAAAGCAGTTAGAAGGCCTAGAAACCACTTCATGGCTTTAAAGGAGAGTGGTCGCTACACAGAGGGGACGAAATTATGGGACGGAGCACACATGTCACCCTGGCGGTTTTCCTGCATTCCACCAAGGGAAGTATTAAAGAAGGCAGATGGGGACGTGGAGCTGCAAAAGCATGAGGGTTAGCATTAGCATTAGTGACATGCTCCAGGTGTGCACCTGGACTGTGACCTTTTACCTGAGCCAAGCTATGTGAATTGCAGTCACAAAGAGCACAGCTAAAAACCTTTCTGGCTGCTTAGGAATAGACAATAAAGATTGGCTTCACTAAACATTCCTAGCATGCGATGACATTCGTCTGTTTGTGCTAAATACTGCTTGCTGTCATACCTTTTCATGTCTCAAAATAAATCTGTTTATCCGTTAACAGAACAGCAGTTGCTGTAGGGCTTTGTACATGATTATACAACATCAAATGATAATTGATATGCCGCATAATGATGCTGATCTCCTGCACATGAGACACATTTCCAAAACTTCAAGGCTCAATTGAATGTTCTTGTCTAAAGGACACCATGTTTACCAGCTATCAAAAGCGAGCTGTGGGCTGTACGAGCTGTAATTGCTTTTAACTTCTCATTTGATAATAATTAAAGTACCAGTATTTATCAGACATAACCCTAAGAGACATACTTAATTCATATGTGTAAATGCAGATGCTATTACTTTGAACTGGTGGTAATAAACCTCAGTTTTCAAGGGAGAATTTTTTTCTTCAAACACCTGTGCCATTAAGTTACGCCACTACTTGTTTTTACTCAGTTATCTTAAAACTTGTTCAAGTGTGATTGCTAAGATGTTCCGAGTCTTTTTAGCATGTTAATATGCAAAAATAGTTTTTTGGTGTTTACTGAACTGTTCTGGGTATTCGCTAGGTGGTTGATAAGGAGCTTTAAGGGTTTTTTAGCATGTTGCTACACTATGGGTGATCTTTGTGTTTGCTAATGTATTCTGAGTGACCGCTAGTTGGTTACTAGCATAGATATACATAGATGCTTTATTTGCAGCTGTTTATAGGCCGCTATACATAAGCCATCCACCATATTGGAATGGTCAAAGCCGGTCCGTAAACACTCGAGAGCAAGTTGACTGCGGCTGCATACGAAAATGCACTCTCTTAAGTAGGTACTTATTTTGAATAAGTAATTACTTTACGACAGCTAAAAAAGTATGTTCTATATAGTAGGAATGTGTGTAGTATGAATGTAATCTGGACATACTACATTCGCCATGTTTTCATTATCATGTGACCCAGGGGTTTTCAAACTGGGGTCCGGGGACCCCCAAGGGTCCTCCAGAAGGTTCTAAGGGGTCCCCAGAAAATTTCAGAGAATAAAAAGACAAAGCAAAAATGGTTAAAGTCTACCGAACATTCCAACTGTTTCATTTCTAAATGTTTCTCTTTCTTGCCATAGACACTTTCCAGAATTGTATATGTTTGCTTTGTATCTTTCTAGTGTGTTTTTCTCACTATAGTCTCCTTTATCTTGCTCACTGGGGTTCTTAACGCAGTATGTGAGCTGCTTACATACATTTATTGTAAAAGTTGCTTTTTCAAATAATAATAATTTTTAATTGAAAATGTTCTTCTTCAGGTTTATACATCCAACATTAAGTATAGCCAATTTAACTTTGGAAACAATGTGTTGTATTTATAATGTCAAACTTACTATTTAACAGTTTAAATGTTTTTTTTTTCATACATAAAAATATATGGATTTTAGAAAGGGGGTCCCTCATAAAAGGTTCATCACATTTAGGGGTCCTTGAAATCATAAAGTTTGAAAACCCCTGATGTGACCTACCACATTCAGTTGCGTCGCTTTACTGCCATTTACAAATCCTCTCCCGTGGCCTGATGGTATAGTAAAGTGTCCATTGTATGCACACTTCAGAATCTCACCAGAAGTAGACTATTAGGTCATCCGAGTACTTTATGTCTACTCTTTTATGAGTACTGTGAATTCAGACCTACTTCTTTTGTCACATACTGTTTTCACCTACTATATAGTAGGGAAGTATGTGATTGCAACCGTAGTTATAATATACGCACGTATGAATATCTATATCTGCAATAGTCTTCAGCAGATGATTTTCATAGAATTTAGTGCATCATTACCACAATACAACAAGACGAAGGCGTCAGCTAACATGACATTAAAAAGTTACCATAGTTTAAAAACCTCTAATACTGAGTTAAGACATAAAAAACACAAACTAACACATTCTCACATGTGAAAGGCTATCCCATTTCTTCTGGAATGTAAATCTCCTGAAAAAGGCTGCGCAATTGTTTTGGCATCTTGGAAAACTCATTGATTTTTACTGTAAGTGACAACAGCACCTGAAATGTTAACCGTTCCAAGATGGCTGATGCGTCGACATGTCTGGAGTGGTCGAAAGTGGAATTTATGTATTTATATATCTATGGTTGCTAGAGTATTCCGAATGGCTATGCTAAGGGTCTTCTTGATATTTGCTAGAATATTGCCTGAGCATTGTGGGTGATCACTAGGTGGTTGCTAGTGGTTTTTAGCATGTGGCTGGGTGCTATATTTGCTTCAAGCTGTTGCCTTGATTAGTTTACTTGAAGGGATAGTTCACCCAAAAAAGAAAATTCTGTCATCATTTACTCACCCTCATGTTGTTCCAAACCTGTATGAGTTTCTTTCTTCTGTTGAACACAAAATATATTTTGAAGAATGTCTGTAACCAGACAGTTGACGGTAGCCATTGACTTCCATGGTATTTTTTCCCCTATTATTAAAGTCAATGGCTATTGTCAACATCACTCTTGACTCTTGAAAGTGTTTTCTTGTCACAGGTGCGTGCACATCTATTGCAGTCATCCGAGGCGATGACTGATGGCATAACTTCACTGTGCTGTGACACATAGAATGCAGTTTATGATCACAGAGTCATCATCTTACTGCCACGATACCAGAAAGTGAACGTGCATCGGTATGAAACCCAAGGACACAGCAAGCTTAGGACATGCACAGATATTTTCCAGCAATGAGCTCCGGGCTAAAGTCCTACTTCAGACTGAATTCTAAGCACAGTCTCTAGCCTTTTCCTTTACAATACAATGTAGAGTCACCCACACATCTATGTCATAAATGAGGTATTCAAATAGGATCTGTTTAAAATCTTTTCGCCAACCCTACACTCCATAAACTAAAGCCTCTCTGCTTATTACTTATATATTTTTGTGGCTGGCATCCAACGGTCCCTCATCAGTTAATATGGCTGAGCTGCTCGAGGAATGACTGCCTGCTCACGTCACAAAACCAGGTGTGCTCACACACACAAGGATTTCCCTCAAAAAAAGCTGGTTGCTAGGCGACAACGTCAGACAATAACAAACAGCAGGACTCCCAAGCACGCAACACACCTATAGAGAGCCGAGAGGCACTCGATGTCCTGTGCAACTCAATACGTAAGTAATTATGTCACGTCAAAAGCAAACAGCACATTCGTAATTGGTATTTTATGACCTTTTTGGTTTATAAAACAGACTTTTTTTCTACAGGGCAGGGTTACATCAGCTAGCCCAAATTATATATGCTAACAAAAACAATGAAAGCGGATAACTGCAAAAGTTTTTAGTACGGTTACCTCAAAGGTAAAGAAACAAAAAGGATACTATAGTAAAATGGACTTTTATGTTTATTTTTAAAAACATTTTATGGTGAAACCCATCACATTCTCTATCTAGCTCAAGGCCCTAATATAATGCTAACATGCTAGTAATATAACATTACAAATGCTATGCTTAGCTTACTAAGCTAAGTGTGCAATGCAATACAAATTAAGAAATAAGCAAACTGCTCCAGCTCATTCATTTGTTTGGGCTACACTAGGAAAGCCGTAATTTAGGCCAGAGTGTTTAGTGTTTTCAGTCATTTCATTCACATAAACATTTTTCTTGGGGACTAATGTGCCTTTTCTTAAAAGGTTAATCTTGCAGCTAGCTGCTTATCACTCACCAACCTGAATTGGAGGGAGATTTTAAGTAGTGTGTGGGGAACAGTGACCTCTACAGGATTGTTTTGGCTATGGCATGTTATTCCAAAGGCTTATTTTGCAGTTTGACCTCCCAGATATTGTACATAAAGTGCACAAACCCTAACCTTTTCAATGCTAAAGTAAGGCTAACACTTTGTTTACTACCAAAAACTACAAGATGCAATGCTATTGTCTTATGTGTGGGCAACTTGGAGTTGGGAAACTAAACGTGTCTCACCATAATCTTCTCATTACTCCTAAGTATCAGACAAGGCGTTTACTGAAATCTCCTCATCCTGTCTTTCTTGTGAAGAAACATGGCTGTCTGTGCATGTGCGCTACAGCCGCATTGACCACAAGCACCTCACATACCGAAGTGAGCCGCTGAGATTAGATAACCACACAATACTTGGGGGAAACGTCTGCTTGACAAAGTTCAACTCAAACAATCATAATACCAGTATCAGACAGGCAAACACTGGGTCCTGACTTCTGAGATTTCTTCAGTGCTGCTCCTTGGGGAATATTTTCACAAATTCAAAGCATCAAATGCAACTTCGGCTGCTTTTAAAAGGGATAGTTGAGCCAAAAATGAAAATTCTGTCATTATTGGTTTATCTTGGTATTTCTCAATACTGGATATTTAATTGCACTTTTTTCACATTTAGATTGGATCTAATGCTGACTTAAGGTATACGTCAAAACAAATATCCATTTTCATGCTGTACGTTATAATGCTAAAAAAAAAAAAACACTTGTAGCATGTAAAACTTGCTGCATTTTGAAATTAAGTTCATAGTGTTTAATTTGTATTCATTTCGATTTTGGAATTAATAAATAAAAGACAAAAATAATATTAATTCATTTTAATAAATTTGATTGGTTATTGGCAATAACATGCTTTTTTTGGTGTTTTTGGTGTTTCTCTCTACTCGCTCCACCCACTGGTGTCAGGACACAGACGGAGGCAGAGGGGTAAGTGAACACAGAAGTTTATTTGTAACAGAGACACGAACACAGGCAGATGGTGGATGCAGGCGAGTAGAGAACAAGCACTTTGAGAACAGTCACTTAGCTGAAGTATAACAGGTATTTCTGATCCAGGTGATGGGATCAACGAGGAACAAGGAACTGGAGATGGAAGACAGCTGGAAGAACACGGGAAACTCAGGTAAGTCACAGGTAAGGAGTCCAGGTACGTGTAGACGAGACCAGACAAAGATGTGAAGGCAGTGAGTGTTCATATAGTGTCCTTGACGATGAAGTGCAGGTGCTGGTAATTTGTATTCAGGAGACTGTGAACGAATGGGTGGAGCGTGGAGATCTGGTGACAATGCATTGGTGTTGGTGGGTGTTGGTTGTGACTCCGTGACAGTACCCCCTCCTCCACGGGCGGCTCCTGACGACCGAATGGGGAGACGACGACGGGGTCTACCACGACCCCTAGGAGCAGGGTGGTCCGGATGTTCGGCGTGGAATTGAGTGATGAGCGAGGGGTCGAGGCTGTCGTGACGGTTGACCCAGGAACGTTCTTCTGGGCCATAGTCCTCCCAGTTGACAAGGTATTCAATCTAGGGACCCCGTCGTCGTGAGTCGAGGACCCGCACCCGGTAGATGGCCTCTTCTTCAGTGACGTCGGGAGGAGGAGGTACCGCATCGTCACCAGGATCTGTGGAAGGAAAAGGCATGGGTTCAGTGTGGGGTTCCAACAAGGACACAGGGAATGAAGGTGCGATACGATAGTGTGCTGGGAGGTTGAGACGGTAGGTGACCTTGTTGAGCTGCCTCTGTATGGTGAATGGACCTATGTACCGGGGACTCAGCTTACGGCAGGGCAGTTGGAGACAGATGTCCCGTGTTGAGAGCCACACCTTCTGGCCAGGTTGGTAACAGGGAGTGCGACCCCTCTTGGTGTCAGCCTGCCGCTTGTGTCTCCAGACTGCCTGCTGGAGATGGACAAGAGCTGAGTCCCACACTCTCTCGCTCTGCTGGAACCAGTGGTTGACAGCTGGAACCTCTGAGGGCTCACCCGACCAGGGGAAGAGAGGTGGTTGACAGCCCTGGATGCACTGGAATGTGGTGAGCCCAGTGGTGGTCTGCCGGAGGGAATTTTGGGCATACTCCGCCCAGGGTAGGAACTGGCTCCAGCTGTCCTGGTTCTGGTGGCAATATACCCTCAGGTATCTCCCTGGATCTTGCGCTCAGTTTGGCCGTTGGCCTGTGGATGGTATCCAGAGGACAGGCTGACTGACACTCCTAGGAGCTTGAAGGCGTGCCACACTCTGGAAATGAACAGTGGGATGACCCTTGAGTGGTATGAGTTTGCAAGCCTTAAAGAGAATCGATCTACGATTACCAGCACACAGGTGAAGTTATTGGATGGTGGCAGATCGGTCATGAAATCGATTCCCAGGTGTGTCCACGGTCGGTGAGGTATAGGTAAGGGAACCAGTTTACCCTCCGGAAGCCTCCTAGGAGTGTTGGCAACGGCACAAACTGAGCATCTGATGTAGCGGGAGACATCCTGAGTCAAGGAGGGCCACCAGTAGTGTTGCCGCAGGAGTGAGAGGGTACGTGAACTGCCAGGGTGTCCAGAGCCCGGAGATGTATGAGCTAAGTCCATGAGGGGCTGACAGTGGAACGTAGAGAAGCCCCTCACGACCTCCCGGCGGAGTGGGTTCAGAGCGGTTAGCTTGGGTAATGCGTTGGTTGATGGACCACTGAATAGGGCTGACGATCATGGCTGGAAGGAGGACAGGTTCAGGATCGGAGCTCTCTGGATCGGGTGGATATAGACTTGATAAGGCGTCTGCCTTGCAATTCTTGGTTCCAGGACGGTAGGAGACAGTGAAGTTGAATCTAGTGAAGAAGAGGGCACAGCGGGCCTGGCGAGTGTTCAGTCTCTTTGCATCTCGGAGGTACTCCAGGTTACGGTGATCGGTAATCACTTCGAACTTGTGGTTAGCTCCCTCCAGCCAGTGTCTCCACTCCTCCAAGGCTAACTTGATGGCAAGAAGCTCTGTTCCCGATGTCGTAATTTTGCTCCGCCTGGGGATAGCTTTTTGGAGAAGAAGGCACATGGATGGAGTCGTGGTGGATCACCCTGCCGCTGTGACAACACCGCCCCGACCCCGGTGGATGAGGCGTCGACTTCGACGGACAGGACATACGGCATGACCCGGTACTCATAGTGGCCGGACGGTGTGATTAAGGCAGTTTTCCACTCATCCCCCCGCAGGGACCCACTCCGCAGGTCCAGCTTAGAGAAGATGTGAGCTCCGCGAAGCTGCTCCAGAGCCGCCGAGACCAGAGGAAGGGGATAGCTGAATGTCACCATCTGGGAGTTCAGGTGATGGTAGTCGATGCACGGCCTCAAGTCTCCGTCCTTCTTGGCCATGAAGAAGAAGCTTGAAGCGATGGTCGGGTGAAACATTGCTTTAATGCCTCCTGAACATACTCCTCCGAGGTCTTCTGTTCCAGGATGGACAGTGGGTAAACCCTACCCTTGGGTAGAGTAGCCCCAGGCAGCAGGTCAATCGCGCAGTCCCATGGCCGGTGAGGTGGTAGTTGTGTTGCCAACCGCTTGCTGAACACATCCTGGAACGCCCGGTACTCGGGAGGAATTTCCAGTTTGAGGATCGTTTCAGGACTTTCAATGGAGGTTGAGAAGAGATGAAGGACGTTGGAGTCGGAAGAAGAAGATGGGAGACTCAAAGGAGATTTTCTGATGGGAGATAGTTCGTGAAACATTCGTCACTCCACTTGAGGATCTCACCCGTGTTCCACAGGATGTCCGGCTGGTGTTGTGTGAGCCAGGATGATGTCCGCGGTGGATCCTTCCAGCACCATGAATGTAATTTCCTCCATGTGAAGACAGCCAATGCGGAGCGTCAGTGTGGGGGAGAAATGCAAAATGTGACCACGGCCCAGCGGTTTTCCCTGGATAGTTTGGATGCGGAGATCCTGTTGGCGTACATTCTGGAGAATCTGGGGGCTGATGAAGTTCCCTGCGGAGCCGGAGTCGATGAGGACTTGCGCTGAAACACAGACATGCGAGTTAAGGAGATGCACAGTGGTTCTGGTGAGAGATGCAATATGAGCGGGCAGTTGGATTGTACTCACCGTTGGGTGTGGTGGTCGGATGGGACAGGCGGCGATGGTCCTCTCCCCCACAGTACAAATAGAGATGTTGCTGAATTCTTCTCTCAGGTGATAGGAATCAACCGGCATAGCTTCAGGTGCTGGAAGGGCGACAGATGGTGTGGTGGGCAGAGGATTGACAGTGGGTGTGTGGAGCGCACATGCTGAATAACGCTGGGCCACTTGGATGTTTTTTGTATTAAGTTCTCCAGCCCCATTGTATCATCGTACACGACCATTAACTGTTTAACGTGAGGATTCAAACCCTGGCGAAAGGCTGTTATAAGAGCTGGTTCGTTCCAGCCACTAGCGGCTGCTAGTGTACGAAACCGGAGAGCATACATACTCACAGATTCATCGCCTTGGCGTAACTGGAAGAGTTGGTCGTGTACAGCAAGATCGGCGGTACATTGTCCGAACACCTCCCGGAAGTGATTGAAGAAGGCAGCGATGGTGGCTGTTACGGGGGGCGTTGGATTCTCAGAGAGGCTGGGCCCATTGCAGCGCTCGTCCAGAGAGTAAGGAGATTACGAACGCCACTCGGGCGCGCTTGGATGAGAAGAGTTGAGACTGGGCTTCCAGATGAGGCGAGCACTGAAGGAGAAACCCACTGCAATCCTCCGCCGTACCGGAGAATGTCGCTGGTCGGCAGCTGGAGAAGAAGCAGCGGGTGCTGGGTGCAGGAGTGCTTGGCGAACGGCGTGAATGAAATCTGCTGGGACTGACGGAGAAGTGCTTGTGGATGGTGGTTGTAGTGAGGATCGTACTGCGTCGACCAGGCTGGCAAACGGGTTCGGGGTACGATCCCCGCATGTGGCCACGGCGCTCTGCATATGGTCTGGTCTTCTGTCAGGACACAGACGTAGGAAGAGGGGTAAGTGAACACAGAAGTTTATTTGTAACAGAGACACGAACACAGGCAGATGGTGGATGCAGGTGAGTAGAGAACAAGCACTTTGAGAACAGTCACTTAGCTGAAGTATAACCGGTATTTCTGATGCAGGTGATGGGATCAACGAGGAACAAGGAACTGGAGACGGAAGACGGCTGGAAGAAGACACAGGGAACTCAGATAAGTCACAGGTAAGTGTAGACCAGACCAGACAAAGATGTGAAGGGAGTGAGTGTTCATATACACTCACCTAAAGGATTATTAGGAACACCATACTAATACTGTGTTTGACCCCCTTTCGCCTTCAGAACTGCCTTAATTCTACGTGGCATTGATTCAACAAGGTGCTGAAAGCATTCTTTAGAAATGTTGGCCCATATTGATAGGATAGCATCTTGCAGTTGATGGACATTTGTGGGATGCACATCCAGGGCACGAAGCTTCTGTTCCACCACATCCCAAAGATGCTCTATTGGGTTGAGATCTGGTGACTGTGGGGGCCATTTTAGTACAGTGAACTCATTGTCATGTTCAAGAAACCAATTTGAAATGATTCGAGCTTTGTGACATGGTCATTATCCTGCTGGAAGTAGCCATCAGAAGATGGGTACATGGTGGTCATAAAGGGATGGACATGGTCAGAAACAATGCTCAGGTAGGCCGTGGCATTTAAACAATGCCCAATTGGCACTAAGGGGCCTAAAGTGTGCCAAGAAAACATCCCCCACACCATTACACCACCACCAGCCTGCACAGTGGTAACAAGGCATGATGGATCCATGTCCTCATTCTGTTTACGCCAAATTCTGACTCTACCATCTGAATGTCTCAACAGAAATCGAGACTCATCAGACCAGGCAACATTTTTCCAGTCTTCAACTGTCCAATTTTGGTGAGCTCGTGCAAATTGTAGCCTCTTTTTCCTATATGTAGTGGAGATGAGTGGTACCCGGTGGGGTCTTCTGCTGTTGTAGCCCATCCGCCTCAAGGTTGTGCGTGTTGTGGCTTCACAAATGCTTTGCTGCATACCTCGGTTGTAACGAGTGGTTATTTCAGTCAAAGTTGCTCTTCTATCAGCTTGAATCAGTCGGCCCATTCTCCTCTGACCTCTGGCATCAACAAGGCATTTTCGCCCACAGGACTGCCGCATACTGGATGTTTTTCCCTTTTCACACCATTCTTTGTAAACTCTAGAAATGGTTGTGCGTGAAAATCCCAGTAACTGAGCAGATTGTGAAATACTCAGACCGGCCCGTCTGGCACCAACAACCATTCACCTTTCTTTCCCATTCTGACATTCAGTTTGGAGTTCAGGAGATTGTCTTGACCAGGACCACACCCCTAAATGCATTGAAGCAACTGCCATGTGATTGGTTGATTAGATAATTGCATTAATGAGAAATTGAACAGGTGTTCCTAATAATCCTTTAGGTGAGTGTAGTGTCCTTGATGATGCGGGTGATTAGTATTCAGGAGACTGTGAATGAGTGGGTGGAGCGTGGAGATCTGGTGACGATGCATTGGTGTTGGTGGGTGTTGGCTGTGACTCCGTGACAGTTGGGAGTTTTGTAGATTTATGTAACAGATTTTTAGAATTTATTGGTATATGTCAATATTAGATATTTAATTGCAAAATTATTTTCCCTATTTTTACATTTAGATTACATTTTAGATTAGATTTTATAATAAATAAATACATAAAATGTTAATAAATGTTAATACATTTAAAATCTCTTAGTTGATTGGTTATTATTAGTCATAACATGCTATTATGTTTTTTTTTTTGTTTTTTTGCAGATTTATATTACTAATTTTTAAATGTATTCGTCAATACTGGATATTTAATTGCATAATCATTTTCTTTGCTGTCATCTAACACTCATGCTAAAATTATTTTATTTTTTTGTGTTTTATTTTTATATATTCTGATCTTATAATAAATAAATAAAAATGTAAATAAAATGTAATACATTTCAAATCTCTTAGTTGATTGGTTATTAGTCATAACGCTTTTATGATGTATGTTTTTTGTTTGGTGCATATTTGTATTACGTTTTTTATTTATATGTCAATATTGGATATTTAATTCCATAATAATTGTTCCTATTTTTACATTTAGACTTTAGAATGAATAAAATAAATAAATACATTTTAATACATATTAATGTCACCATTTATTGGTTATTGACCATAACATGTTTTTTTTGGTGTTTTCTCTCGTTTCTGGTGCTTCACAACAACTGTCGTTATATGGAAAATAGCAATAGAAAACATTTTGGAACGACATGAAAGTAAGTAAATTGTTAATAAATCTTGATAAAAATGTTCATTTTTCAGTGTACTATTCCTTTTATAGAGCATGATAGAACCAAACTCTTGGAAATTGTCAAAAAATATACTATATTATAGTAGAAGTTCCTCATTTCAACCCCTTTGTGTCTGGACAGTAGAACTCTACCATTTATTGTGTCCTGTCCTTATTTTGTGTCCGAGAAGAGCCTGGCAGACAGTAGCTTTAAACCGCTTCCTCAACCACATTCCAGCGCTCCTGAATACGCCACTTCAGAGCGCAGGAGGTAACATCAACAGAATGAGGCCTGCTGACCTCAGCTCCTGAAATAGCCCTCCATGGTTAGCTGGAAGGAAAGGCGCTTGTAGGTCATTTTCCCCCAATTCATCCTAGCATATTTTAGTTTGGATTCTCTCAAGCAAACCAACTTACGGATGTGCTAACCTTTTGCCCATACAGAAAATATTTTTATTGGGGGAAAAATATGTGCTTTAATCATAATCAACAGATTAACTCGCTTATGATCGTTTATGGTCTTGGCAACGTCTTGCATACAACTGCCACGGCTGGCTAGCTAACACTGTTGGACGCAATGTGAATTGCAGTGGAAGGATAGATTAGGGAGAATCAGAACATTACTTTGGATCCAAAACATATGTAAATAAGAAATTAGCGTGTACAGCACCTCCTCAGAGCCCAAAGCAACAATCAATCTCTCAGCAATCAAGCCAAGATGAAACAAGGCCCAGATGGAGCCTAGCACAGGGTATTCATCATGTAGTTAAAATCCAAACTTGTCATTAGCAGAGACAATAGCTAGAAGCGTCAAAACAACTTGAATAGCTTTAAATACAACATTTTGTGGTGGTAACTAGTTAAGATATTAAATTTATATGACTTTTGAATAGCTTTAGCCAAAGGAAGGTAGAAGATCTTCTGCCAAGTTAGTCAGGCTTGTCCGATGGTTGTAAAGGGATTTTAGGCACTTTTTGATTATTGTATGTTTACTTATTTTAGGCCAACCAAATGAACAGCAGCTAGCTAGCTAAGACCATTAAACCATCTTTGTCTACCTGAAGATGTCTTTTTGAAAAAAATTTTTTTAACAGAACCCCAAACCAAAACCTCTGTGGGAAGTCTTGCTTACTTGGTTAACCAGATAACCTTTAGGAAACGTTTTAGGCAACATAGGGTGGTGCACCTACCTAAACATTTTTGCAAACTCAAAAAACGTACCTATAAATTCAATTCACTGCAGTTTCCAGCTGTAATGCGCACTAATGGCAGTAAAAGACCAACTTGTATTCCTTTTCACATAAATTATGAATAAATAGACTTATTTTCAAGCTGTTTCTTGCACAATACTATGACGTTGAAACACTTGTACCTTAATACATGATTTGTAAACGAGTACATTTTGATGTAGCTTCACAACTAAGCATCATATATGGCTGTTAGTAAATTTCGTTACCTCACCTCTCGGGTACGAGTCCCGTGAAACACGATCACGATCAATACCTCACCTCAAAGACTTGTAGAAGCAAACTAAAATGGCTTGGTTGCTTCAGCAAATATGTTTTTTCTCATGTTTGCTTTTGTTAACACTATCAGTTAGGTGTAGGTGGTGGTACGTTATTTTATTTTCAAACGCAAAAGAGCATTATCCTTTTAGCGCCACTCACAGTACTAGCCTGGTTCTACCAGACTCTCGTACAATTCATTTGTAAAGAGAGTCTGGCCACTCTCCATTGACAAGCGTTAACTTCCTTGAAGGCGGGTACTCTGTTGAAGTTTAAAACTATTGGATCTGCCCAGAGGCACTCTGGATCTGCCATAACCAATCACTAACGTTTGGTCGTGACGTATGTCATCTCAAACTAGCACACGACATCAACAGCATCGTTCTCAGCCACTCCCTCTTGTTCGCTGATTTGACCGGAGAAAACCATAGAATATAACGCAAACCCAGACAGAGTACTGAAGGAAAATTAAAATTGAGCGGAAGTACGTAGGAGAGCGGAGACAGGCTTTCACAGGACTGTTGCGATACAAGAACCAAGCGTTGCGAGACTCACGTTCATCTGTTTCAGATAAAACTGAAAGCATTTTTAGCTTCAATCACATTGACGTTTCACTTTGAAAGTGTCGCGAAATGTGAAAAGAAGCAACATAACATCAATGCGGAAAAGCGCCTTGGTTTTAGGATACTTACTTTCCTTTTTTCAGGAAAGCCTCTGCCAACAAGGTGGGCTATTTGCACTTAGTGTAAATAGATATTCTTGGCATCTGTATTCTCAATAATGCTCACTAGCAGGCTGGTCTAGTTAGATACACTCTTAAAAATAAAGGTTTTGAAACAGGGTTTTCGCAGTGATGCCATATACCATTTTGTTTCCCCAAAGAACCTTTCAGTGAACAGTTCTTAAAAGAACCATATTTTTTTCTTGCATAGCATGTGAAGAACATTTTAATAGTCCAAATAACTTTTTCCACTATAAAGAACCAATAATCAAAAAGTGCCTAAAATCCCTTTACAACCATCGGACTGTCACAGACCCGCCAGGCTCCCACGTCACTCAATCACAGCGCACGCCTTCCCCTGAGTACTGATCACGCGCACCTGCAGCTCATCATCACTCCAATCACCCACAGTACTAAAGACACACTCACACGCTCAGTCACTGTCCGGTCTCGTTTGAAATTGGTACTTACCTCTACGCTTACTTCAAGGACTTCTTATATGCTACTTACCTTCTTCCATTGTTCCCTCCAAAGAGTCTCCTGTGTTCCACCCTCGTGTGTGTGTGTGTGTGTGTGTGTCTCCATCCTCTTCTCCATTCCACACCTCTCTCCAGCGATCTCAACAGCAAGTATTCCGAACCACTTCACCAAGATTCCTTCGTCCACCTCTCACGATCCTCTTCACCATTCACCTGCACTTCCGTCATCATACTGGTCTGCTCTAAATAAACACCACTTCCCATACTTCTTGTCTCCGTCCCTTCTGTACCGTAACACGGACAAGCCTGACTAACTTGGCAGAAGGTCTTCTACCTTCCTTTGGCTAAAGCTATTCAAAAGTCATATAAATGTAATATCTTAACTAGTTACCACCACAAAATGTTGTATTTAAAGCTATTCAAGTTGTTTTGACGCTTCTAGCTATTGTCTCTGCTAATGACAAGTTTGGATTTTAACTACATGATGAATACCCTGTGCTAGGCTCCATCTGGGCCTTGTTTCATCTTGGCTTGATTGCTGAGAGTGGTAGAGAGTATGTGCTTCTGTACATAATAAAACATAATTTTGTGGCAAAAACATGGAAATAATTAGTTGTTTTTATCCTATTGTTTACTATATTGATTTGCTTGTTCAGTGTCATTGTGGGTTTTGGTCCTTTTGTATACAATACATTTAAATGTAAATACATTTGAAATAACTGAAATCTGAAAATAATTGCACACCTTAGAACGTTTATTACATAAATTATTATATTTATTAGAATTATTAAATGGATGCCGCCTTATTGGGACAATAAAGCCCTCCCTACACCTAACCCTAACCAATAAAAGCTTTATTATTAAACACACGTTAGACACTTTATTTTAACTTTTCGGATATTTTCTTCCTTTTTATTGAAAATAAATGCCTGATATGTGATGGGAAAGGGGGTAGAGTGAGTTTGGCAAAAGTCGGATTCGAACTCGCATCGATTCGCCTCAGAAATCACGCCTTATTACCACACGCCTTATCTACTGTTGACGATCCAGAAACTAATTTTATAATTCGTAATTTTGTCTGGCCCAATCAGACGTCAGTGGGCGAAGTTAGTGTAAATAGCCTCTGCCAACAAGGTGGGCTATTTGCACTTAGTGTAAATAGATATTCTTGGCATCTGTATTCTCAATAATGCTCACTAGCAGGCTGGTCTAGTTAGATACACTCTTAAAAATAAAGGTTTTGAAACAGTGTTTTCGCAGTGATGCCATATACCATTTTGTTTCCCCAAAGAACCTTTCAGTGAACAGTTCTTAAAAGAACCATAGTTTTTTCTTGCATAGCATGTGAAGAACATTTTAATAGTCCAAATAACTTTTTCCACTATAAAGAACCTTTTGTACAATGTACATTGAACCATCAATGTCAATAAAGAACCTTTATTTTTAAGAGTGTAGGCCTACTACAGTATCCACGTTTTATGCTAAGTTATCTTAGCATAAACTTATCTGGCTAACCACATAAACCATGTCTGGAGATTTTTCAAAGACGGCTTTTGTTTTGCATCATCTTGTAATCATACTTGAGGACATGTTAGCAAGATCTGCTCGGAAGAGCTCGGAAGGAACAGCTGTATTGAGTTGCAGGCTTTACGTTCGAGCCAAGTCGTTAGTTCTATCTGCACTGGGATCTGGAGACCAGCGGTGGAGGTGAACCTGATGTCCGGCCCAGGCTCAAACAATAGGCCGCGTACGCATGTTTGCCGTTGGATTTGTCACAGTGAGAACAAACCAGCTGTTGGAGGAGACCATATGGGGAAGGTTATACTTCAAGAATGTGACGATTTCTCTATAACAATAACAACGAAAGGTTGCCATTAGGTTTTATTAGTGTTGTAGTGTGGAGGATTATGTGTTGACAGTTAGCCATTCCCATATAGGCTTAAGGATAACTGGCTCTCGTTTGCTTTCAAAACACATGTGTTTGAGAACAATTAAGGGCATATGTGTATTCTAATGCTAAGGATATTTTAAAAACCACTTCATTTTATACTCATAAATTCATCATGTTCGCATTACATCAGTGATTGCATACATTTCTAAAGGACTGATTTTAAACTAGGCATTTCTCCTCATTTATGTCTAGACAATGGGTCTAAATTGCTGTTTCCTCTTTCCCAAAGGATCCTCTAAAATGACTGAGCCATCAAACAATCCGGCTTCCTGGAGGGGTTGTGAGACAAGAACATTAAAAAGGCTGAAACAGGATGGTTTAGCGTTCAGGGGGTTTGTAGCTGTAATTGGTAGGTAGAGTTTAGCAGCCTCAACTAGATGATGGAGGAAGGTTTGTAATTTGGCCCAGTACCACAACCCTCCCCTCAACCCAGTACAAAGCTTTTATGGGGAAAATGAGAGATGGGTCAGAAAATGCACATGCAGATGATGATATTTTGGTCCAGATCTATGCCTTTTTATTATGCGTACAATAATTTTATTAGGTGTTGTATGCTAAATTTGTGTATCATTGGCGTGAATACAATGTCTAGGGCTAGTTCATATAAAAATAAGATTCTGTCATTATTTACTCACCACTTGTATGACTGACTTTCTTCTGTTAAAAACAAAATTCATTCAACATGCTGTTAAGCAACAAAAATGACCAAAAAACAAACAAAACCATAAACATTGTCCATATAGTTTGTGTGCCATTTTTCTTCTAAAGTCGTATAGCCTACCTCTGTGTGAGGAACAGACGATAATTGAAGTCAAACTAATAAACGTCCTATCAAGTGAACTGTTAACTCAAGAACTGCTGGGATCGGAACAATCAGACCAATTTGTTAATGAATCAGTTCAATTTAAGAATGAATCATTGTCATTTGTGAACCGAATCAAAGGATCGTTGAAATGAACCTGTTCAAAAGTACACTGTAAAAAAAAAAAAAAAGTTGCTGCCTTAAATTTTTAAGTAGTCAACTTGGATGTTTAAGTCATTTCAACTTAAATTACATTAAACTGACTTTAGTTGAAATTAGTTGAATCTTGTATAGCTTATAAAAGCTTAACTTATTTTGATGAGTTAATGTAAAAATATATGTTGTCATAACTTATTGATCATATAATTTCTTACAGTGCACGTGTTGTTCATTGATGGATGGTTCTTGCCTTTGACTCACTAAAATTGTGAGTAAATAATGACTGAATTTTATTTTGGGGGGATATATTCCTGTAATGCAAACAACTGGAAGCTCTTTAACAAGAAATGGCTCAGAAAAACCCTGATTATTCTTTTGAAGATTTAAATTTTAGCACCAGAATGCGACAAAAGTAATACAGTGCAGCTGATTACAATGTTGACGAACGTTGCGCTGCCCTGTGGGACTCCAAACACATGACTAGATATTTATGTTTCAGATTCATGCCTTTAGATTGCTGAAATTGTGATATCATTATGCACAGAAACACACTCTCTGAAAAGTTTTACATTGGCAGGCATAAACGAAAGCATTTAAAGTTATCCAATGGCAAACCTCCTGCGCATAATAGTTCAACATGCAACAATTAAACAACAGCTTGTGGCTCAAATTGTTTTTAATTTACTAGCGGCACAAATTCAATAAAAATGAGTACAACTGCCACATGCTCTCAGATCTTTGCAGACCTATAGAGGAGCTTGAGGAGGAAAGAACTTCATTTTGGGATAGTTCACCCAAAATGAAAATTCTGTCATCATTTATGGGGACAGGCAGATCTCTGCCCCCATTGACTACCATAGTATTTATTCCCCTATAGTCAATGGGGGCCGAGATCTGCTTGGTAAGTTTACAAACATTCTTCCACATATCTTCCTTTGTGTACAGCAGAACAAAGAAATGTATACATGTTTGGAACAACCTGAAAGTGAGTAAATGACAGAATTTTCATTTTTGGGTGAACTATCCCAAAATGAAGTTTCAAGCCTCAAGCTCCTCTATAGGTCTGCAAAGATTTGAGAGCATGTGGCAGTTGTACTCATTTTCATTGAATTTGTGCCGCTAGTAAATTAAAAACTATTTGAGCCACAAGCTGTTGTTTAATTGTTGCATGTTGAACTATTATGCGCAGGAGGTTTGCCATAAATCTTAGAAGGATAACTTTAAATGCTTTCGTTTATGCCTGCCAATGTAAAACTTTTCGGAGAGCATGTTTCTGTGCATTATGATATCAGAATTTCAGCAACCTTAAGGCATGAATCTGAAACATAAACATCTAGTCATGTGTTTGGAGTCCCACAGGGCAGCACAACGTTCGTCATCAATGACCCTTAAGTTGTAAAGTTCAATACTATTGGCAGACAGCTCCGTCTGCGCGAGCGGGCTGGCAATATTTCGCCCTTATTCCCCCTGAGCTTTCTGCGTTTTCTCTCTATTGTTTTCTTCACTTAATAGTTATTGCAAGAGATAACATCAACGTCTGCTTTTCGAGTGTTTTCATTTGCTGCATCCATTTGGTCTGTTCGATACAGTCCTGCTGACCCCTTGCTTGATGTCACAGGGTTAATGTCAAGTCCGATTATGAATTATGTCTGTAACTCACCGGGACTTCCCTCTCCGGTCACTTAAATCAACTTTTATCAAGGTTGGACACTGACAGGAATTCCATTGGGATTATTTTGTCGGGGGAAAAAAAAGAGGAATAACAAACCGAGACTTTGAGGTGTCAGCAGTCTGTCTTATGCGCTGTCCTATGTAGCATAATTAAAATAGTTACAAGTTAAAATGTCGGTATACATTTATTAGCTATTTTATTATAAATAAAATGTATTTTATTTATAATACAATACACATATTATTTTATTTATTTATATTTTTAATTATTGATTATTTATCAGTAGGCTAAATAAAATATTTAAATGTATTTTAATTACTATCTATAAAATAACACATTTATTATTTTTTAATAATTATTTAGTACTTTATTTTATAATAAATAAATGCATTGATTATTTATTAGTAAGTAAATGATACATTTATAAATAAATGTATTTATAATTGTTATCTATAACAAAATATATATTTTTTATAATTTACTTTATTTTATAATAAATGCATTGTTTGTTTATTAATAAGTAAATAATACATTTATAAATAAATGTACAGACAAATAACACATTTATTAATTTATTATAACATACATTTAAAATAAAGGTATTTCAAATTTATGACAAAACAACACATTTATTATTTTGAGTAATTATTTGTTATTTTATTTTTATAAGAAATAAATGCATTGATTTATCAGTAAATAAATGTATTTATAAATGTTTGCTTTGACAAAAACACATTTATTATTTTGAATAATTATTTATTACATTATTGAAATAAATAAATGCATTTATAATATTTATCAGTAAGTAAATAATAAATGTATAAAAATGTATTTATTCATTTTATCTATAACAAAATAACACATTTATTATTTTTTAATAATTATTACTTTAGTTTTATAATGAATAAACGTATTGATTATTTGTCAATAATACATTTATAAATAAATGATCTTTAACAAAATAACACATTATTTTGAATAATTATTTATTACTTTATTTTATTATAAATTAATAAATGCATTGATTTGTCAAATGAATAATATATAAATAATAATGAATGCATTTATACATTTATTATTTGTAATATATATATATAACATTATTTTTATGATAATAGATTTATTTTCTTTTATTTATTTACTAATAAGGGTTTTTTTTTTTTGCAAAGTTGTCCTGCCGTGTACCACCATGAGTCTTAGGTCACCCCAGTCAAAAAACAAAAAAACTGTGGTAATACACTGTAATACAATATTTTTTTCAGATTTGTTTAAACTTCTGATATACAACTTTCACCAATTGTGAATGCATCAAAATGGCTTTGAATACAGAGCAGTATATTGTTTAAACTATCCTAAAATCAGACGGCGGCACACGAGTCTGATGTGGATCGTGCTCTGAAGTCCTTCTGTTTTTCATTGAGGCTCGTATCTCAGTTCCAGCACTTTCATTATGTCTGTGGGTTGGAGCTCTGCGTTTAGCCCATATGGCCCGTGCAGGCAGTGCGCTCATGATTAGAGACCATCTTGGGTGATGAGTTTTGTGGGCTCATCGGGGGTTAAGATTAATTCTTGAATTGCAATAGTGGGACAGAACAAGTACCCCCTTCAACCCAAATAGAATAGTAGTACACTAAAAAAATCAGCATTACTTAATGTATACCAGCAGTTTCAATGCTTTTCATAGAGGTTGTGAAGGTAAACAACCGGCTTAGGTTGTACAAACTAAACCATTTTTGCTTTAGCAAGCTGTATGCACCTCTCTCTACTTTTTAACTGCAGTCTCGCTAAAATTAAAACTGACAGTTTCAAATGGAATTTCCATTGTGTGATCTCTAGACAATATGACTGTGTATATTGCATAATTTAGTAATAACTGAAATAACTGCAGCCCTCCCAAGCTGCCTTCATATCTTTGAAGTATATTTAATTGAACTGAAAATTAAAACACCACAAACTGTACTAGCCAAAAGGTAACTTGTGTATTAAATCTTAAAGATAAGACGAGTACAATATAGGACTAAGAATTACATCAGAATAGCAGTTGAACCTTGTGAAGTCAGATGGCAGATAACATCAATATTTTACATTCTCATCAGAACCATATGTGACATCATTCCAGTGTCACAGACACAGAGAATCCACCCTGCTCGCCACGGCAACAGTAATTTATGACTAGCATCTAATTAAGGTGCAGCGTCTGGGGTTTCGTGAATATTGGCTCAGGGGAAAGTTTAGTGCATGAAAAAACTTAAATAAACAAAACTAAAATAAAGCATTGCAAATTATGTAATTGATATAGATACAACAATTTATGACTAGCATATAATTAAGGTGTAGTGTTTGAGGCTTTGTATTGACTCCAAAAATGGGAAATGTAGAGTGTATATAGGCTATATATATATATATATAGAGAGAGAGAGAGAGTATACATATATAATATTTAAAAAATATGTAGTATAATTATATAGTATAATATATATATTAGATATAATATAACTATATATAGATTATATATAGTTAAGTTTAGTATAGTAATAAAGTATACATATTATAATAGGCCTATATACTCTACTATATACTAATTTCTATATTTAAACATTAATTATATATAGTGTAATTATATAGTAAGCTCGTATACTATATATATATATATACTATTGGGGGGGGGTAGTTTAGTTATTACTTATTAATTAATTCCATTTTATTAGTAATTTTATGCGCTACATTTTATTTAACTACAAACTGCAGACACTACACCTTAATCACAACCGAGCCTTGTCATAAACTACTGCCTTATATAAATATACATGATTTGTAGTGCTTTATGTAATTGGAAAATGAGTAGAGCGGTCAATGTAACGGTGAAATTTCATTTTCTATAATTTTCCAATGATCAAGGATTTGTCTTCATGCCATTTCTAGTTTCTAGCTGACTTGATTTGATGTAGGCTATATCAAAACATATTTGTTCGCAATTCTGGCTGTTTCATTTTTAGATTAAAAAATAGTAATACAAATAAATCACCCTAGTCCATTAGGAATGGTATACAGTCAGTGAAACCTCATGTCACAAGGATCTTCTTACCAGCCATATGGCTTAATTACATGGGCCAGGCCTGTGCACGTGTAGGCCTACTCTGAAAACACACGGGTTGAACATAAAACGCGGAAAACCACATAATCACCTTGTTAATTACACCTTCATAAACTGACTATCAAAGCTGCACCACAGGGTATAATCACAGATCAGCATGACATGTCCAAAGCATCAAACAAATATTTAATAAGTAACATGCATGAGTGTTATTTTGCAGTGTGGTTAGAGTTGCTTATAATGCATTAAAGAGCCATTAAACAGTTAGACATGCAAGACAAATATTTGATTGGCTGAGTATCCAAATAATCTTCAAAAAGTCAAACTTACTAGTACGTTAAACAATAATTATACATAATGTGAGGTTCTTTCTAAGCTTGTTTTGTGTCATCTCAGAAAACGTAACTTTAATTTAGCCTAACTTTGATTTAGCCTAACTTACCTGATCGACTGGCTAGCAACGCCAAGGTCAAGGGTTCGGTTCCCTTTGAACGCATACTGAATTTTTTTTTAGATTGCACACCGAAGTTGCTCTGGATAAAGGTTGATTATTTGTATCAAATATACTTTAGATTTTCAAGTATTAGCTTTTCCTGCCACATTAATACACTTTAGAAACGTCAATAAATGATAGCGTGATTATTATTATTTTACTCACTCACAACTGAACCAACAGCGCCTTCTGCTGGAATTGGTCTGTATTGCAACATGGTTTTTGGGCCACATGACAAACATCATTTGGTTTTCTCTACCTACATCAAATTACATTGTAATTATTACAAAAGCATTTATGAAAATAAAATACAGCAACGACGATAATATAAATACTACAGTTAAAGGCCTTAGTCAAGTTAGACGCCATTTTGAATTTAACGCAGACGAAAACGAGGCTGTGAGGGATTAGACGTACAGTCTTGGCACACACTGGACATCACGTAATTTTCAGAACCGTAAAACTGTTTTATGGAGTTTTCGAAAGACGTTTCGTCAGCTGAACGACGAAACAACAGTGCAACCCACTGAACAAACACACTGTATTCTGTCCCCACCGCCTCGTTTTCGTTTCTGTCAAACATTCGCCTATATATGGCGCTACCCTAAGGTTTCACAGACAAGGCTTAAGCTAGTCCCAGGCTAAATTCCATGTTCGAGCGGTTTTAACTGAAAGCATATTTTAAGATATGCCATTGTTTTGTTTTTTCTTCTTTTTTCTAATGTACATTTAAAAGGTACATAAAAGCTACGTAAATGTCCTAATTGAACGAAGACCTACTCCTGGTTTAATCTAAGCCTTGTCTGTGAAACCGGACTCAGTTGCATCCGAAATCACATACTTCCCGACTACATAGCAGGCAAAAACAGTATGTGACAAAAGAAGTATGTCCGAATTCACAGTACTCATAAAAGAGTAGGCAAAAAATACCCGGATGACATACTACTTTCAGCGAGATTCTGAAGTGTGCATATGATGGACACTTTACCCATAAGGCCACAGGAAAGGATTTGTGAATGGCAGTGAAGCGATGTAACTGATGCTGTAGGTCACGTAATAAAGACAACACGGAGAATGTAGTTCGTCCAGATTACATTCATACTATACAGAACATCCGTTCTCAGCAGTCGCAAAGTAATTACTTATTCAAAATAAGTACCAACTCAAGAGAGTATGCGATTTCAGATGCAGCCAATGTCTTTTTTTACAGGAAAGTTAGACTTGGATTTAAGATGTACTGTTTGATGCAATTTAGATGAAATATTTTTAATAAAGGGGAGGGGGGGGGGGGGTGGTTTCATAGTCTTTATTTGAAATTATTACACAGCTTCTGGTTTCAGTATGCAACTCTGATTGGCCAATCTGAGACATTTAATAAACACAGAATAAATATCTTATGGAAAAAAAGTCATCCACAAGTTTGAGTCATAAAAAAGGTAAAGCTGTCCATATGCAACGTAAAACAAGTAATAGTGTGAAATCCACTCGTCTCAACCCAGTCACTCTTAAACCAACAACTATTACTAATCATTTTTACAGCATGTAATTCATGCAAAATAACATCCTGTACTTATATGCCATGGTAAAGAGTTAAAAAAAAAAAAAAATGTTTAACCAAAAGTTACACATTTTAATGACCACATGTGGTCCTTACTAAGAAAAGTAGGGAGGAGGGAGAAAAAAAAAATCTTAATACAGTGGTCTGAAAACTGAGAAATCTATCACAGAGTATAACAGTAACACATTAAAATTGACTTTTTTTTGTTGCAGTACTCATTGTTAGAAAAAATGCTTTTGCTCTGAAACCATCCAGCTGAAAAGCCATCAACATTTATTTTGTCCAGCTGACTTTGGGAATGTCATAATGCTCTGTTAGTGAGTCCAGGTGCCTGTTGAAATCCTGTAACACAACAAAGAAACGTTATTCACGTATTAAAGAGTTAGTTCACCAAAAAATGAAAATTCTGTCATTAATTACTTACCCTCATGTCGGTCGACACCCGTAAGACCTTTGTTCATCTTCAGGAACACAAATTAAGATATTTTTGTTGAAATCCGATGGCTCAGAAAGGCCTCCATTGGCAGCAATGACATTTCCTCTCTCAAGACCCATAAAAGGTACTAAAGACGTCGTTAAAAAGTCCATCTCACTGTGCGCCAAAAAAAAAAAAAAAAAATCTAATAAAAAGTCTTCCGTCTAGGCCTCTGAGGTGAAACCACGATGCATGCGCGAGAATATGTCGTAGAGCCGGCGTTCGGGAATCCAGGAAATGCACACTTTAGCACCACTTTGAGCACTACGCCAAGACCTAAAGCACAATCAATGTAGAATTCAACAGCTTAGATACGGCGCGTCTTCCTCTGCTTGTAAACAAAAGTTCCTCGCTTCTGCCGGCTCTACGTCATATTCTCGCCAGAGTTCACGTCAGAGGTCCAGACGGAAGACAAGAATAAAGCTGAATAAATTCGTTATTTTGATTTTTTTTGCGCATAAAAACTATTGGTGTCGCTTCATATAATTATTGTAGAACCACTGTAGTGAGATGGACTTTTTAAAGACGTCTTTAGTACCTTTTATGGGTCTTGAGAGAGGAAATGTCATTGCTGCCAATGGAGGCCTTTCTGAGCCATCGGATTTCAACAAAAATATCTTAATTTGTGTTCTGAAGATGAACAAAGGTCTTACGGGTAAGTAATTAATGACAGAATTTTAATTTTTAGGTGAACTAACCCTTTAACAAAAAATAAACACACATAGGTTACTTAAAGCCACAAAGTGTCATTTTTCGCCACTAGAGGTCGCTTATTCAAAACAAAGGCGTAGCTTGATGACGCCTTGATTTTGTGGAGCTTTTATTATGCCTTAGACGACGCTTCCGCTTCTTCCGCTCATGTGTATGTGGGGTAACGCAGCACTGTTTTATCATATTAGATACATTTGAGTGTGTTGAAAGTTATGTTATAATGCTACTCTGTGCATTCACTCGCCATCTACTATGAGACACTTGTTGCAACTGCAGTAAGATCGATATTAGGCATGGTAAAACATGGTACTCACAGTAAATCAAGAAAACGGGATTTAAACAATAAGACTAACTGTGTTGAGCTATATAACAATGATTAGTTTTCTTTTGATGAATGAAACAGTTGCTCACCTGGCTAATAAAGCACATAATATATTAAAGCGTCTTTGGTGTTTCCATGGTACAAAATCGAGGAAAATCGGAAATCGAGGGTAACGCAGGTATGTCGTCATTGATTGACATTGATATTTAAACGTTCTTGGAAACATTTGGTATAAATGCAAGTACACAAAAATATATAACATTGTTCTAGTGGTTTTTAGATATTTTAATCTAAAAATCTTACATAGTGCCTTTAAAATATTAATATCAACATCATTGAGACTTACCTCTACTCTTCTCTTGTGTGTTTTGGAGGCCTTCTTCAAAATTCTTTCCATTTGCTAATAACAAAAAAGATAAAAGAATGAATATCATTTTATAATCTAATAGCAAGTCAGAGCAATTTAATTAAGTGACATTTACATTTTATTACTTAGCATTCAAAATAATCACAGAAAATATACTTCATATTTTGTATATTCCTCTAAAATAATAGATGACAAATATAAAATGTTATAAATATACCCTTTTTTCTTGTATTTTGTCGAATGACATCTGTGCTGGCGTCCTTTTATCAACATAAACTTTCTTAGTTCCTTTCTCATTTTGACTGGTCATAGCCTGCTCCTCTAAATTCTTCTTTTCCTTGTCCTTCTTTTTCCTATAGAAAAGAGCAAAAAGAAGTAAAAATGCAAACTAATAGCATTATAACTGGAACAACATCAACACAAAGCTAGCATAACAGCTAACGGCTGTCGTGACAGGCAACGCCAAATATTTCCCCAGAACAAATAAGAGCTAAAACGTTTTAATATGTAGAAAATCATGAAGATAAACAAATACATACTTTTTACTTGCTACAGAGACTCCTTTCAGTTTTAAAGAGCCTTTCTGAACAGACTTGTACTCCGACATGTTGGCTTGCTTTGCTTTCGTCTCAACATAAACAGACGGTCGGTGGTGTTTATACATTAGCCTCGGTCTTACTGCCCTCTACAGGACAGGAGTGAAATGTTTAGATTAATAATCTGTTTTTTACTTTTTATTTATTTTATATTTTGCACTGTCCTGATTTATGTTATGTTACGCTGCATGTTAGTTATAATTTAGTTTTTTGAAAAAGAGTAGTTTCTAGACTAGACTGTACGCAAAACGCGCATGCGTGTTGCAGATTCAAGCGGAAGTACGTCCATGTACACTTCAGACAGCATGGTGGAAGATCCGAAAAGGCAAAATGGCACATACTGTACTACATTCTTTGAAGAGGATAAACTTCCCTGTTCTGAATGCTTATAACGAGCTTTTTGTTAACACTATTTTTCTACAGTATCGTGGTTATGCTAAGAAACCAGGTAATGTTTGTTTTGTACGCATTTATAAACATGTCAACATTAGTTATCTTCTGACCTTGGAGTACCAATTTTCAAAACAATTTTCTTTTATATAATATTATATTTATATTGTTTTGTATATATTCTCTTACAACTGAAAACATTTTAATAGCTACTTTCATAAAATATTATTTGTGTCTCTCATAGTAATGAAAGGAAAAGGTAAAGGAATGGTAAAGGAAGTTCTTAAGGGTCCAGAAGTCTGCAAGGATCCAATGAAACTGTGCATGCATGCAGTTGGAGTCAACATCTTCAAACAGGGAGAGGACCCTCTTATTAAACCTAAGGAGGAGTATCCAGAATGGTATGAGTTGTATTTTACCTTGTGCTTTATTATGCATTTATTGCATCTCATATTAGCTAGAAAAATAACATGCTTGTAACTCAAGTTGCATTTGTTGCCCCTTACCTTCAGGCTGTTCCAGTTGGACCTCGGCCCACCCAAAAAACTCAATGAACTGGAACCAGACAGTTGGGAATACTGTAAGCTTTTAAGGAAGGAGCATATTTGGAGACATAATAAACTGCACAAAGGCAAAAAGATGTAGAGGGTATGGACAGAATCATGCATCTTTGACCGCAAGATCTGGGTGAACATTTGCTTTCCCAGCAGGCACAGCGGACATTGCCAATTTTGCTGTTGTGTTGGTTCTCCTGTTTCTGAGGACCAAGTGGTTGTATTTTTTCAAGTTTTGTTGTCATTCTTTGTATAACTATTATTGTCATTGTGTTATTTGTCTCATTTCAGTAACATGAAAAAATAAAATTCTAATGCCGTCATTAATGTGCAATGTCAAAAAGTGTCTTTTTCAACAAAATTGTGGAAATGTTTAATCATACAAAATTAAATTATCTATCTATCTGTATGTATGTCTATCTATCCATCCATCCATTGATCTATCTATCTATTCATCTGTCTGTCTATCTATCTAGATTATGTGAGTTTATGTCTGGGGGTTGCACCTCTTGTTCAGCAGGAGTGACTATGATGCCTTGCTGCTATAGGTCGGGAGAAGGTGAAAGTAAAAAGATCTTGCTGCGCGTGGTGGGTGTGCATGCAAATACACGTTAGAAAGAGGAACTACTGACTGAAAAAGAAAACTGCTGCGGATGTTTACCATACTGATTTGCGGGTTCTGATAAGCATTAGTCGAAGTAAATCAGATTCAAATTAAGTTAAACGGATATTTAGAGTGCGATTGAATTTATTGGTAGCCTAAATCATAGTGAATACAGCGAAATCTTCTTTAATTATCACTTCAATCTACGTTTTACGAAGCCGGGATAAACACTTCCTGGAGTCTAAATTACCGTATAACAGGTAAATGTACTTATGTTTGCCTGTTAAGATTAAATATTTAAGTGTTTTTCATTTTTATATATTTCGTTTTCTAATTAAATTACATCGTACATTATTGCTATTACTAATGATAAAAGCAATAATCTATCGAGTTTTTCTGATAATGCATTGCAATGATGTCATAGCTAGATCCTAAAGTTTTTTATTAATTACCTCTACGATTGGTTATTTAAACATACATTTCTTGGAGCATTGCCAACTGTGTTGTAAATTGAAGAATATACATTCAGTTCCGCAATTCCACGTTATAGCATATCTTTTGATTGATTGTTTTTCAATGTTTACGTATACAAAAATAAAGTCAACGTTTAGAAAAGACGTATTGAGATATGTTCATTGAGATTACGGTGTTAATTTGATTTTTTTTTTAAATAAATATTTAGAACAATAACAAATAAGTATTTCTGAGATGATAAAAAAAGAGAAGTCCTTCACAATTCTAGATTAAACCACGTGGGCCAAATTACAGAAATGTAATCTTCACATCCATGATGATGTTGAAAAACGTTTAGAGGCATATTGTCTACACAATTTGGATTTAATTACTTTAAGAATGTCAAGCAACGTAACCCCAATTAGCTCGTTAACTCGTTTCAGGGTAAAACGTTATTATTATTATTATTATTAAGCCTATTATTATTGGTTATATCACACCAACTTTTAGTTTGGCAGTCAAACGTTTTTCAAATAATAGTAATATTTTAAAACATGATTACTCAAAATAAAATATTATTCATAATATAGCCTAATATAACGTTATTTTTTTTCAATAATAGCGTTATTTAAATTTTTCTCTTTGGACAGTTACCTAGACATTTTTGGGATAGAGCGCCCAAAAATGAAAATTTTGTCATCATTTACTCACCCTCATGTTGTTCCAAACCTGTATGAGTTTCTTTCTTCTGTTGCACACAAAAGAAGATATTTAAAAAAAATTGTTGGTACAGAAGTTGACGTATCCTTTGACTTCCATAGTATTTTTTTCCCAATGGCTACTGTCAATTGTTGGATTACCAACATTCTTCTTTTATATTCAACAGAAGAAAGAAACTCATAGAGGTTTGGAACAACTTGAGGGCGAGTAAGTGATGACAATTTTTTTATTTTTGGGTGAACTATCCCTTCAAGCCACCCAAAAACTACCAGTATGGTGTAAGTCTCTTAATTTGGTTTTGATATTTGTTGTGTGGGTTAAAACTAGCTAGACATTCATCAAAACTTCCCCTTTTGTGGTAGGGTTTGTGTGTTACAGGAATAAAATATTTGTTAGGAAATTCATACACTGTCTGTGACAAAGTTCTGTAAAGATTTGGTTTGGAAAGTTGATTTATTGTTTATTTTAAAAGTTTTACTGAAAAATTAAAATTATGAAAATGAGCCCATACCTAGAATAAATTATATTAAAGGGTTAGTTCACCTAAAAATTTAAATTCTGTCATTAATTACTCACCCTAATGTCGTTCCAAACCCGTAAGACCTTCGTTCATTGGAAAACACAAATTAAGAAATTTTTGATGAAACAGCTTTCTGACCTCCATAGACAGCAATTTATTTGACACTTTCAAGGCCCAGAAAGGTAGTAAAAACTACCTTAAAATAGTCCATGTGACTCCAGTGGTTTAACCTTAATTTTATGAAGCAACGAGAATACTTTTTGAGCACAAAACACAAACAAAAATAACAACTTTATGCAACAATTTCTTCTCGTCAGTGTCCTACGCAGTTTACGTTGTTACCGCTGTGCAGAGCTTCCTAGTTCTACATCAGTCGGCAACTCACCATTGGCCGATGCTGTTCATGTGAGCACCATGGCGCATTCGTGTGATGTGAGCCATTGTTCTGACATAGAACTAGGAAGCGATGCACTTGCGGTAACAACGTAAACTGCGTAGGTCACTGACACAGAAGAGAAGAAATTGTTGCATAAAGTCGTTATTTTTGTTTGTTTTTTGTTTGTTTGAGAAAAGTATTCTCGTCACTTCATAAAATTAAGGTTGAACCACTGGAGTCACATGGACTATTTTAACGATTTCCTTTTTTGGGCCTTGAAAGTGTTAATTACATTGCTGTCTATGTGGTGTCAGAAAGCTCTCGGATTTCGTCAAAAATATCTTAATTTGTCTTCCGAAGATGAACAAAGGGGTTATGGGTTTGGAACAAAAATTTTCCTGTCTGATGATAAAGTTAAATAAACCTCTTGTCATTTATCTCTTAGATAATCATTTATTGATTATGGAGGACACGAATTTGGGTGTAGAGACTCTGAGTGAGGCAGCGCTAAACAGACTTGGTTACATGCTAGACAATCTAGAGTGTGGTTGGAAACAGCTGGCAAAGGCAGTGGCTGAGCAGCCACAGTTCTGCTATAGGTAAGTCTGTTATAGGCTAATTTGTGTGGAATAACTAGCCAAAATTGTTCATGGTTATGACCGATTCACGAGTACAGAATCATCTGTTTTGCAGTGACAAAGAGCTGACTGACTGCTCAATCAAAGTGCTAAGTCCACATGGCAGTCCTGGCCGATATCTGCTTGCCCTCCTTGCAGATAGACGGTGTTCTTTGGCTTTCCTGCTTCAGTGCCTGAAGAAAATAGAGCACAGAGAGGCTGTTGGATTTCTTACTACACATGGTAGCTAAATATACATAGGAAAACATGATGATCTAATCTAATTCGAGGTGGTAACGCAAAGGGGTGGGTCATATCACCCAGGTGTTATTTGTGTTTTTGGATAGTGATGGAGCAGATTGGCATCACACTGCAGCCACAGAGTCAGCGGGTACCAGAGGGGAGTACCATGGTTCTGAGCTGCAGAGCAGTCGGACCTGTGGAGCTCACCTACCAGTGGTTCAAGGGCAAAGATGAGGTTTGCTGCACTTGCTGCACTTCTGATTTGAAATGTCATCCTTTGTCTTATCCTTTACATTCTCTGTAGTTGCCAGGAGGCAGTGGCCCAGAGCTGGTGCTGAATCCTGTAAGTCTAGCTCATCAGGGCCACTACATCTGCCGTATAAGTTCTGGGGACAAATACGTCTTCTCCAACTGGGCCCATGTACGTCTGCTGAGGTCTGGAGGCGCAAGTGCAGGTATGTTAAGATTTACTTCAGACTTGAAGGAATGGAATCAAACTTCCTTCAACACTGATACATTGCGTCATCTGCAGGTCCCAGCGGTAGCTACTTCCCTTCTTCAGCTAGTGGGTTGCATATAACTCAACAACCCAGGCCTCAAGTGTTGATGGAGGGAGACACTCTCTATCTCGAATGTGCTGCTCAGGCCAACCCACCTCCACAGTTTCAATGGTATCTTAACAAACTGCCAATGCCAAAGTGTACTAGAAGCTTCTTAAAGGTACTCATCAAGATGAATTATAAGTCTCACAGTTGAACTTGTAGAATAATTTATTAGAAAATGCAAAGGGTTATGCCAAAGTTTGGTGTACATTGTACCTTATTGGTCATCTACATGGGCTTGTCCACAGATTCCATGCATTACCACAGCGGACAGAGGTACATATACTTGCAGGGTTTACAACCTCTATCATGAAGTGTGGAGCGATCAGGCCCAAGTAAACATCGGTAAGGCACTTGATGCAACATGATCCATGATCATTCCCTTAAAGGGTTAGTTCACCCAAAAAAAAAAAATTCTGTCATTAATTACTCACCCTCATGTCGTTCCAAACCCGTAAGACCTTTGTTCATCTTCGGAACCCAAATTAAGATATTTTTGATGAAATCCAAGAGATCTCTGACCCCGCCATAGACAGCAATATAATTACCACTTTCAAGGCCCAGAAAGGCAGTAAAAACTGTCAAAATAGTTCAACCTTAATTTTATGAAGCGATGATTTTTATTGTGCGCAAAAAAAAACAAATAAAAATATATAACAACTATTATTCAACAATTTCTTCTAGTCTGTGTCAGACTCTTACACTGCTGACGTAGTATAAACAGTGCAGCGCTTCCGAGTTCTACAGCAGAACAGCGGCTCACCATTGGCCAGCTCCTGCGTCAGCATCACTCTTGCGTCGTGTTGCTCACGTGAACAGCATCGGCAAATGGTGAGCCGCTGTTCTGACGTAGAACTCGGAAGCGCTGTACTGTATTTACAACGTAAAATGTGTAGGAGACTGGCACAGATTAGAAGAAATTGTTGAATAAAGTCATTATTTTTGTTTGTTTTTTGCTCACAAAAAGTATTCTCGTCACTTCATAAAATTAAGGTTGAACCACTGTAGTCACATGGACTATGGTCTTTCCTACCTTTCTGGACCTTAAAAGTGGTAATTAAATTGCTGTCTATGGAGGGGTCAGAGAGCTCTCGGATTTCATCAAAAATAATTAATGTAATTAATTTTAAAGTAATTATTGGCAGAATTTTCATTTTTGGGTGAACTAACCCTTTAAATATATATGAAACCAATAGAAAAGATTTTTCTTTATAGCATGGCCTATTTTCACTCAGGTCCTGGTTCTTCTTCTGATGTCTCTTGGGAAACAACTGAAGTGGGTAAGAATGATCTGTTTAATTGTATGATTTAGCTCATCTGATGCTTTCTTGTCACTCACATGCACCTTATGTTCTACAGATACTCCTGATGCGGGTCCGAGGCAAATGGGTGATTGTTGCGGTAAGTGATGAGGAGATTACTCTTTGTATTTCTTTTATTCATAGGATCTGCTAATCTTGTCGCTTCATGAATTTATAGCCACTGATAAGGTAGCACTGCTTATGGGGAATATGAACTACCAGCATCACCGGCAGCTGAGAGCTCCCATGGCAGATGTACATGAGTTGACAAACCTTCTACGCCAGTTAGACTTTAAAGTCGTCTCTCTGCTGGACCTCAACTGGCAGGAGATGCATAGTGCTGTTACTGAGTTCCTGCTGCTGTTGGATCGAGGCGTTTATGGTTAGTTCCTTGTTGCATCAGTTGGATTTCTGCAGCTGTAGAATGTTGCACCAATTTACAGTCTTAAACATCCTGATTGTATGTTTATTGAATATGTTTGGATCATCTGATCTCTCTTTTAATCTCTGCAATTTCAAGGGCTGTTGTACTTTGCTGGACATGGCTATGAGAATTATGGGAACAGTTTCATGGTACCCATCGATGCTCCAGCCTCTTATACCTTCAAGCACTGTCTCTGGGTTCAGGACGTGTTGCAGCGCATGCAAGAGCGCCAGACGGGACTCAACGTCTTTCTTTTGGACATGTGTCGGAAACGGTGTGGTTTGATTCAGTGTATTAGTTCTGTAATTAAAATTTTACTTGACTCTGACTGCAGTTGTGTTGTTCATACAGAAACCCAAATGATGAGAGCATCCCACAACCTGGCCCTTTGAGAGTGACCGCAAACATAGTGTTTGGCTATGCCACGTGAGTCTAATGCAATGACAAGTAATCTTATTGATGTCTAGAAATTGTGATGTCTCTACATTCTTCGCATTCTGAATCCAGGTGTGTTGATGCCGAAGCATTTGAAGTAAATAAAGACGATCTCTCTAATGGAATCTTCATGAGCTTTCTTAAGAAGAGACTGATGGAGCCAGAGAAGGTCACGGTCATACTTGATAAAGTAGCAGAAGGTTTGGGGTTAAAGATGTTCTCTAGTTATACATCATAAACAATTCCTCTGGGCTGTGTTTCCCAAAAGCATTTTGAACCCAAGTTGATCGTGGAGACCATTGCCACCAGTGTTTTCTAAGATAAACTTAGCTCACAATGCTTTTGGGAAATGCAGCCCTGGCTAGCACATAGAATTACTAGATGAAAGTCTTGAACGTCAAGTGTGACTGCATAGTTTTACAGAATCTATGTCCATTGCAGACATGGGAAGGTGTAAAATCACTCGTGGCCGGCAGGCTCTGGAACTTCGCAGTAATCTCTCAGAGCGTCGTGCCCTGACGGACAACATTCAGGCTCCAAAATGCCAAGTCACAGCATCAACGCGGAACTTACAGTGGGCCATCGCGCATGGTGGGACCTGTTGATAATAAAACCCCTTTAGATTATATCCTTATGCAGAGTACAATGGCTGTAAGATAAAATGCAGAAAATATAGAAGCATAATGATTCTGTGTAAATGGTTCCAGTCATCCCACAGAGCCGCTGTCTTCAGTTTGAATGTGGTGTCAAGGTACAGCTCGGTTTTGCTGCAGAGTTCTCCAATATCATGATAATCTACACTCGGATATTGGAGACTCCTAAAGACATTGTGTCATGCTCTGCTCAGCTATCTGACTTTACAGAGGTAAACTGACATTCTTGTAGATCTGCAAAGAATTTAATCAGTTAGTCATGAGAAAATATAACATAAAGATGTATCATTAATTGCTTTCCTGTGAATAAGATTTATTACCTTTTCATGTCCTACTTCAACGTGTATCTTTGGTAGATTGTCAAAAACAGTCCAAGATGCATTGTTTTGTATTCAGTTTCGACTGATATCATTTCAGGGCCCCGAAGTAGACCTGAAGCACAGCAATCAGGAGAGTCTCCGTGAGGCTGGCAGCTTACTACTGACCCTAGATGATATACAGCCTTTGGAACAACCTCGGCTGTTCACTCGTATTAGTGCCCTGCAAAGGCTAAAGGTATAGTGTCTCATGTTTGTACAATATGTGCACAGTATTGTGTATACTTATATGGAATGTATATTTTCAGGCATATAACTTGCTTTTCCCCTCACAGAAAGAGCTCTCATTTACTGTGTGTCTACACTACAAGTACGCTAATCTTGATGAAGATCTCTTGGAAGAGCAAAGGGTCACTGTAGGCAAACCTCTAGTGTCAAAACTCAACCTCCATGAGCCACGACTCTCTCCCGCTTCCTCCTCTGACCTACAAATGTCCAGTATAATGGAGTCTTCATCCTTCAGTGAAAGCTTCAGGGCTAACCTGTCTGACTCAAACCTTTTCTCCATTGGACCTGCATCTACATCCTGGTCCTACTGCCAGGGACAGATGGGATCACCAACACGCACTGGTTTAAAGAATGAACCTGAGGAAACCATAAGTCCAGAGTTTCTTGAGTCTGAAGAACCTCCTGCCCTCAAGAGTTTGCCTAGTTCTTCTTCTGAGGAACTCCCATTTAAATTTAGCAACTTGCCAAATTCCATTTAACAGGAAAGCGTTCAATGCTGTACGTCGGATGCGTTACAAACTATGGATATGTTACAGTGCAATTTTTCCACGCTACCTGCCATGTTACAGAAGCCTAAGAATGTTATATAATGACATGTACTCTAAGTAAGTTGATGTACTCTTACAGCTTACAGTATTGTTTTGTTGATAAATCTATCAGTGCATTAAATGATCTTATTTTGGATTTGGTGGTTGGTTTTTCATTAAAGTACACCACAAATGATTCTGTCTGTGGTAATGATTGTAATGTATCTATCACCTGAATTTCAACATGCTGAAAATAATCTAAGAATCAAATACGAATGTTTTTTTTACCAACTAAAAGTGTCAAGTAACTTTTATTTTTGTAATAAAATGCAAAATATTTGATTAGGTTCCAGCACTCCTAGCATAGTGTCAGTGTTAAACAATATATTACATGTGTGATTGTATCTCTATCATATCTGCCTAATTATGACCCGGTGTCACAGTTCAATTAGGACATTTAAGTAGCTTTTAAAAATGTTCCTTAGAAAAAAATAGCACTGGTGTGCATCTTGAGACAAAACAATGGCACTGACATATTTTAAGATATCTCAGTGCAAGTTACTTTCAGTTAAAACAGCTCAGACATGCATTTTAGTTTGGGACTAGGCTTAAGCCTTGTTTGTGAAACCAGGGGTATATTAAATGACTAGACCATTAAATAGGCTATTTTTTTCAACAATTCCCAGCTGTTCTAAAACTGTCAAAAAATCTTGCACCTATAATATTCTATATCTACCCCCACCTGGAATGTATAAAACATTATTTTAAAACATTCTTGGAATAATAAATAATATCAGCAAGAAATCCTCACTTTCCCGCGCTGGTTGAGCTCCAGTCACCGACCGCGAATATGATGACGTCTATGCGCATGCGCCAAAAATTCCCAAGGGAGACGCATGCGCAGAGGCTGTAGTGGACTGCGCCATTTTAGTTCGAGTGAGAAACGCTGGCTATCGTGTTCTGTCTAAAATCCGGTGAGTGCGCGCGGGGTAGAAAGAGACTCATTGGTGTATATCCACGGTAAAATTCACAACCTGAAAACATGTCAGACTCTTCGACCGCAGATGTGGGGCCTGTGGAGGCGGGGGTTCGTAAGTTATCGGAGCTGAGAGTGATCGATTTGAAGGCCGAGCTGAAGCGCCGAAATCTCGACATCAGCGGCAATAAAAGCCTGCTTTCAGAGAGACTCAAAAAGGCAAGTGGACCCCGAGATATATCCATATCTTATAATTTTGCAACTCAATATTACATATGAATAAACCATGCTTTGCATGCTCCGAGTTACAGGGGTGGATGTTTACCGCAGGACATGTGCTGTTTAAATTCGTGCTCTATTTTTATTATGATGTTTTGGATTATTACTGTTCATTTGTTATGCGCGCCCTATATAAGTTTGTGTATATAACACACGACTGTTTTAGACATCGAACTGGCTTTACAGGATGCTTTGAATTCAAGGCTTACGTAATATACATAATATGCAACGTCAGTGTAGAATAAAAATGGTTTGTTGTGACGCTGTAAACAATAGGTATAATGGGTTATATTCATGCTTGCTTTTGACTGTTATACTTTCGTTTAAGGCAATTGAAGAAGAGGGCGGAAATCCAGATGAGATTGTTGTACACCTTGAGATAACGCCCAAGAAAACACCTCGGCGAACTCCAAAAGGTAAAGGTGTATTCACGTTGATATATTGATATTTATGGTTTTAACTCAAATATTAGGGGTGTAACAATGCACTCAATACTCTATACACAATGCTGATCTTGTGATGGATAAAGGGTTAGTTCACCCAAAAATTATTTGAAAATTATCCCATAATTTACTCACCCTCAAGCCATCCTAGGTGTAGGCTATATGACTTTCTTTCAGCCAAACACAGAGTTATGTTTAAAAAAAATATCCTGGGTCAGAGGTCACTCTTCCACCAGCACTCGACTCGCATACGGCTGTTACAGGAAGCTAGTGATTATCGTTTATAAAGTTATAAATATGGATATTTGTCTTACAAAAACACATTTCTTTGCTTCAGAAGGCCTTTATTAACCCCCTAGAGCCATATGAATTACTTTTATGATGGATGGATGCACTTTTTGGGCACTATTATGTACTATTCACTCCTGGCATTATAAAGCTTGGAAGAGCCAGGATATGTTTTAATATAACTGATTGTGTTTGGCTGAAAAAGAAAGTTATATATACCTAGGATGTCTTGAGGGTGAGTAAATGATGGGATTTTTCATTTTTGGGTGAACTAACCCTTTAACAAAAAGTACTGTTCATTAAAATGCTAAATTTGGTATTGCATCAGGTATGGACTTATGCCCTATGCACAGGGCTCTGATGACACCAGAATGGAAATATTCATGATTCTGCTTATTTTTAGCTGAAACTACAGATAGGGAGGGGAAGATATTTTATTTCATGGTGAGTTTAAGTTGGTTTGAAATCAATGGTATTTATTTATTTCTGTCTATAGGAAAGGGCAAAGATGAACCTGATGAACCTGAAGATTGCACCCTTGAGGAGGACTCTGTTGATGGCCAGGTGCTCACAAGTTTTTGACGGATATGATCTGGACTGTGTTGAGTTGTTTTGGCTAGGGTTGTCAAAACTAACATCTTTCTTTACCTCCTTCAGGAGGACTCAGATGCTATTGCAGATAACCTTCATGAGATGGATATCATGGACATGAATGTTCTGGATGAAGCCGATATGGGCAATGGAGGTGGGACTGATGGAGACGAATATGACGAGGAGGTCCTAGACACCTTGTCAAACGATGAAAATGCAGGCAGCCTGAGGGAGGATGACACAAATAACCACGATGCGGAGGATGCTGATGATGCCATCATGAGTAAATCTGAGGTGGAGGAGGTGAGGTTTTAACATTAGCCAATAAGATATATATATATATATATATCTAATTGTCCTTTAGTTTTTAGTTTTCTGACTTATATTTTATTATAGCTTTATTTCAATTAACACAAATGTTTTTTGTTTACAATAATAACCCTAGTTCTTATTGCACATTGAGTGATGCTTTCTTTGGCTTTCAGGAAATAAAGGCTAATAATGCAGAGATGGATGAGAACCAGGAAGCTCCGTGTCAGGTATTCATGGAAGTTAACCTTTTGGGGGTAGGAGGTCTATTCAGTTGGCTTCAGTGTAGGGATGCTAATGCAGAATCGACGATCGATTAACTGACGTTAATTTCATCGATAAAACGTCTCAATTAAGCAAGGTCATCATTAGAGTGTAGTTTTGAGGTGCATGCGGCTCATGCGCAAAATGCATGCAGCAGACACGCGAGAAAAAAGAGCGCCGTAGTTACGTGTTCTAAATGAATTAATGATTTCAAGCTATGCACTGGATTATGTAAGCTAGCTGTTTATTTTGAATGATAATTAACCAAGGGTGCAAAAAACCCTCCAAACGCCACAAAGTACATAGAATAAACAAGTAATAAGATCCTTGTAGATCAAGACCTGTCAGTCTGAGCGATCAAACCAATCCAAGCGTGCTCCAGCTGTAAAACAGTGTTCGATTGGTCTCCACATTGTCGCAACCCATTATACCCACCCACCCACCATACCTGAGATCCAGTTTCCATTGACTGAACTTGCATTGGAAAAACTGTCATGATCACAACGTGATCGGATCCTGGAAGTCCTATAGCTTTAGCCAAGCATCATGTCAGTCCATGATCTACGCATTGTTTGGGTTTGTTCGAGATAAAGATGTGATCATCTATAGTTAACTAATGTTTAATCTAGTTACAAAAATGTGGCGCAAAAGCTGTAGGGTCCTACAAAGCTATTATTATCAGAGCATGTGAGCAGAGCGTAGCGTAATTTTACCAGTGTTGCTTAGCATGGCTATACCACACCATGCTACAGCACAGTAGGGTGCAAACAGAAACAAGTATACTACTACATAGAAATTTCATGTCGGCGCATGAAGAAAAGCGGATTTTGCTCTTCTGATGAGCATGAGTGGTACACGAGTGAAGCAGTGCATGAGCTGAGCGCACGTGCATAGAACGGCTCGAGCAGAGCATCACATCGTACACTGATATTGGTCAGAGTGAGAGTGAAACTTGGCGGGATTGCTGGTTAGATTAGAAATGCACAAAAAAATAACATTATGATGTCCAGAAATCAATTTCAGTGTTACATTGAGTTTAACTTATTGAGACAAACTTATTTTTAATGTGATGGTTTCATCCTTACATCTACTATAGTATAGGGCTGCCCTCGATTTAAAGATTTTTCTTGTTGACTAGTGGGCATTAGTCGACTAATCGTGTGTTTATATTAATAAGCCATAAATCATAATAATGAGCCTTTAATTGCATATATATATATATATATATATATATATATATATATATATATATATATATATATATATATATATATATATATATATATATATATATATATAATAAAAAGCCTAATCAGCGCTCAAACGCACGCATAAAGCTTGCCACAGCGTACCGGCAAACATAATGATTATGAATGTGGTGTGAAAAAACAGCAAGGAGACTTTAAACATTTTAGTCATTTATTGATAATGTTTTCGGCTGCAGAGATTAAGTTGCTGACTCTCATTTCCGCAGTAGTGGACGCGCCTATATGCAAGTTTTAGGATTACATAATCTGGGAATATTTGTTTTACATTTGTATTGATTCATATTAAAATAGTAGACATTTAAATCTTTTTTAGGCTATACAGGGCTCTAGATTGTGACCAAAATGGTTGCAAATGCGATAATTTTTTGATCATGTGCGAGTTAAAAGTTGCATTGGTGTGGCTTGCTGTGATAGTCGGCAACACCGGTTCCTTGCCCACTGTCTTTTTTTATTCTTTTCTTCTTTTTTATAGTAATAAAATCATTTAATTCAGTTAGAGAACAGACACTACAATTAAAAACGGAATGTGTCCAGTTAATATATCATGAGTCGCAGGAGTCAGAGAGTAAGGAGGTGATGAGATAATTGCGGAAGAATAATAGACTACCATTCAAGCAACCCGCCCCCGAACTGGCGCTAAATTCTAAACTGAAATAAAATAAGCGCACAGCCGCACTGTCATTCATTCACGGTAGACTGTGATAGTCGGTGTTACCGGTGTTCAGGCGAAACACCGGTTACATCACTTGCCCACCGCGGCACCCCCACCATCATTTTGATTTTTATAGTAATAAAATAATTTAGTTCAGTTAGAGAACAGACACTAATATTAAAAACTGAACGTGTCTGCTCAATACAGTGTGAGCCGAATGAGTCGCAGCACAAATGCAGCAGGAGTCAGATTTCATTCATCACGAGAGATTTGGTTTCAAAGCGAAATGTAAAATTGACGTGTTGTAAATCTGACAGATCCAATTCTCTGAATTGCGGCACAAACTAACATGGTGACGCCCATCACGCATTATAGATCAACTAACATGATCATTATATTTTTCAACAACAAAACACGTTCACTTACATGTAACACCCATGGTAATAATACTTTTGTTATATATGTTATGTGTGAATAGATTTCTTTTACATTTATGCTTATTGGATGCAATGTCCAGATTTAAATATTTAGCAAATATCAAGCTTTTAGTCACATGACGGAAGTTAGCCTATTTTCAGGCGCTGCGTAATATCATTGCGCCGCTGCACCCATGGTACGGCAGCAAAGTTCCTTGATTATTACGCAGGAATGAGAGTATAGTACCTAACAATATCAGTCTAGAAAATCGCAACTTTTCATTTTCCGTTGGTCTTAGTACACGATGCAAGTTTTAAATAGGAAAAATATCGAAAGTCTTTGGTCATTTGAGCGAGATGCAAATGGTCTAACCGGATTCAATGATCTATTCTAAGCTATGCTAAAAGTTCTATCGCCAGACCCAGAGATTGGCTGAATGGATTCGAAAATGGTAAAACTCAGCTGTTTAACTCTAGGGGAGTTAGAAAAAGTGCCTAGTTTAAAAAAAAAAGTGGAGTGTTCCTTTAAGATATAACGTAAGCTTGTTGTGTATATTGCCTAATCGTACATTTGTTTAGAAATGGTGACGACAACTTGATAAATAAATAAAACCTATCTTTCTCATTTTCTCAATATAACGTCATTTAAATAAATGAATATTCGAATACAATATTTTGGGAAAATATCCATCCCTAGTTGCAATAGTGTGACGATATTGTATTGCAATAGGTAACTCATCAAAGTTAATACCAAATCAAAACTAGTTGGCACATTATTTGTAATTGAAAGGGTTTAATGACAATATGGTTATGGTTACACTTAAAATAGTTACAGAATAGATATGATAATATGAGATAATAAACTTGTACCTTTAATCGTACCCAGTATATATGTAGAATGTTACCTGAGAGACGGGAAGAGAGAGAGTGGAGTGCTTTAGAAGAGAGAAAGAGCCAAGAAGCCCCAGTAAAGAAGAGCAGAGAGAAGAAATGCACAGAGAAAAAGAGAAGAGCCAAAGAGCAGGCCATAAGAAAAGGGAGCCAGAGGAAAAGAAGAGTAGAGTCAAGGAAAGAAAAGGAGACCAACCCCCCACTCAGTGTCTCTCCGATAGATTGAAGCGCTCGTCTGTGTGATAAGTGGCAACGAGCACTCTACCTGATTTCAGAAACAACACATTCCAGCGCCAGATCGCCTCTAATTTAACACAAATGAACAAATCAACTGGAGATGTTGCTTTTGTATTAGGTGTATCAGTGCCGCGAGGTGTTTCAAAAAGTGGTGGGGACAATATTGACCATGGCAAAAATTGGTGGGGACATGTCCCACTTGCAAATTACACCTATGGTTGGGGTTCTTTTCTTCGTCTTCACTTATTTTCTATCTTTAGCAGGAGGATGATGGAGAGCATGGATGCGAGGACACAAAATGCGAAAAAGGTACTGTATGGGGTTCTGGATTTGCTCTTAAAGTCAGGGTGAAGCCTTAAGGTCCTTTAGTGTAAATGTATCTGGTTATTCAAGAAAAAGAGACTGGAAATCCAAAGTTGATTAATGGCTTTCTGCATTGCTGACAATTTAGCCATTTATATTCATTTAGAATCATGTTATAGTCACTCGCATGCTTTTTTTTTGGAAGGCACAAATATGCAGAGAGCCAGTAATCCGTTTCAGTTAGTACATTGGTTGGTTTAAATGGTTGTTGCAGATGCAATTTAGTGTTTCTAGGTTGCTTAAAGAAGACAACGAAGAGAAGACAAGAAGACCTGGATCATGCTGAAGCAAATTCTCTGTAGGACTCAAAAGTTTGTTAATTGGAGATTTCACTTATGGACCATTTGCTTGTTTGAAAAACACATTTCCTGTAAAGACAGCACAAGCTGCTTCTTCCTTATCATGGACATTTCAAGTACTAAAGTCGACGATGGACACTCGAATGTGGTGGAGGTCTTGTGGCTTTCCCTAGTCAACAGTGCACCCTCTGCTTCAGGGTGCAGGTGAACTGAAAAGAAATGGCCTGTTGTCTGGAAGCTTGTTGCTTGTTCTCGCTTTGGTTTTTCCAGTCTCTTCATAGGGTAGCTTGCCTTTGCTTGTGTATGAGAAAGCAGAGGGCCACGTCCTATTCCAGTTCCACGATAACATTGCAATGTCTCAGAAGTGATTAAACTCTGTGCCATTCTATTCCTGTTAAATCCGTAGAAAGTGAGAAAGTAGCCGGGTCTTGTATATCAGAGCCGCTTAAGGAAGACTTCGCTGAAGAGCCGACTGAAGACGAGAAATCTTCAGTCTGGGATTCTCACAAAGAGGAAGACAATGTGCACGACCTTGCTAACGCAGAGGAGGCCGCCAATTTGGAAGCAGAATCGTCAGCCTGCGAAATGGATGTTGACTCATCAAAGCAAAGTGAAGTCGATCCGACAAGCAAGGACCAAGAAAACATTCAGGACAATTTGGTGGACTCTGAGAGCACTTCCACTCAGGCTGCTAATGCTAGCGAAACATGTCTGCGCGATATCGAAAGCGCAGTTGATTCGGAAATGGCGTCTAAAGGAGAAGCGGACGAGGAATGCAAGAAGACTGAACCGGCTGAGTCTTCAGAAGTCAAAGAGTCCTCTGTACAGGGTGGTGATGATCAGAAAAAGAGGTTTGTTGTTTTCTGTCTACTAGAACAATGGCTTTCTCTGTTTCATTGGCTCCTTTGTTAACAAGTATGGGTGCTCTTGGGAGGTGTAAACGACTGCGCATTTCGTCTACCATTTTGTTTGATTTTTTTTTTTTTTTCTACCTTCAAAAAGTAATGTACCAGAAATTTGGTTTGCCATCTTAGTCCAAGGTATGTTTAATGTAATTGGGCTTCACATGACTATTCAAGTTGTAATATCCAAATCTTTGTTCATTGACTGAGGTTGTGTGTTTTCACTAGGTGGGTATTTGTTAATCAACACTGGTGATCCCATTCATATTGCCCATTCAATTTCTCATAATACCATTTTCTTTTTCTCTAGCGGTGATGAGGATACATCAACCAAGCCTGAGTCGAAAGATGATAAAGGTGGGTGTGCAATGAACTAATACTTTGACCAAGAAATTGTTTCTGGATTTAGTAAATTGATCTTTTGCCCCATCAGGTAATGCTGCTGCTAGCGGAAGGAACCTCTGGGTCAGTGGACTCTCTTCAACCACCAGAGCGACAGATCTAAAGAATCTGTTCAGCAAATATGGCAAGGTCTGCATATTATAGAAAACTACACATCGGAAATGTTGTTCTTAGGTTGGGCAGTGTCTTGATCCATGTTTGCTACTATTTTGCAGGTTGTTGGTGCGAAAGTAGTAACAAACGCCCGAAGCCCAGGCGCTCGCTGCTATGGGTTTGTTACGATGTGCTCTACTGAGGAAGCTACGAAGTGCATCAGCCATCTGCACAGAACCGAACTGCATGGCCGGATGATTTCAGTAGAAAGGGTATGTGATTTTTCTTATATAGGGTATGCATGTGATGTCACCAATGGCTAGAAATGACTGCGGTTACGCCCACCGAGTGGCAAAAAGACTGAGCTGTAGCATTGGTTTTCAGCGTGAATGTCACGAAAAACACACAACGCGTATTTGCAGTTATCCTTTTGTCAATTTTGTCTCAATTTTGAATTTTGAAATCATACCCTATATATTGTTTTGTTATATTATATTGTATTAACAACTCCTCAGTTAATTATTTACTTATATCTTATATTCTGTATTATTGGATGTTTTTAAATAAACACTGACCAAATCTATTCTAGTTTAAGGGCTAAATGAAATTGCTCATAACGTATATATATATATATATATATATATATATATTAAAAAAAATATATCGCTGATATAAATGATCACCCGGATTTAGACTATATTGTATTTATATAAAGCAAATTTGCTTTATGTATTTCCATGACGTCGAAATCAGGCTCATATAAATGTCAGGAAACACTATTCCTGGCTGCATGTCAATATCCATGGATCACTGGAGCTTTGGTAAGTTTTAAGGAACACTATATGGAGTCCAAACTTTAGTTTAAACTGATAACCGTTTGTTTTACTCGCGTTTTCGCAGTTCATGCAGCAGCTGTTTACCA